>CM032776.1:670000-1202834 GCA_019155195.1 Avicennia marina
GTGTGTATGCATACATATACTAGTTAAAATCGCACACTATGTGGGCAGATACATTCGTGCATCATAAAAATATGTGATTTTGACAAACAAAATCTATTAAAATTAGAAGTATAGAAATATTTTAAATAAGAACAATGATAAAAAAAATTTTAAAAATGAAAATTGAGATAAAAAATTAAAAGAAAGAAAACAAATAAAAAAACTAAATATAATTGCATAATTTGATCATATACAATTAAAACACCTTACATAATAATATAGTACATTACAACAAATATAAATTAAAAGTATAAAGAATATTTAAAAAAACAATTAAGGATAAAAAGAATTTCAAAAAAGGAAAAAAATAAATAAGGTGAAATAAATAGAAATACTAAGAAAAAATAGAAAAATAAAAACAAAAAGACAAAATAAAAAATAATTAATGATAATTTTATAAGGTTATAATGCACAACTAAAAACTCTTACCATAATAACATAAATATAGATATATAACATAAAAAATAATATATACTAGTAAATATATTTGAGTGTACTTGATTTTTTTAATTAAGAGTAATGGTATAAATTTACAAATGAAAAATATTATTATCCCTTGGCATATTCATTACATAAATATTTTAAGCAAAAAATCATTTCAAATGTGCGTGGGGAAAAAAAATGAGGTGCCCCCGTCATTACGCTTGAGTCTTGGAAGAGCCTACGGTAGTTCGAATGGACTCTTCCTCCAATCACGTGACTTCAACTCAGCTGTTGCTGAAACAAGGATAATTATAATATAATTGCTCTAGCAAAAATATCGATATTATTATTTAGATAGGGACGGAACACAGATTAGTCAAACGTAACAGCATCCAAGCATAATAATTTAGGCTACGTTTGGAACCCAGGTTTTTTAACTCCAACGTACCGTGTCAAACTTTAAACTTCTAAACATGCAATTTAATATTTTTATTTGAATTCAAATTCAAATTCTCTCTCATATATATATATATATATATATATATATATATAATTATTATTCAATTATTACATATAACTCATATTTATTTTTATTTATACTTTAAAATATAATCATTATTTTTATAAACTATCATATTATTTAATTATTATTATATATTTTGTACATATATTTAAATAAATTATACTATCTATCCTATTAAAGCATTCATTTCAAACATATTATACATTTCAAAACAATTTTTACCAAATATTATATTTAACTAAAATCCCTCTCCCAAACATAGCCTTAGGTTTTATAGTGAATTTATTATTAAAGATCCACACAAATTTCACAACCTGAATTCAGACCACAATATAGATTGTACAATGCCCCATATAATAATCGACTGGCAGATGACTGAAATAAGCTAATCATCATCAAGAACCCTGGGCCGCCTTCTAATCTGAGAAATAACAAATGTAAATGAACAATCAGAAGCAAAAGAATTCGGACAAGGAAAGGGATGAAAATGGAAAAAGACAAGGCCACAACATTAAAGAGAATAACCAGATTACTAGTTTACTACTACTGACTGTTACTTTGGTTTCTTTAGTTGTTCGGGTGTTGATTTGTTCGAGCAGCGATATAAGCCTCTCCTCAGATACCTATTTAAAAGCAAGATGCTGACTTAGAGATTCTCAAAGTCAACAGTAAACATTAGGACAGTTTTCTGTTGGTTAGAGCAGAGATCAATTGACCGTATGAGTTGCGCCACGCAGAGACTTAAAGCAGCATCTGAAGTCAGTAAGTATATAACAAGTTACCTTCTCAACAATTTGACCCGTTTGAGCTGATCTCAATATTACATCTTCAACTCCTCTGGCCTTGTCAGGTTTTACCAGTGCAATTCGAGCAACTGCATGTATAAATGTATGGGAATCAAGGGTGCATGATTGTGCAAAAAAAAATAATTGATAGAGAACAATGAGCAAGCTGTCATATAGCTAGTTTTTCCAATTCCACTATGCAATTCTTTTTCTACATTTGATGTTTTATCTAAAAAGATTCATTTGCCAGAAGTTGATCTTGACAAATACTGTATCTCCTGCATTACAAAGAATATAATGACAATGAATTTCAATGCTAACCGTACATGTGTATATATGTGTCTCTGAGTGCGTGTGTGTACATCAAAACAAAAACCAGAAGAGGGTGTGCATTTATGCCAATTTCACTCAATATAAAGACTAATACTTGTCACACAATATAACGAGTTAAATTCATGATTCAGCTTACGCCTTGCCCGTGCTTCAGATGTCAAAATCTGAGCAAGCATCATTTGTCTTTGTTCCTCCACCTCCCTAAATCAATTCCCCCAGTTCAGATCAAGGTAAGCATGACAAAAAAAGAAAGAAAGAAGATGATTAAATTAAATGAGAAAATAGATTCACCTTTTTGCTTCCTCTTGGGCCTTCGGCTGTTCAGAGCTCTGACTATTACCCTACAAGTCAATAATCCAGTCAGTAAAATACACCAAAAGGGACAGAATACAAAGAAGCAAGGTGATATCTATGCTTGGAGAAAAAGCCCCCCCAAAAAATACCATGCCACGTGGAGCCATTAGCTCCTGTATTCTCCTTTGCCTGATCGCTTTCAATTCCGGGTCAGCCTACAATACAACTGAATTAGTAAAATAAAACCAAAACAAGTTCACGATCAAGTGCAAATTAGAGACATAAATCCCATGCTCTGTTGTGACAACACCTCTCACCAATCTCTGGTCTTCTCCCACTACCTTGGGTTCATTTTCTTCCACAGTTTGCAACCATTTTTGTCCTCCTTCCCAATCCCCTTAATGCCACCACACCAACCCCCGCAGTATTGATTTACATTTGGAGGCACACCATTCTGGATTATGTTTTACATATGTATAGATAGAAACAAAAATCTTTTGAATTTTTATCAGCTAATCAGAACCCGGATGCTTGATTCTGGTGAGGTTGATATTCAAAGACAAAAAAAATCGTATAATTCATGGAAAAGCACATACTTGAATTCATGATGAGTGTATGCAATGTTGATCAGCATATATAATTCAGCTTTATCCCTTCAATTGGCGGTCAAGAATCTCACGTTAAATTGACAAGGCCAAAATAGTTTACAGCTAACTCAATGTGTAGGATAAACTAATTTGAGCATGTACAGAGAAGAGATATCAAATAGATAACAGTTAGGCACTGCACCAATCTCTTTTTCACATGTCCTTACTATATTTTTCTTGAAAATAAGAATCCAGATCCAAAACATACACAAGAGTTAACCACACACACATAGCGTGTATAAGAAAAGCAGAAACACAGCTGCTCGTCCAATTAGGCTCTCTCATGTGTTTGTGTCTGTGTCTGTCGGGACAAGTGAGATCAAGCAACATGCTAAAAGGCCAAATAAGGAGCCAAATTTCAGGTTTTGAAGTTACTTATTTTTTGTTAACAAACCCAATTCTGAACCTGGAAGCATAATCAATAATTTTTTGCAATTAACCTCTGATCGTCGAGTAACATTTTTAACGCAGGACAGTATGGCTTGACGTGCGAACTCAACAACCCCAGGTTCTTCAAACAAAACTGCATTCTTCTCAAGAAACCAAATTTGATGGCAGAACCATGAAAACTAGTACCAGAATGCAACCAAATTATGAAAAAAATCCAGAATGTGGTTCGACAGAAATTTTAAATAATCTCAGGAATCAACGAAAAAAATAGAAGATAAAAAACAGCGATATAGCACGTTATAGCACATCAACTTTCAATCAACAAATCGAAAACGATAAAGCATTCCCAAACAATAAAACACGGGTGACATATCAATGTATAAGTTGGATGATACATGCAAAAAGACGGGAAGAAATTGCTTTCCTTTTGCTTCCGCAGATTTCAATCAGTGCTGATGAGTGACGTTCAAATTGGGAAATATTTTTCTGTATTTGTGCACACGGGCCCACACCTGCGCGAATTACGCGTTTGGATCTCGATTGGTTTCTTTATCCTCACCCGCTGCTTTTTCTGGGTATTCTCCTGTGACTTCATCTGCAATTCCTTCCAATTTTTGTTCGTTGATCCTTAATGTGAGGGTGCTCATTATTTTTACAGAATAAAATCCATCTTTTAGCTTCGTTTTTGTTCCAGGTAAAATTAAGAACAATCATAATAATAATATTTTTAAGCAAAAAAATTGTTCAAGGAAATATTCTAGTATTTTTTTTTTTATAATTCTAATGAAGCCGAAAAATTGAAGCTCAATTTAGCTTTTTCAGAAAGAAAAAGGGTAAAAATGAATTTCTACCCCGAAAAAGAAGTACCTTCTTCTTTTAGGAGACGGGAGAAATTATTATGTCTACATAAGTTTTCCATGAATAAAATATACAGACTAAATTATTCCAAACACGTAAATTCATTGAGTATATTTGTTTTCATTTTTAGGTATGTGTATTTTTCTTATAATTAGAGAAATAAAATAAAATCTAAATAATATAATGATTGTGGCATGTATTTTATAATAATTAAAATGAAAACATTGTTAATGTTATTTTATCAATATAATATTATTATTTCAATTAAAACTATTGATTACATAAAATAAATGTAAACAACTGTCATTATATAAATTATTTTGATTCTCTTTAGAATTTTTTTTTCTATTGTCATATAATTTACAATTAACCAACAAAAAATATATATTTTTAATTAAAATATATTTTAAATATTTATAATTTTACCTCTTATTTTTTATATTTATATAAATATTTATTAAATTATTTAAAATAAATTGACTCTCTTAAGTCCACCCAATTTTAATCCAAACTTATTAGAACTTGACAAGTTTGGGTCGAATCAAAAATTAACAATAATGAAACCCACTTAAACAACACAAATGTGTTAGCTTTTGCCCACACTGCGACAAACCGCTCCCTCTTCCAAGTGGCACATTTTAAGCACACTTTATAACTTCTCATTTAAAACTAAAACTGCAAATCGGTATACAAGGTCGCAATTGTATAACAGGGATCAGGTTCAATTTTCATTGACATGCCTACTCCAAATTGCTACAAATACCCAACATTATATAAGCTTCTATGTCTAAATTAAATTGAACTGGATAATACCCAAATACCAGAAAGTCCAGAGTTCGGGCTAATGACAAGTGGGAACAAATATGTAGGACTTCCATAAACCAACAATCAGTTCCTATATGGTACACAGAATAGCAAGACAGCTCCATGGTATCAATCGAAAGAACAAACACAAGTAAGTTAGACGATTAAGCTTTCGCTTCACTTAACCTAACAGAATAAGCTCTCTAAGTGAATCTAAATTCAGAATTGCAATCGAAAAAGAAAGGCATGTCTCCACTAATACAAAATTAACACCCTTTTCCTGAAGTTAAAATTGATGACAAGTAAGCAAATACAACCTCAAGGTACACGGCAGTGGCCAGCCATCCATTTTGAAGAACATAAAATCTCATGTCAGATCCAGCTGGTATAGCTTGAAACATTGCTTTCAAACTCATTACAGGCAACTTGGAAAGCAGGAGGTGATTAGTAGCCGTTAGGCCAAATTTGGGATTGTTTAGGCTGTCCTTGAGGGCTCGTGCGCAACCCATCTCTTGGGTTTTGTTGCTGATCATGCATGACACCAGACTGAGAGTGGTAGAAATTCAGGTATCCTGGGGGCCCATAATTCAGTGACTGCTGCTGGCCTTGCCTTAACCCACCAAGTTGCAGATTTTGTCCCTGTCCCTGATAATTGTCGTACGTGTTTCCTGAAACACTTGGCATCGTTCTTGAATTGGGCCCCCCGTGAAGCCACGCTGCTAAGTTCTCATTCTGAGGAAAATGCCAATTGACTAGACAAATAAGCACCCTTCTGTGAGAGGTTGCTAAATTCAAACAAATCCAATACAAGACAGATTCTATGACCAATTCTCTTGGCCACTGGCCAAAATATAGATCAACTATCAATGGAGGGCCCAGTCTAAACTCAAAAGGTAAAAGAAAAGGCAGCATACCTGGTGAAGCGAGAGCAAGTGACTGCTACCCTTGTACTGAGAACTCAAAACATCATCATAACTTAAACTAGATCCAGAAGGGGCAGGTGGATTCATTGGGTAATTTCCAGGAACCATTGTACTTCCAAACGCACCATATCCAGAAGCAACAGCAGCAGACTGAGGCAAACTACTGACTGAAACACTACTTTTGTACTGGGGAAGTATAGATCCCACGGATTGATGGTATGTGCCGCTGCCAGCAAGTGATTGTGGAAAAGCAGAAGGCATGTAGGCATAGCTCTGGGGCAAGAAAGGGTAGCCAATCATGTTGGCATATGGTCCCAAAGGAAGAGTGGGCTGAGAATATGGATGTAGAGCTAGGTGTTGAGGCAAAGGAGGTCCAGTTGCAACACTAGTTCCAGAAAGGGTCTGTGGATCAGGAGGTGTTGATGGAGAACCTGCAGTCCTCAGAGCCTGAAGCACACCACAAGCAGAATCAGCTAACAGACTTATCAAGTACAATAAGATTCAACTCCAACGTTCAATTTGAACCTAGCTCGTCCTATTCTAGCTAACAGCTACATATCTTTCAGGCCAAATTGATTTTCTTTTGTTTAGTAAAAAGCATTTGATAAACCAAGAACCAGATATACATGATTTATGTGTAATTCAATTATATAATATTTTTATCTTATTTATTTTAGCCTCACTGAGCATCAGAAAATGCTAAATATTGCCCAAAACTATTTTACCCCAGAGCACAAAACAAGGCATTCACGCTGTAAATAAACTATCGTAATTCCACTGAACACTTAGTTTTACATGAGTACCTCAGACAGAGAGATTGCAGAAACACCGATGGATGAAACAGCATTTCCATATTTAGAGTTCATAGATTGCGTCACAGGAAGTGGTGGGTGGTGAAGTTCAGATTCTCTAGTAGGGTGAACATTTGCAGTCAACAAAGTTCTTGGTAGCAAATTTGCATTCGGATGCTGAGGTTAAGAAATCATCAAACATTAGAAATCCAAGAAGATAATTAGAAGTTTTTAATTATTAAAGCAATGAAATGCATCATACACTGAACCATCATGGATATAACTCATAGCCAATTTATTGAAACATAGTTCAAGATGGAATGTGAGGCCAACAGATAACCAAAATAAAGAAAAATATGAAGCACAAAACAATCTGGTATAGCCATTAATTGTGTGTGTGTGTGTGTGTGAGAGAGAGAGAGAGAGATCCTTCACATACACCGATTGCATTTATGCAAGTAATCACACAGTCCCACTTGACAGTTTTGAACTGACCCAAATGACAAATAGTTAACGTCGGAATGCGACACTCATGCCCAAAAGTAAAGCAAACACAACCACTACACCCTTATCCCTTGGCTCTCTGATGCATAATATACTAACAATCCCAACAGAGCATAAAAAAATTTACTAAATATTAAGAAATCAAGAGCAGTGATATTCTATCACTCTCTTTCCCACTGTAGATTCATTCACAATGAAAGAACACTGTGGCCAATAGAGTGCTTAAAGACTATCAGCTTCTATAAATGTCCCCAAGGACAATGAGTAAAAATGCAGAAAGTATATAAACAAGTGCATACCCACCGCAACACATTCACTACTCTCCTCATCGTCCCATGGGATAATCTTCCAACAAGTTCCACAATTACATATGTTTGAAAATGATACATATTCCATGATAACAAAATGACAACGGAACCTATCAATCAACTGCTACAAGAAGCCTAGACAACAATGAGAGCAATGTATGAAAGGAAATTCCTAGTAATATCTATTTACGTACTCATGATGCCAATAAATTGTTAGAAGAAATTAGGGGAACAGTTGTTGTATTCCACCGCTAAAGAAAAGTCCCAATTTATAGTAGAGACGATTACAATCCTACCAAAAATAAAAAAATAATATGACATAATAAACTAAAAAATCAAATATTCTCTCAACCCTAAATTAGATTACACAATAACACCAAATCACCTCAAATATTTGAAAATATTCCCTAACACTCCCTTAAGTTGAATATCATAAATCTTTATGAATGTTCAACTCAGACTATTACAATTTAAAAAATTGTCATAACGCGATAATTAGAAAACTTTCGTAAGGCAAAAGCAAATATTTGTCATAAGGCAACGTAGTCAGACATGTTATAAGGCAACTTTCAAACAATTGAAGATAGGTGTCATAAAGCGACCCATAACAAAGAGTCGTACAGCGATAGCAGAAAAATTTGCTGTAAGGTGACAAACACCAAAAATAGTCAAGTTCAACAATTTTTTTATTCAAAGGGCTAAGTTAAACCAATAAATATTGGCCCAAGAAGTGTTTGCCCTAGATGAACTTTTCACTTTTCTCTTTGTTTTGCGCAAGCTTAGTCCAGCAGGTCCAGTAGATTTAGTCTAGCAAAGGATGTCCTAGCCCAAAACAACAACAAAATGCCAAGCCCCCCAAAATTTGTCCAAAGCACTAATAGACAAAAGCCCCACTAAACCCAAAGAACTACAATGAGTCGAAGTGATGGCTAAGAACTACCAAGAACATTACGACAATGGGGGGCTACCTAATTGGGTTAGGTCAGCCACGTGTGATAGAGACAAGTCAATTTTCCACCACTCTGTGACTGGCTTCACGATTTCCAATGTTGAGAATCCAGTGAATGGAGAAGAGCAACTAGAAAATTATTCAAAAGTGGCACAAGATCCAGGGTTGGTGCTATGAAATGAAATTGTGAGCAGCAGTGCTTCAAGCGACATGAGCGAACATCTGATGCAGCCCTTATAGTGGATGGATCTGGTGATTAGAACTTGCAAAACTGGTGGCAGTGGCAGCACATACTGGAGTTTTAAGGTTGCACCTTTGGACTATGGCCAATGGGCAGAGTAGTGGAAGAAAGGCGGCCCAAGGCCTGGACTAAAGTAGTGAGCCACTCATGGTGGTTGATTGAAGGATGACAACGCTGCTTTGAACTAGATAGGTGAGTGGCAACAACGTTGTCAAAGGCACAATAAGACACATCTCACTGCAAACTAGGTTTCCTTTTTTTCCTTCCTTACCTCGCACGACGGCAAAAACCACGGGCAAGGAGGTGTGGCTCACAGCGACATTGGATGGCTTGCGCAACTCATGGCAGCACTGGTTGCAAGGTGAAGACAAAGATGAAGATGCAACCACAACTTTGAAGGCCGCATTTAGGTTGCACCTCAATTAAAAAGGTCACATTTGAGTGGCTTTTTAACTAAAACTTTTTTTTTGGGAGGGAGGGGGAGGCACGGATCAATGCGGTAGGCTAGAATTTAGTGAAATTTGGGAACAAAAAAAGTAACTTAAGTGCTTGTTTGGATTTAGGTACCAACCTAAATGAGGGTTTTTTATTTTTATTTTTTTTTTGAAGCTTTGGGGATCTTTAGGAAGAAATAAGGGACTACCGCCATGGGCCATCACACGTAGTAGCACCAACAACGGTTTGACACAAGGTGTACTACCAAAGCAGCTCTCTAGAAAAGAACCTGCTCTGCTACCATGTTAGAAGAAATTGGGAGAATAGTCATTGTATTTCACCACTAAAAAGAAGTCCCAATTTATAATAGGCACGATTACAATCATACCAAAAATAAAAAAATAACTTGACATGATAAACTAAAAAATCAAAAATTCTCTCAACTCTAAACTAGAAACACCCAAATCACCTCAAATATTTACTAATATTCTATAACATAAATGAATTCAGGTTGCAAAATTTTCATCAAAAAAATAAGTGTGATAGAAATTTATTCAATGTTGAAAATGTGGGACTGCTCACTATAGGAAAGTGCAACATCACCTTTAGGATGCCAAGAACAAAACGAATTTAAAATTTCTTTGCCAATGTGTGGTGACAAAGAAATACAATTCACGCAGAAACAGAAAATCGCTTTACAATTCATGCATTCAATCCATTTTCAGACAAAAAGGCCATTCCTAAACTACAAAAGTGAAACTGTATGTAACAATTACATTGTCATTCCTCAAAGGCTAATACTAATGATAAAAAAGGAAATTACGTTGTTCTCAGATTCAAACCCCAAAAGAAACAACACCAAGGCAGCAGCTAAAGAACTACAATCTTTTAACCAAAATTCTTAAACTTTCAGCTTCTTGCATGTTCCCACTCCAAAAGCAATTTTGATATTACTAATCTTAATCCTACAACCAAGGGCAGAAAAAAATTTACCATAATATTTGAAAATGGAGGGAGATTTTGCATCTGGAAACTTGTCTGATTGAAAGCGGCAGCTAAGTTTGGCGTGTCATCAAAGGCATAACCAGGATTAGAAGAAGGAAAAGAATATTTGTTCCCATCAGCCAGTTCAGCACTCTCAGTTTTCAACTCTTCTAACTGTGAGGTGGATGATGCATCATAGCTCCCTGCACTTGCAGCAGTTCTGTGGAACAAACTACCATCGGGTGCATTTCTAAGAGAATCATCAACGTAATGCTCAGAATGCCTGCAAAAATGGTAGCATGAAAGCTTAGAGCTTTCAAGTCCATGAGACCAAGAAAATATGCCAAATACTGAAATGTTACTAATTTTGGCACCTAGTATCTGAATGTCCAACTGATGAAATATCAGCGTCACTATGTGCCAAATCCAAGTTATTTTTTGTCAGCAAAGATGTCACAGTCCCTGAAGAATGCACGGCATTCACACCAGATCCAAAACTACCAAAGCTCAAGTGTAAGCAATCAGCAGTATGTACTTGCAAATGATCTGGAATTACAACAGAAGGTACATTCCCATGGCCCTCAGATGTAAAACCTCTCTCATCCTTTTCTACACTTAGTCGTTGCAAGTTTCTGGTGACTGACGAAACTGAGGCGTCAGCTTCTTCATCTGCAACATGATAATAGATGAGAAAGTTGAAACTCAAGAGGCCACCCATATGAACATAAAACCCGGATAGATTGAACCTTAGAAGTGCAGCATATAACTGCTATTGCGCAAGATAATGGGTGTATCATCATGCATTTTATCCAACCTCAGCTAAATTAAGATTTCAGCATCCACTTACTGGACATTAACAATTTACTCACAAGGATTAGAAGTGTGGAATCTACTCCGAATAAAAACACCAATCATATAGAAAGTTCTATAACATTATCTTTGACCTTTTTCAGTTCACTTTTAACCATTCCGGTTTAGCAGTACTTGTTAATTCATACGTGTGACAAGCACAAGCTGCTCAAGCAAATCAGCATAACAAGACAAGTACACAAAGTAAGACTGCAAAAACATGTTATAATTGATAGTGTACATATTCTCGAGATACTTTATTTCATGAAAAGTGGAAGTAAACACCATCACCTTCTTGCTGCACAAAATCATTAGTGTCACACTCGTAGTGACCCCTGCTTTTATGCAAATCATTCCCGAATATAGATGCACCTCTTAACTCATCCTCTTGAACCTTCCTACTGGTGATAGAAATGGATTCCACATCATTTCCTCCAGAACTTCCAGTATCATCATTCTCTCTTTCTTGAACCTCTTCTGAATTAGAGAGCAAATTAACACTGTCAAATGATGCACCAGAAGCTCCCAGATGCGGCTCGGACTCAACAGCATACTCTGGGCCAGTAACGTGATTTGCAGCAGCTGACTTCTCTATATAATCCCACCCT
The DNA here is from genome assembly GCA_019155195.1 of Avicennia marina. Taxonomy (NCBI): domain Eukaryota; kingdom Viridiplantae; phylum Streptophyta; class Magnoliopsida; order Lamiales; family Acanthaceae; genus Avicennia; species Avicennia marina. Next base: position 681,689 of record CM032776.1, read on the forward strand.
TCATTGGTGGGGACACAGCTTATAGCTGACTTCTCTATATAATCCCACCCTTCATTGGTGGGGACATGGCTTATAGCTGACTTCTCTATATAATCCCACCCTTCATCTGGCTGATGAACTTCGGGAATATGATCTTCGGTAAATCTTTGTTCATTAAGCAATTCAGTTGGGGAAGGATCCTGAATATTGTGATGATATACATTTGGAGCATTTAATGTTTTATTATGTGATTTGCCCATCCTTACAATGTCAGCCATGGACACCTGACCAGGAACACCAACCCACGCAGACTGATATCCATAAGCTGGCAGTACAGCAGATGGCCCATTGGCCATCCCCGTCAAGGATCCTTTGCTTTCGGCTGAGTTATCATCACTGCAACATAGAATGAAGGAAAAGATCATCAGTTACAAAGCGGATCCAGCTACGAAGAAATCATAATCTCATGCTCACTTAACATTTTACAACTGTCAACAAAAATATAAAACTAGTTCAGGTTTCTTTCTGGAGCAACAGAATCTGTAGTACATTATACTTTCAACTACAGGCAACTAATTCCACAAATCTCAGTTGAGACTCCAGTTCCACTAGGTTGAAAAATCCCGGTAAGTATTTGCAATTAGAATTAATGGTGACCTTTAATTACCACAATCACTTCAAAAATTTTGAAAAAAAATTACAATAAGCTGTGGGTTCAAAAACATAAATAAAAAACAGATGGCTAAACATTCAACATAACAAAAATTTCTGTAATAACAGCATAGAAACAACTCACCAAGTTCTGACCTTGGAATAACCTTATATGGAAAAAGAATACAAAGAAAAAAAAAGTACCGAGCAGCAATGTTTAAAACTCACTGTGAATAATACAATCACCACAAATTATTTATCAAGATCAATGGGTAAATTTTCTAGGCCCACCCCTTCCTTAAACTTTGCAAAAGTATTAAACAAGTAATTTTCACTAATAAAAAAGTCAACCTGAATCCCCATTGAAAAGTATCAATATACGATGCGCACATCACATCTGCAAATGTGTGTGTAAAAAGAGCACATGGTTGTGAATATTTTACAGATTACAGTGAAAAACAAAGAACATAAAATGCAAATTTCACAAAATAGCTCAAGGACCTTGGCAATAAACACAATCGATAAAACCATTATTAAAAAACATAATTGCAAAGAAGGCTAACAAAACCATCCCATGATAGTAAGCCTTTTCCTCAACTGTAAGCCATGAATATCAGAACAATTTGTTGCTAATTGCAACATCAATTAAAGAATTTCTACATTCAATTACTGTAATAATTTCAAAAGAACAAACCTGATGCCTGAAGACCCTCTGCTTCTATTAATTCCTGACCCAGACGCTGATGATAAATAACTTGTGTCAGGAGTTGATCCATTTTCTTTCTTATGCGTTGACTTTCCACGCAATAGAGACTCTGATAATGAAACACATCTAGTTAGAAATGTAGACAGCAGTCCACAACTGTATTTTATGATAGCAGATGTTGAAGTTAAACACACCAGAAACATTATGTGATGCCGATGAACGACCAACATTTCGATCAGCACCACTCTTGTTGCCTCGATTTGAACTATTATTTGTGCTGCGGGACCTAGACTCGAAGTTATCTTTACCCTGAAAATTTTTAATTGGAGGGAACAATGTGTTACAGCCATTTTCATAAAATTCACTTACATAATTATCAAAACTTTCATGTTAAGATCTCAACTCAAAAAATTAACTGCTGATAACAATACTAGGAAAACACAAGAAGCAAATCAGTCTGCTGCAAGACAACATGCCAACAAACTTGGTAGCTATTTTGTTCTACCAGGTACATGGGCTCAGGAATCATGTGTTTTCTCCCAGTAAAGGTTTCTGGCATATTGTAAGAAAGGACATCCTGCTGTAAAACAGACACTATTGTCAAATCATACACTGAGACAATCACAAACCTCTTTTTTCTTTTCTCGTTTCCTCTTCACCTCATGGAAAGGATCTAAACAATTGTAAAAAGCACGTTAGAGATAAATCAAAATAATAAAAATGACAGACTGATTCAGCTTTAAGTTAACAACTGGTGCCATACCAACAGTCTCCTACTACAACTAGCCATAGAATATCAAATAGCTAGTAAAAGCATACAGAAATCTCACTGCAAGTAACGTTGGCCAAAAAGAGATACAGTCAGATGCTGTAAAGAGCCAATTAACTTGTCCTTGTTCACATTGGTAGCAGCCATGTTATTCAACTCAATGGCAATTAGATTGCAACAATAAATTGGGACACACTGTGACACCAAAATTAGCACATCTACCTTCAGGAAAGATTCAAAACAGGGACACCACACGATAGATTTTAAGGACACCACACAATTAGAAAGTGTGTGTGTGCGCGTGTCCACACATAGAAGCAAGAGGTTGGCAGGACGTATATTAGCAGTCAGCAAAAATTATATCCAGTCGAATAAAACCAGTTACTGTAGCCAAACCTCCAAAAGAGACCTGTTCGTACAACAGCTAACAAGTGGCATAAACAGCACGTTCCATCAAAATTTTAGGGTTACGAAAAGCAAATGCCCCTCTCACACACGATCTCTAGACATAGTTAAAAGCAATTCAAAAAACCAGAATCCAAACCGAAGAAGTGCAGAACTCTTAAAAAGCTTCGGAATCATTTCAAAAGCTTAACCAACCTCGCAAAAAACAGCAAATAAAATTTTTAAAAAACAGTTTATTTATTTTTACTCGTTTAAAAATCAAACACACGCAAAATAGAGTGTTCCTTCCAAAGGAAAACGTTTCTTGGATTTCCTCTTTTCTTTTAATTTCTTGAAAGGTCTTGTAAGAGAAGCTAGCATTCCAGTTTCTGATTTCTCTTATTCAACGGGGTCGTTTGTAACTAAAACGCAAACTTGTTGCTTTCGGATAAATGCATGAGTGCGATTAGCAAAGTACACCAGAAAATCAGGGACAATTCTGGGATCGAAAACAATAAGCGACAAAAAATTTAAAAAATCAGGGTTCCGGAGTTAAAAACCTTGAGAAAGTAGACGATTGACAGTCTCGTTAGGGTCCATATTACTGTCCTTAAGAGTAGCATAGATCTCCGCGTCTGAACAATTAACTATCTCCTTCAAGCTCTGAACCACCTTCCGCAACCCCGCGGGAATTGGCTGTGCCCCGGCTCCATTGCCGGCGCCGCTCCCCCTGCCCGTAATCATCCTTCCCGGAGCAGATCTAATCTTGCAAAGCCACCGCTTTGCCTTGTCTTCTTCCAATCAATTTAATTTCCCTTTTTTTATCGTCTCTTCACATACACAGAAAAACACACGCGCACACACCGAATTCCGGGGACTGTAATTGTATCGATATCTCGCTGTAACGGCCGACGAAGAATCCAGAGCGGAGAGGAGATTAATGCGAAGTTTCGGAAGAAACCCTTGGACCCCTCTTTCTGTCTCTTCCGCCCGGGTTCGGAGTATCTCTGCGGCGTGCGATGTCGAGTTTATTTTGCTTGCCTTCGTTTTCTGGCTTTCCCTTTCCGTGGGTTCACAAATAATTACAGCGAACACGGGAAAAGGGCTTTGCTTTTGCAATTGAGAGTCTCGAAATTGTGCTTTGGAGGGTGCGCAAGAACCAGAGGAGTTCGTCGCTTGGGCTCTCTGCTCAGCTGTGCTGTGTGATTATGGATAACTCTCTCGAAAAGGGGTTGGATTGTCCGAGAAGGGATTGGACTGTCTTATTCTTTATCTTGTTGGTTGCGTATGCTTTTTTATTAATTAAATTTGTATGAGTTAGAAAATTATTTATATATATATATATAGTATATAATAATATTTAAATAATATGCGCTCTAGATTGATTGATTTGAATTGAAATAAAAATTTAGGAAAAAAATTTAAAATAATTTTAAAAAAATTGAAAAGTTATTTTATTTATTAAAATTATATTTTAAAATAAAAATTTAAAGATTTGAAATACTTTGTCATCAAACATAAATGATTTATCATTATAAATCTAAAATTAATTTCTTCAAATTCTTCAATCTAAATAAACTCTGATAAGATATAAGTTTATAAGTTAATAAAAAAATTAATATTAGTAAGAAAGTTTTAATTTGATTGTAAATATATACAATAGTTGAAAAATAATTGTTTAATTATGAAAATAAGAAAGAAAAATTTTGAATATAAATTTAAATAAAAATTTATATAGTAAGATATTTGATTTATAAAATTTTAAAATAAAATAACAGTGGACAAAAAGGAAACAAACATAGCCCTTGTGTTTATATATAATCTTATTATATTAATAAATAAATTGGATTGATCAATTTGATTATTAGGCAACGTTGAAGGCAAGTAAATCTTAGAATATTTGAGTAGAAATGAAAAGCATGTTTGTGAATTAATAAAAAATAAATTTAAGTCAAAAAATTATTGATATATGTATTAATTTATTTGTGAATATATGTAATTATTAAAAAAATTATTTGTTGGTCATAAAAATAAGAAATGAGAATTTTTAAATTTAAATAAATCTTTTATGACAAGATGTTTGATTTATAAATTTTTCAAGTAAATATAAATAATAGATAATGTAGAAACAAGCATTGTTTACAATCTTGGTTTCAATTTGATTTTAAGATAAATAAGAAAAGATGTGGTGGGAGTAGTATGTTGAAGATATTATAAAAATGTTTAGAGGAATAACTAGTTTTGTAAATAACTTGTTTATGGAAGAAAGCGAAAAAAAAAAAAAGGTGAAATAATGATGTTTCTAATATACTAAATATAAAGATAATAATTTTCATAAGAGTAAGAGACGTTTGTGACATAACAATATAATGTGTTTAGTGATATACAATATACTATCATTTATGAAATTATGTATTTCGCGTGGCTTGTGTATATAAATAATAGTTGTGAAATAATTGTATTACCATTGAGAGAAATTTATTGAGAAATGTGTTAATACAAACATGTAGGGATATGTGTGTAATAGTTATATGGAAATGAATGTAATACAATTGAGATAAAATATTTGATTGAATGAAAGAAAATGTGTGTACAAAAAACTAAGGGGTAAATGGAAAAGGGATCGTTTAAGATTGTTTGTGAGATATGGCCAAAGTTGTGCTCATCTATGGAATTATCTTTGAAAAATGGGATTATACAAAAGCAAACTTCAATCAATTGCAACCAATATTTTCTAGCATTGATATAAAAAGGTGACTTTAAAAATTAAGAAAAATTTTTCTTCACACATCGTTTGGAAATGAATTATAATGATTAATGCCCATTAACAAATTTAATAATAGATTAAATGTCAAAGTAAAATAAAGTATCATTCTTTGTTTGATGTGTGAAAGAAATAAGTCAATGAACAAACTTTTAAAACTGAGTTTGTGAGTAAAAACAAATGCATGCTCAAAATAAGTTTACAAGTGACGAATGCATAACCGAACCAAGAAACATTGGCCTCGTGTCACACTTAGGTGTCATTTTTTTACGTGAGAGAGAAATGGTTTTGGTGTATAAATTTAAAAAGTATGAAAAGATAAAATAAAAAGAGAGAAAAAATTATCTTGATCAATACTTTATTTATAGGACGGGTATTTTAATGAGACAAGAATGAATAAAATAAACTTCCAACAATGGCTTTGACACGTTAAGACATTTATTGATATTTTTGTTCTGTTGATTACATAAATGTAATATATATTAAATGCATGCGTAATAAACAACCTTAATTATAGTAATAAGTAGTGTGTAATATTCTTTATTTACGAGAAATCCAGCGTTTTAATGACAAAAAATTGCACATGTACGATATTCAACCAATCGACTGCGCACCTGAAACATGTGAACAATTATATAAATGAATTATTAATGATTTTTTAATATTAATTTTATGTCAATCATGAAATAGGAAAGAAAGAAAGGCAAGTCAAAAAAAAAAAAAAACTTGAAATTTAAAGAGGATATTAACATATATATATATATATATATAATAAATTAAAATCGAAGACTAATAATAAAATAAGAAAAGTTAGTGAAATAAAACACATAAATAAATAAATAAATTTGAGTGTTAGACATTTTGCAATTAAAGATTGATCTTTGGCATTAGTGTGTGTGGGGGTGTGTTGATAATAGACCTTGCAATAATGTATGTTTTTGAATTTAATAAGTCAATCACGTTAAGACTCCATTCACTTGAAAAATTAGGCAGCATAACTTAATTTGCTAGAACTAATAAACCCGTTATTTTTAAGAGACAGGTAAGACATAAAATAAACAATCTTCAAAATTAAACAAATGATCCAACTTAATAAGTACAATAAAAAAATATATTTTTTAAATGACATTATCCTCGGTGAGCATGTTTACGGTTTCCTACAATTCATCATTGTTTCCGGTTTGGGCCGGCCAAATGGGCCCATTACTCGAATTTGCCAAGGAAATGGATCGCTTGTGCAGCATCGTGCTCACGTGCACATCACGTGGGTAGGCCGGACAGTACCGCTGCTTCCCGGGATTCTGCGGCAGCCGAATCCTTCTTTCTGGCACCTCGTCGTATCTGAGTAGATATTTTCAAGGATTTTTTTCGCGAGTTTTTGACTTTTTAACGTCAGAATTCGGAAATTGTCCGATATTTTCTCGATGTGAGAGCGATCCTTTGAATCTATTGCCAAAAAAATGGGATGAGATGGGAAGGTCGCTGTTCTTCTCCTCTGTTCTCCTTGCAAAGGTTAAGCAGTGTGTTTTGGTGGTCTTGTAAAAATTGGAAACAAATATGGAAGTCGTGAAAGCTGTAGTGGCGGCTTTTGATATTATTTTCAGCGTTGATTTCTGGAGAATGACGGTGCTTTGGACCGTATCTCTCGTATTTTCTTATTTGAAGTTGTTCTCCCAAAGCTTCCTCTCTCAGAATCGCCAGCGGTACTCTCGTTGTTCCCCGAAAGACTCTACTTGCAGCGCTACGGCTTTGCAGAGGCCTGTCTGCATAATTACGGGGGTATTTTAATTGTCATTGGCTGTAAATGATGAAGGCAACAGATATGCACATTCGCTGTAGCTACATGTTTGTGATTCTTAATATATTCCGTCATTAACATATGCCAACGGGTGTCTTGGTTAATGATTTCAGGCGACGTCTGGCTTGGGTGCTGCAGCTGCGTATGCTCTTTCAAAGGAGGGCTTTTATGTTGTTCTTGGTACTCTGTCCTTCCCTTGCCCTTAAGAGAAAATCTCATCGGATTGATATTGGAAATGACGACTAGGAAGTTGTGTTATCTTTCTCAGTGGGCTTGTCGTTTATTTTGAATGATCTGGTTAACTAAAAGTTTGAGTTGCGATGTGCTAGTTCTGGAGTAACATACGAAGAAAAAGACTTTGACTTTTAAATCTTGATACCTTACCTTTTTCCTATGTACATTGATGAAATCAATAAGGATACTTGTCGAATGAAGAGGCTTATTGGTATGAGCATGGTTAATTAACGTGACATGTTCATCAATTGTGATTTTAATTATATCAGAATAAATCAATCTCACTTTGGGTTGTTGCTCAAGAAATGCTTTGCAGTCTCGACTGAAAGATCAGTATAAATCTCCCTTTTTTAGTTGTGCTGAGTTGAATTTCTTTTCTCCTCATTCTTGCAGTTGGAAGGTCGTCTGGACTCTTATCGAAGGTGCTCTATCTGTCTTTTTTCCATCAATCATAAAATTACTATTGTATATGTTGATTTTTCAACCAACCTGTGCTTCAGGCCGTATCTGATGTCAAGAGTCGAAATCGCGATGCATGTCTGAAAGCTTTTGAGGTTGACTTATCTTCCTTCAAGTCAATCCTTGAGTTCAAAAACTCACTTCAGCTGTGGCTATCGGATTCAAACATGCATTCTTCTGTTCAACTTCTGATAAATAATGCTGGGAGCCTGGCAACAACACGCAGAATCACACCTGACGGATATGATCAGTTATGTTTCCTAGGATATTTCTTTATGACCTTTATCTATATAATTTGCTGTAGTTCGTTTGCCCTTTTTCAAACGCGAAAATGCATTAGAAAGAAATGACTAAAATTTACCAATTTGTATTATAACTTGGTGGATAGTGGCCTATGTCGGAATAGTTTGAGATTTTGTCTTCTATGCGGATTGAAGCTGGGAATTTCATTTCTAAAAATGTTTTATTTTTTTGGAAGTTTGATTCACGAATTTGATGCTTTAATTCTGTTCTTTGTAGTATCATTTTTTATATAAAAAAAATTGATGTTAACGGACTCCTATGTTCTGAATAAAGAATTTATATGCTTCTGAAGAAAGGTGAACAAAAGTGAACTTCTATTCCTCAAATTTTCAGGATGCTGGCTACCAATTACATCGGTGCATTTTGCCTTACCAAAGTTTTACTCCCACTTCTGGAAAACAGCCCTCTCCCTACTCGTGTGGTCAACGTCACATCATTTACTCATTGGAATGGTAAGATTTGACTTCCATTGATCTTCTTTGTAATGATGTATGTGATCACAATTCCTGCAAAAATTGTGCTGTATGATTTTTTTTCTTATATTTACTTTTCCCATGCTTCAGTTTGCTGTCGGCAGGCTGATAGAGATACCGTCTCTGGGAGGACTTTCATGAAATCAAAATGCTACCCTTATGCACGTATTTATGAGTATTCTAAATGTAAGCATGTCACTCAAAATAGTTTATTTTCACGTGATCAATTGCTAGGATGTAACGTCAACTATTGACAGTATGCCTAGTACTCTTTTCATACGAGCTTCACAAACAAGTTGGCTTGCTGGAGAAATCTCAACGCCTCTCTGTTGTGTAAGTGTTTATTCTGTTTTCTTAAACATACAACTGTCAAACCAATTAAGCTGTGTATAATTCTATTTCTTGTTGCTCGTGGTTCATTTTTTGCTTGAAATTTTTAGGTTATGCTATGCTATTCTTAACTTTGCAACTATTACAAGGAAGCTCAACTTTTTACTTTCTCCAGTGTCGATTGAAACATGAACACGAACGAAATCTTGATTGTGTATGGTAACAACCACTTACATGACCGAAGCTTTGGTATTTGAAGAATGGCTTCTTGGTTTCTTTGTCCATTTGTAGTACTTCTGAGAGAATGATTTCAATGGAAGCTATTGCACAACTAAAATAACTGGAGCATGATGGACTTAGGAGAAAACTGAAAATTTTGTTTTGAGGTGGTTGTTGTGAAGGTTGCAATGAACATTGAGATACAGAAAGGGTGAACAGAGGCAATGAAGTGCAGTCATTAGCCTATATACACAGATAGGCATCCAGGACCAAACTACATTGTATACTTGCACTTCATTAACTTTCTTCAAGTTTTGATAGTGCAAAGACCGCCTATTTATATAAGTGAAACATGTGACTAAGTAAGATATTGTAATATTCAAATCTAATCCAAGGTAAAAGTTAAATTACGTGTCATGCATTGTTTCTTACGATGAAATCAGTAGTAATGGTAGACACGCAATATTCGCAGCAGTACTACAGAAGTCATGCATCATTTGTGACAAATAGATAAAAGTAGATTAAAGTCGCATGTTATTTGTGATAGTCAAATTGGTAGTATTAGTAGGTGAGTCATAGTCGCAAACAGTGGTCATGTGATAGTTATAGATCAGTTCAAGATGACTAGAGGTAGCAGTAGATTGTCATGTGATAGTTATCCACCAATGATGTCACTTGTAAAGCGATGCGGAAGTAAAACTATAGCAGAATTGTTATCTAGCTTTGATACCCATGTTAAAATTTTAAAAGTGCTAAGAGAGACAGTGAACTATAAGTACATATCATGGTTTGACAATTAGACCTATCTTTACATGCAGAAACCTAGAGGATACATCATTTATTACTCTTTCTTACAGTTCTTTATAAGTGAATACGTGTGAATAAATAAGGAAAGATGTATAAATTGAATCAAAGACATCATGATAACTAATTAGGTATATTATCTCAATCCTTGATTCAACAAGCATTATAGAAGCCTTAAAACTTTTGTTGGATAAATCAATACACTAATTTTCAGATTCACAGTTTTTTCTCTTTAATTATCTGTCCAATGAAAGAAGCTAGATGAAATTATGCATTTACTTTTACCTGAAAATTTCACCGTCTGCACCTTTTGGTTGCAATTCTAGAAATTCTATAAACTGGACCTCGGTCATCTGGTATGCTTTTGGTATGTTTCTGACCGATTATGTTTTTTTGTTCTTTCTTATGTTAAGTGCTGCAGATCCTGGAGCAGTGAAAACTAATATCATGCGAGAATTTCCTTCGTGTGTTCCACAGATGGCTTTCACAGCTTTGAAACTTTTGGGTCTTCTTCAGTCTTGTGAAACAGGTGTATGCTCAATTGTTGATGCGGCATTAGCTCCTCCTGTAAGTATTGAAATTTTATCAAACTTAACTGTCTAGGATTTCTTCTGGATGAGATTGTGTTGTGACAATATCTTGTCTTTTGTACGCCAAACTTAGTTTTGCCGCTCTGTCAAGATGTAAAATGCACTGTCCTGATCTTTGCTGTATAATAAAAGATACCATCTAATGTGGTGATTCACCCATGAATAACAACGAAGTAACACTCTCTGGATTTTTCTAGATTTTTGTTTTTGTTTTATCTGTGGCACTTGTAACAAAAAAATAGACCAGGAATCTGCTAATATTATGCACATATTGATTAAGTTAGGAACCTTTTCACAGTGTAGCCCTTGACTGCAGCTAGAAGGCTCTCTGATTTAGCCCCCTTACTCGTGCTACTGGATAATGCGGTTGACTTGGAGTTATTTATTGAAGTAAAATAATTATTTGGGATCATTGTTTTCTTTCAGGAAGTATCAGGAGTTTACTTTTTTGGAGGAAATGGTAGAAGTCTGAACTCTTCTGTACTTTCTTATGACGCCAATCTTGCTAAGGATCTTTGGGCTACTTCCTGCAATCTGTTTGAAGAATTGCTGCTGGCTTCCTGACTGCACAAGTGTGTTCATATCCATAGTACAGTGGATGAATAGAATTAAGATTATTGGTAAGAGAATTCTGTGAAATGCAGTGGCAAAGACCCATCATATCATGCAATTCTTACTAGACAAAAGTGTTCCCCAGAGATGGATTAGCAACACTTATGTCATTGTAAGTGTAGAATGGTATCAACACATTATCGAGTATGCTTAGGAAAAATTAGATACACAGGATGACTCTTGGTATTTGTTGATTTTTGAAGCGTATCTGCCATTTGTCATCTTATGTTAAATTCTCTCACGGTGTTCATTTACTTGAGGATAAAAGGCTTTTAATGCTTGTCTGATATTGAATAAAGTTTCATTTCTACCGTGGGAACCATCCTGAATATAGAACAAATATGCTTTGGTTCTTGAATATGCCCGTTGCACCGGACAAGAAGACAAACTCAGATTTTGATGAGGCAACACATCCAAGAATGAATTGCTTCAGCCAATGGCTATTCCTCTCAACCCATCCTTTAAAAAGGAGAAGACGATGCCAAGGCATCATGTCAATTAGATTGCTGGTCAATGGTGAAAATGAACTAGATTTACACAAGAGGCAGATTTGGGCTCCCCCTTTTGCTGGAAGTTTCCCAGAGGAAAGCCTGCTTAGGTTTCTTATAATCCCAGTGGTTCGACACAGAGCTCTCTCTGACACGCTTTCTTCAATGCAAAAAGCATTGTTTCTTCATACTTCATATATAAGCAGAATGAAGCAAATTAAGACAGCTTCTTCATTGGGACACCTTAGTTCTTGCTTCTCTTAATAATTTCCATTTACCCCAATATAGTTTCGGGAAACTATTACATTGAATTCCTGAGGAGATTCATGGATGTTAGAATACTTCAACATGCGCTGTTCTTTCTCCGCTCTCTTTTTGCTCTGGTTATTTAGGCATTTTATTGAGCTTTCTGTAAGGCAATCAGACAGCAATAAGTAGAAGCTGGACCATCAAAAGAGGATAAAATGGTCTTTTCATCTGCCAGAAATGTCCCTATTGTCAATCCAACAACGGTAAGTGTTGGTGTGATTCCGCGGACTACATTCATTTAAATCATTGTGCATACAACTAGCATTGAACTCGTTAAGATTAATGGTGGAATAATCGATTATATGATCACCAAAACGATGATTTGTTGGTGGGAGGGTGGTGCTTATATGATGACGTTGTTCAAGATTTCTTGATTGTTTCTTTTGCTCATGAGCTATATTAACAAATGCATTGCAGGATTCTAAAACAGTCCCACCACCTCATGATCGTGCAACAAAAACTTCTGAATGTTCAACAGTTTTGCAGTCCCTTTGTAGCAAAGGATACAAAAGGATCAATACAAAACAACGTATATCTTGAAGGGTGGGCATCGCTAATATGCTAGCCTGATCCATACAACTTATTGCATTAATTAACAAATCAGAACTAAACGGAACTGTTGCTATGCATCAGTTGATGTGGATCATGCAATTGAAATAATTTCAAGGGTGAAAGATGACAGAGTCCCATTTGGAACGGTAATGCCAATAGCAGGCCTCATGTGTGATGCTTCGTGATGGATTGCACTCCATGTGTATACATCTATACACGAGTCTCCAGTTACATCAAAAACTTTTTGATACAATGTAAATTTAAAATGTATGGAGGCGTTCTTAGTAGTTGGGATTACATGGGCCAGTATAAAAGTAAAACTTATAGCAGCATGCGAAGGTGATCCAAAAATAGGCAAAACAAAAATCACTGTTTATTTGAAATAGATCAATGCACACACACATGCTTCAACATCTTTGAGCATCTGTGGCGGTACAAACAACCCGAAAGAAACTCTTGGGGCTCTAACTTTGGCAACAAATTAGCCTAAAAAGGCAATAGATTTCCTAAAAGGGGGGGATAATTAAGTGAAATGGGATAGAACTTGAATCGAAAAGGAGGATTGCACATTGTTGCATGTAACTATTATGTCAATGCTAAAGAGAGACAAGGAATTCAGCGTCTAAAATAAAATATAGGTTTTATTTAACAAAAGAAGACAAGCATTTAAGGAATTAGAAAGGAAGAACAAAGGAGTGCTCATTCCTTGTTGCTGAATTTCCTAGCAATGATTGGGCGTACATCATCAGCATCAACCAGAGTCTCTAGAAATGGAAGTAGTGAAATTAGTGCACAATCTGAAGGGTCATCAAACCAACTCTTAATAGGAATGCCATTATTCACTTGCAACCTGAAAACCTGAAACCATCAAAGGTTAATGCTTAATATCCAGGAAAATAATAAGAAACCTCACAATATTTTTTTCTCCGGGCAATGTTAAATTGGAGTGGCCTCCCCCCCGAGTACCTTTTCTGTCGTACTCTAAGATTAAGCCACTGCTGAACAAATCTTTTAGTATGAATTTTGGCCAACATATCAAAGCTGAGAATCCATCATTTAAATGGAAAGCCAAAAAAATAAAGGTAAGTCCTGAAAGAGTATTTAGAATGGTGAACTGGTAGAATCAGGAACCCTTTTAGAAACAGAACTGGGGTTCATATGAAGTCAAGGATAAAAAACCTAATGACTGTTATTGCATTAGTAATTGCAGCTACTTCCAGTGGAAATAGACTGTTAATACCAACACACGCAAATCTGCAACTAGTATTCTTGGTCAAACCTGAAACATATAGGTCAAGCAATTCCATTGAAAAATGAAGGTAGATCAAGCATTCAGCAAAGAAATAGGATTAATACTGTACCTGTGGGGAATTATCAATAATGACAACTTTTGCAAGATCAACATTTAAAATTGTCAAGTCTTTCATGTAAATTCCCTCTGAAAGAACACATGATTCACGGTAAGCTCGTCGTGAGATAAGCTTTCCATCTCGATCCAAGATATCTAGGAGTTGTTTTGCATAAATGCTTTCACTAGCAGTGAACACTGCTATTTCAAACATCTCTGAAACTCTTTCCAAAAAGGTCTGGAGGTGAGGTCTTTGTTTCACGTACACAGTATGCTCTTGCGTGTTGAAGAAAACGGGAAATGTGAAGTCCGCATCATCACAGTGATCCAATGTAGAATGCACAAGTGTTTCTGTATGCATTAAAGCCAAGATGCCTAACTTTTAGAGGCTGATAAACTTGACGTGTTGGAATAAATCAAACATCACTTAATGACTTGTAAAATTAATTTTGACCCATCACAAGCTCACAACAGTTCAAGAAAGTAGCATATTATAACAGGGATGTGAGCAATTCAGGAGTGCGAGCTTTGCAAGTTCACTTGATATTACTGAGTTTAAACAACGAGATAAACACTAGACTAACAAACTCATATGAAAAAATTATTTAGGATTAGACCAATTAAGCTACCATCAGATAGCAGGGGACAATATTCTTACCATCTAAGTCAAGTACTAAAGTAATCTGTTTGGTACTTTGCTTTTCATTTGGTGGAGAACTGGGTAACAAGTTAAATGCAATGCTTGGCTGGTCTGGAAGATTTCTGATATACATCTGCAGATCAAAGCACTCGTAATCAGGGTCAGGGAGGGTATTTATCTGAGAATCCTGATTGTAAGATCTCAACTGATGGGTTTCCAAGTACAAGCTAGAATAGTCAGCATCTATGCGGATTTCTTCTGATTTTCTGCCATCATGGTCACCAGAATCTGAAGTATTCCCCAAAAAAGGCAATACCATGGGTTCCTCAGTCAAGTCACAGACTAAACTTGACTCTTCGCAGCTATACTTAGGTAAGAACATAAAATCTGCTTTGCTATCAAGTACAGAATGGCTTCCACTGGGTGGTCCAGAAAAAATCATGTCAGAGATAGAGACGTCAGACATGTTGCAAGCTTGATATTCACATGAACTTTTGCTACAATCATCACTGTCTTCACTATCCAATTGACGCATGTACAGATTGTTACTTCCTATAGAGTAACATAGGATTCAGATTTGATGTTAACTCAAACTTTAAGTACAAGAAACTCAAAATAACATGATCAGAACTGTTGATTTCTCCATACAAGTTCCACAAAGAAAAAAGATAAATTGTAACTTAAGATCAAATTAATCGTAGCAGAATTATAGTATTTCAGGGAAGTAACATCTTTCAACATGGCACACAATAAGTTTGAAGTATCAATAATGGCGTACCTTCATCTTGGTATTTTATTGAATCAAAAATGGGTGAAAAAATCATCACTTTGTTTGATGTGCAGGTGGATCGGGTAGATTCCTACAATTATTTAATATGATGTTGGTAAGCACAGTATCTTATAGTTGATGCATAATTTCTTCTATTTCTTGGAAATTACACAAAACAATCAAGAAAGATTTGAGGATTTCTTAAAAACATTACGGTTAATTAACCAATGCGTGCTGCGAGACAGTTTCCTTAACCATACAGCATTAGCCATCAACAAAATAGTAGATGATGATATAATAATTTCTATATATCCAGCTATGATGGCTATGTTCATTTTGTTGGATGTGATTAAATTCAAAAGATTATATTGAATGATAAAAAAATTCGCATGAATTAATTAATTCTAGACAAGTATGTTTAGTAAACTCAATTATTTAAGGTGATTATATTTATTTTCTTATTATAGACTTAGTATGAAAAGAATTCAATTACCGATATAATGTTAAAATAATCATTAGAATTATTTATAAATAATCCCCAAAATTTTGATTATTTTATCATGGCTCTCGAATAAGATTATTTATCTACAATTTTACAATTTTAGACTGGGTTCTCATATAATCAAAGGCTTTAATCAATAAAAAATACATATGATTAACTTAGACAATTAATCCATCCTAAATTATCACTCAAAGTATGGCCTATGAGTGTAAACTCAGCATGCAGAGAACTTTAAAATATACATATACCGGACTATCCACAGTCACAGAATCAGTTACAGTTGATTCCTCTTGAAAAACTTCTCCTTTATTGGACAATTCATCATGGATGCCCTCTTCCCCGACACAGTCCAGAGAATATACTTCTTCATTAATTGAAGCTGCAGGATAAATGAAAGGCTTGGGCATTTAATATATGCTGAGCAATAGGTGAATATAAGAAGAAAAGGTAAGCAAAATAATGTATCATTCTCGTTTGTGTTGAAATAACTTGGCCAAGCTTTAAGAGGTGGCATGTATAGGTAGTCTCTCTCATGTACTTTGTACACGGGTGCATCCACATTAAATATTACTAATCGGCTACAATATGTCATGTTCTACTGCCTGTTTCTCCTTGCACCAATTTACATGAATCGACTATTGAAATTATTCCAAGCTATATATTAATATAGAAGCAGGGGATAGAAAAGTCATACAGATACATTTCTATACTCAATTCCATAACTTTTAGGACATAAGATATGCATACAGCTAACTTAGACCAAATGAAAGATCTCAGTTATGCTACCAAGTCTATAAACAATATCTAGGGTCTAGCCAGAGAAACTAAGTCTTCTTTAGGAAGACATGAACCTGATAGCAAGCTCCGAATACCCGAAAAGAAAAGGTCAAGGAATCAGCAATAACTAAATGTTAGGATGACAGTGGGTGAAGGTCCGAGCATGAAGCATATGGAACATATAAGAAACATTGACAAGAGGTAATTCAGGATCCACTCACACTTACCTTCCAGGCTACTCTGAGTACAAGTCCTGATTTCTGCATCTTGAGCAAATCTGGCACTACAGGGATGATTTGTGAATATCATACATGACTTGTGGCATACATGGAAACCATCTTGTTCTTTTAAAAAACCTGTGGTTGACTTGCTTTTCATTTCTAATGGAGGATTTTGATCTTTACTTTTGATATTGATAAACATACAATACAAAGACCACAAATGGAGAAATAATCCACCTCAACATAGCAAATCCACTGCAAGTGACCACAATGATAAACTTTCCATTAGAAAAAATTCGTAAAAGAAAAATGAATTGGACCACTAGAGTGAGATAAGAGTACACAATCAAAGTTGATACCAGTAATATAGAGCAAACGGAATTAGAATTTGCTCAAAACAATAATGCCGTCCAATTGATCATGCAAGGATTCCACAAAATAGCAAAAATCTAATCACCAGTCTTGCCGTGACATTAAAGAGGAATACCAGGGGAATCCTTCCGTTAGATACTATTAGATTTCTGGTGGATTGAGAAGTTGATTACATAGAAACATTTTGTAATGCATAGTCAACCAATATGCAGCAAAATTACCCAAGGATTCCAGATACATATACTTTTTTTCTTTTATTCAACTGAATATAATGCTCATTGAATTAGTAGTCAATGTTCCCACGCTGAAAATGAAGTGATATAAAAACGTTTGGATGCAAATTACAGTTAATTTTCCGCTCATCAAAATATATCCTTCCAAACATACGATCCTCCTTTTCTCTTAGTTAATACTTCTGCACTGTTCCTAAATTTTCAGACAAGTTCCCTCTCCACCATAATTCGCATCCAAACAAAGCCTTTGTGATTTCCGGGAAAATATCAGAAAATAAAGTTGCACACAGGAATCCGGCAGCTAATATCCATAACATTTGTCTTGTGAAGCGCTATATTCTTCTTCCAGATGATAAATCTTCTCTTAGTTCTCACAAAATAAATTTATTATATTCCAAAAATTAAAACCAAAATATAAAAACTTACTCTACGATACCAAACTTAAGCCCACGCGTAAAAGTACGAAAATCTAAAGATAAACCGTAAAAGTTCCCGAGTTTTTTTCCAATAAAACCACTTAACTATTCAGGCAAACTAAGGTCAGCTCAATTCACGCACTCCGTTCGCAACAAGCAAAGTTCGAAATCAACTTAAATAACGCTACGCAAAACTCATAAAACCGCCTAACCCTATCCCACAATCCAAAAACTAGAAGCAGGAGTACGGAAATGGCTGATTTGAACGGAGGTCAATCAGTACGACAATCATGCAATAAAACAGGTATCAAATTCACCCATACGTAAAACAACTCAATTATCTACATAAAATAGAGAAATAAACTCATCAATTAATAAGATCATCAGTAAACAGGATCAATACTTCCTGTGCTAGAATGCATACCTGTGGAAAACCAAGTCACGTCTCTGAGGACTCTCGAGAATTTCGCTCATTGGTGCGTGTAGTGTAAACAGCGGGAGAGCGTGCTGTAAAGTCTACTCATTTATCGTCTACACCTGGTGCTTCAA
The DNA here is from genome assembly GCA_019155195.1 of Avicennia marina. NCBI lineage: Eukaryota > Viridiplantae > Streptophyta > Magnoliopsida > Lamiales > Acanthaceae > Avicennia > Avicennia marina. The sequence goes on from CM032776.1 coordinate 699,940, forward strand.
TACATGTTGCACCAGTGAATAAGAAAGAATTTTGTACGGTCGGGATGGCGTTGCGTGATGGGTATTCTGGCACCAGAAAATATCTTAGACGGATAGAAAGTTTGTGGATCCTGTGAGGTTGGATGTATGTGATCGGAACCCGTGCTTTATCGGGGAAGTTGCGAATGTACAAATTGACGGTCGAGATCGACCGTTGGGGACAATGTAATTCTATCGTGACAGGGGACCACGTGGAAAGTGGGGCCCTTGCCGACGTATCGACAGGTGCTGTAAGAGAAAAATGGCTGCGTCACGCACGCTCCTCAATTTGGGCATTCGGCGTGTTACCTGAGTACTTTCCATATTTGGCTTTTAAGGGGACCGTTTGGGCCTAACACCCCTACACATTGAGTGGAGTCCAACTCATGCCCCAGTAAACTTATTCATGCTTTATATATAAATGAGTAAAAATTTGCACATTTTATTGTGTTCATGTTTATAAAAATTTTATGATTTCATTGGTTATAAGATTTAAAATTATTATATTTTTAGTAGTTTAATGTCAAAATAACACGTCTGAAGTTAAAATACACATAAGTATATAAATATATAGAATAAATATAGCAATAAAAAGTATATGGATTAAATATTATTAAACTTAAGATGAATTAAGTTACAAGAAAAAAAACGCGTAATTAAAAAATGAAAAATGCTAAAAAAGTGGTTATAGTTGTAATAGTATTTTTAGTATTTAATCAAAAAAACAACTATTCTTTTTTCCTTCCACAATAGTATAGATACATAAACACACACACACACACACACATATAAATATATATTTTTAAAAAGATTAATGTAGAGTGTGATTAATAAACAAAATATTATATTGGATGCATAGGATAAATAATTGATGAATTTATAATGTGAAAAGGCATAAAAAGAGATTCATTCCCATCACTGAAATACAATCATTGCAATCTATATTGAAAGAGACTCACGGTGCTTGTTAAGACTAAAGATACAAAAGAATAGGGCTGATATAACTCAACTTGAACTCAAGTGGCAAAACTATTCGAACCATGTTTGTTATAGATTTTGTTTGTTTTGTAACTATAGTATGGTTTTTAGTTATTTTTATCTCGATAATTATATAAAAATTAAAAAAAGAAATAAATAAAAAAAGTATAATAATTAAGTATATTTTTGAAAGATTGGACAATTGCAAAAGAAACAAAACCTTTGAGACTTAACAACTAAATTCGAACAAAGTATTGAGTTCAGTTGAGAAAAAGTTTGCGGCAACCTAAGGTCAAACTCATATCTTTTGGATAAATTTAAAGCATTCTCATCACCAAACCAAATTCTAATTTAAATTATTTTTAATTTGTAATTATAAAAAGTAAACAATGAATAAAAATTCAAAACTTATTTGCCCAACATTTAAACACCTTGTCCGTACCAAAAAACACTCTTCATCGTGATAATCCATAATGCATGTCGGTATTAGTCTATATTTATATTATAATCGGGTTTAATTAATTTAACATTGCTGGAGTCAAGTTTTGACTAAGTTACTCCATGGACTCTTATCAAGGAGCTCGTCCTCTGTTTGGATACAAATTACAGTAGCTAAGTTTGGTTCCCAATTTGCTTTGATTTTCATCTCACCTAAACTTGTGCATTCCAAACATATTGCATTTCTATTCAAAAATCAAATTATTTTCTCTCTTATATATATATATATATATATATATATTTCAATTATTAAAAAATTAATTATTATTAATCAAATCAATACCTATATATAAATGTAAATTCACAATAATATATTTATATCATAATAAATGACCAACAATTCCATCCTTATTTACGTCTCAACCAAATGACCAATTAACCACAACCAAAAGGTTTCTTGGCACAACTCTTGTAAATTGATGAAGGTGGATTTTATTTTATTTGAAATTAAGATGGATTGTTATGATTGTGTTGTTGAGAGCATAGGAGTCTAAATATAAATTTTAATTGTACTTATTGAGTGGTGGCAAAATTCAATTAAATTGAGAACATCATTTTTGTGCAATTCCTTTAAAGAAATCCATTCATATATCAATGAGCAACATTTATATGTTATATGAAAGAGTAAAAATGCATTATGTTACGTAAATAAATATATTCGAATAATGTTACGTAAATAAATATATTCGAATATGACATGCTTAAAATCTTAAGATATTTAATTTTAATTTTCACATACAATATAGATACACAGTGAAATATAAATAACCAAAATGTAGACTATGTTGGTTGTCCTTTCTTCCCTAAAAATACATATTTCAATTATTATAATTTTTAATATTTTTTAATTTTACACAATTTGACGTGATCAACGATCGCGTCGGATAGAACGGTGTAACCGGACCCGAATCCGATAACCCCAGGGACGCGAACCGGGCGAAGAACGCCGACCCAACGTGGTAGGATTGGATTGAACCCGATAAGAACGGCCACAATCAGCACACGATTGCTGATTGATACGTTACGAATTCACTCGAACCAATTCGGAATGACTCGATTTGGGATAGAAAGCACGAGAAATTGAAAGGAATCAATTCAGGGAATTGAAAGGAACTGAATTAATTGAAAACACTCTCTGTTCTTTCTTTTTTCAATTGAATAACAAACTACTATTTATACTAAAACTATCAGACTTTAATCTAAAAAGCCCACACGGCCCAATTTATTAATTAAGCCCATTAACTAATAAAACTAAAATTAATAAATATTAAAATGAAATTCGACGGATCCTTGGGATCGCGTCATACCCCTCCTCTTGAAGGCGAATTGTCCTCAATTCGAATCTGTGTCCTCCTGGATCAAACATGAATTTCTTGAAGTTCTTTAACTCTTTATCACCTCGCTGAAACTTCAACTTTATCTTCTTATGAACCCAACATAGGAATATCGGCAACAAACTACATAAAGGACTATGAAAGGGCACTGACGACTTATTCGGATATGCATGTGTACTCTCTGCAGATAAAACTATCTTCAACTCTTGTACAATACAATTTGGTACTGGATCTGCTAGATAGTAGAATGGATCAATGTACACATGGTTCTGTAGAAGTTTAATCTCCCAATCCTTGGCTCGTTCTTCATGCTTGTGGTTGTCCTCAACTTCCACTTTAATTTCTATGGCTTCTTCTATCTCAACTTTATCCCTTTCAATTTCTACTGCTTCCGTTACTTCTTTCCGCTCACCTTTCTCCTCAATTTTCAAATGTGTGTTATCACTGCCATTATCTTCATGTTGTACTTCATCCGATGGCATCTTCTTTGCAATTTCCACTTGAGTCAAAGATGGCGTCTCGATGGATAGGCCTTTCTTCTCTCCCAAAACTTTGCTAATGCCGATGTGAGTATCAACTTCCTCATTTCGACATTCACTCATGCTATGCCCACGCTGAAAGCAATTAAGACACACCCGAATTTGACTTCTAATAGGAGAATTCGATACCTTAGATGGCTCGTTGTACTCATCCACATTCGATCCATACTCTCTGATATTACCATGCCTTGATGGTGTATATTTATTTCTTGTCTCCTCGTAGCCTCGTCGATCTCGTCTTGCTGGCCTGACATGATACCCATGTCCATCCCTAGCCTGAGCTTGGCTTGGCACGGGATTGCTTCTGCGTCCAATCGATCTAGGCAGTAAATTGTCTCTTTTTAAGGTTGCAGCTTGAGATGCTTCTACGCGCCCTAACCGATCTTGCATATCTGTCATTCTGTCCTGCATACCCTTCACGCTTTTGGTGAGCTTTCTCAACTGATCACTGAGGGAGTCAAATAGGAATTTAGTTTCATCAGGACTGTTACCCTGTCCTGAATACTGACTGGCCATCGCGAAGTCTGTGATACAACACAAAAAAAAAAATAATAGCAGGTAATTGTTAGTAATAAAAGTCCTCACCAACCTCGCTGCTCTCAGGTAAGGCTCTCTTGCACTCGTTTCTTACCTCCACTCGTGTATCACACTCTTAATTTATTCCTCACCAGTCTCAACTTCTCGTGCCCTCCTCGTGTGATTCCAAAATGGTTTCAAGATTCAAACGTAAAAATACAAGCACTCAGTACGATGGATATGGCCTAAAATTATGAGATGAGGGACTATCTCGATCTTCAATATTCCAGATACAATCTCAAAAAAAAATCAATGAACAACAGAAGTAACTTTTTTTTTTCTTCTTTTTTTTTTGGCCTCTCTCTCCTTTTTTTTTTGGCCTCTTCTTTTCTTTTTTTTTTAAATTCAGTAACCAAACAGGCCCTTAAACAGAAATAAAAATTCTGCAGCCAAACAAGTCCTTAAGCAGAAATAAAATTTTGTGCAGCCAAACAGGCCCTTAGTCTGAAACGAAAAACTGTAACCAAACACGGCCTTACCACGTCAGAAGGTCCAGCCCGGCAACAGCTTCTGGTCCAGCCCAATTCCTTCGGCCCAATAATTTTTTTTTCCTCACGCCTGGCCCAGTTTCAATCTGACCCAGATCCTGCTTCCAGCCCACTAGATACTCGGCCCAATAGGAATATTTTTTTGGCCCAATCAACCTCGGCCCAACAGGATTTTTTTTTATCTTTTTTTTTTCTTTTTTGCTCACTTGGGCCCAGTCAGCAACTTGGCCCAAAAAATTGCTCCGGCCCAAATCAAGCCCCTGGCCCGACAGATTTTTTTTTTTTTCCTGGTTCGCGAGCGGCGGCGGCGGCGGCGACGAAACCGCTGATTTCGCCGGCGTTCGTCCGCGGAATGGGCTGGCGTCGACTCCCCGAGCGTCGGCAAGCCCTGGGCGGCCCTCAACGACGGCGGTAGACGGCGGAATCAGGCGGAGTCGGGCGAATTTCTCCAGGTGGCGTCGCGCGGCTCGCGGTGAAATTCCGGCCGATTCGCTCCTCCTTCGGCGGCGATTCGGTGTGGGAAGGGATGGGCTCTCGACGGCGGTTCGGTGGGTGTGATTTTCTGGCGGAAATCGGCTGAAACGGCGGCGGAATCGCGGTTGTTGGCGGCGGCGGCGCGGCGGCAGCGATTTCCTCTTTTTTTTTTGAATTTTTTTTGTTTTCTCCGGCGGCGGCGGTGGTGGCGGGGTTGATTGCTGCGTGAATCGGTTGAACGGTGCGAATTTGTGGCGGCAACGGCGGTGGCGCGGCGGCGGCGAATTTCCCTTTTTTTTTTTATTTTTTTTCTTTTTTTTTTTATTTTTTTTTATACTCTGGATCGTGTATCGAATTAGAATTCGATACAAGATGGCTCTGATACCAAATTGACGTGATCAACGATCGCGTCGGATAGAACGGTGTAACCGGACCCGAATCCGATAACCCCAGGGACGCGAACCGGGCGAAGAACGCCGACCCAACGTGGTAGGATTGGATTGAACCCGATAAGAACGGCCACAATCAGCACACCGATTGCTGATTGATACGTTACGAATCACTCGAACCAATTCGGAATGACTCGATTTGGGATAGAAACTCACGAGAAATTGAAAGAATCAATTTCAGGGAATTGAAAGGAAACCTGAATTAATTGAAAACACTCTCTGTCTTGTCTTTTTTCAATTGAATAACAAACTACTATTTATACTAAAACTATCAGACTTTAATCTAAAAAGCCCACACGGCCCAATTTATTAATTAAGCTCATTAACTAATAAAACTAAAATTAATAAATATTAAAATGAAATTCGACGGATCCTTGGGATCGCGTCATAATTTTTTTTAAAAATATCATTTAAAAATAAACACAAATCCAAAATAAACTCAACCATATATTTTAACTTCTAAAGACAGCGTTATGACTTACAAGCCAACAAAGTCGAATTGACAACAGTATAACGCAATATATGATCCTTAGCTATGAGACACCGGAGACGAGGCATGACTTCTCTCTTAGGTCCACTCAACCACCCAAACAAGGCTACTGAGATTAAAATTGGCGTATGATGTGACCAAATTTAACCATGTATTTGCAGACATAGAGACCACATTTTGGAGGAGAGTATTAAAATATGTGATGTATTATACATACAGACGCACACATGCAAGAGAAATGCAGACAGAATTTTTTCCTGATACTCATTACTCATTTAACTCTCCATGCGCTGTTCATCTTCTTCAATAATACAGGAAGATGGTTTCTCAATTTTTGATTAATTTTTCTCCTATTTTTTATATTAATACTTGAGCAAATTACACATATTTTTGCGTAGATAACAACAAAAAATTTAGAAATAATTTAAAAATACAAAAGAAAAAAAATATTTTATTGAATAATACGTTTGAAAATGTAAATTTTAATAAAAGAGAACATACGAGCGTTAGGTTAATTCGGGTAGAGCGCTCCACGTTATTCTAATGAAACGTGGAGACATGCGACGTACGGACGCAGGAGATGGCGACATATTAGCGTAAGCTGGAAACTGGGGGCGCACGATCTCCCCAGAATCCAATCCAATAGCCACGGAGCCAATAATTTATTTAATATAAATAATTTACTAAAACTCGTGGAAAAATGGAAATGGCGATGTCTGATGTTTCTCAGCCACAAAAAAATGTTGAATGCCATCATGCCACCATCTTCACCTTTTCACGCTTCCCAAAGATTATCATCCTTCCCTCTGGATTCTATATTCCATTCGTTTCCCGTTAAAAATTATTTAATCCTGAATATTTTGCCCTCATAATCTGGATTAAAATTTTTTTAAAAAATAGCTTCTTATTCTCATCTGAAGAGAAGAACAAGGAGATGGAGGGCAAAAGGTAAGCAGTGATTAAGAACTGTAATTAACACTGTAATGACACAGGAACAACAAGATAAGAAAGGAGATGATTGAATGTAACCCCTAATGGGGCAGCAAGCCCTGTGGAAACTAGGCTAATCTTGATAAAGATCCTGCCATTACCAATCTTCTTTGCAGGGAACCCACTTGAGTTTTCCCGTGTAATCTACAAAAGGAAGGTGAAAATCTTCATTAATGAAGTTGCAGAGTGGAAGGGGTAAAAGCTCGTCAACCCCAAATTACAATCTTGATGCGGATAAGCACGACAGTGTCCGCAGCACTGCCTTGTCATCCTCAGCTACCGGCAACGTGATGTTGAACAGAACCATGTCTCAGTACAATGCTGTTGCGCGGTTGATGGCTGAGTTTGAGCAATCTGGGGTTTCTGGTAAGTCTTTTAACTACTCAAAATCAGTTTCCCATGCACCACAGACTTTGAGTACGGGAGCAAATGATTGCTTATTTGTCTAAAATCCAGAGGGGTGGGCTAGTGCAGCCGTTTGGGCGTATGCTTGCAATTGGAGAGCCTAATTTTAAAATTATAGGATATAGTGAGAATTGCTTTGATATGTTGGGTTTGAAGAGTCTTGTAGAGTCTAAAGAGGGTCTGATAGGGACTGATGCAAGAACCCTATTTACCCTTTCTTCGGGGGCTTCATTGGTAAAAACTGTTGTATCAAGGGAAATATCTTTGTTGAACCCAATTTGGGTGCATTCCAGGGCTAACCAAAAGGCATTTTATGCTATATTACATAGAATTGATGTGGGCATTGTGATTGATTTGGAGCCTGCTCATTCTGGTGATCCTGCAATGGTGCATGCCGGTGCTGTGCAATCGCAGAAACTGGCTGTAAGGTCAATTTCTAGGCTGCAGTCGCTTCCCGGTGGTGATTAGGGGCTCTGAGTGACACTGTAGTAGAAGATGTTCAAAGGTTTACAGGGTATGATAGGGCTATGGTGTATAAGTTCCACGATGATAATCATGGTGAGGTTGTCTCAGAAACTAGGTCTGACTTAGACCCCTATCTGGGATTGCACTATCCTTATACCGCAAGCAGCATGCTTGTTGTTTAAGCAAAGTCGTGTTAGAATCATCTGTGATTGAAATGCTTTGCCAGTTAAGATTGTCCAAAGTGAAGAACTGAATCAGCCTCTTTGTCTGGTTAATTCTACCCTTTGTTCGCTTCGTGGATGTCATACTCAGTACATGGCTAACGTTGGGTCTATTGCCTCATTGGTGTTGGCAGTTGCGATTCAATGGAGCTCTGGGGACTGGTAGTGTGCCACCACACATCACCCTGCTACATGTCTTTCCCCCTCTGGTATGCATGTAAGTTCCTCATGCAGGCATTTGGTTTGGAGCTTTATATGGAGCTTCAATTAGGATTACAGCTGGCGGAGAAGAAGATCCTCTGCATGCAAACCCTATTATGTGACATGCTTCTTCGTGATGCTCCATTTGGTATTGTGACTCAGTCACCTAGTACCATGGATCTTGTGAAGTGCAATGGGGCCGCATTATATTATGGTGGGAAATGTTGTCTCCTTGGTGTCACTCCAAATGAAGCACAAGTGAAAGATATTGCAGAATGGCTGCTTAATAACCATGGGGATTCTACAGGGCTAAGTACAGATTGTCTTGCTGATGTTGGCTTTCTAGGAGGAGCTCTGTTGGGTGATGCAGTTTGTGGCATGGCTACTGCAAGAATTACTTCATCTGATTTTCTAGTTTGGTTTAGGTCTCACACAGCAAAGGAGATCAAATGGGGTGGTGCTAAGCATCATCCGGAAGACAAAGATGATGGAGGAAAAATGCACCCAAGGTCTTCATTTAATGCCTTTCTTGAAGTAGTTAAAAGCTGAAGTTTGCCATGGGGGGGCTGCAGCTTACAATGCCATTCACTCTTTGCAGCTTATAATGAGAGATTCCCTTCAAGAGAGTGAAGAGAGTGGTCCTAAACCAATGATGTATTCTCCACAGAATGACTCTGATGGCCTACAGATGGACAAACTTACTTCGGTGACAGTTGAAATGGTTCAGTTAACTGAAACACCCACCACCCCAATTTTTGGGGTTGATTCATCTGGATTTATAAACAGGTGGAATGCTAAAATGTGCGAGTTGACAGGATTAGAAGTGTCTGAAGCTCTGGGGAGTCCCTAATTAATGATGTTGTTCACTAAGATTCACGTGAAGTTGTTGAAACCCTTTTGGCCAGAGCTCTGCAAGGTAATTTTGCCCTTAACTAAGCTTCAAAAAGCATTCCAGATAACCCAAAAACAGGGAAACTATGTCTTTCATCACACAGCAGGATCCTATAGTGGTCTTATCATGACAAGTTTTGTGCATGATTTTGTATCACGCAACTAACAATTTCTAGAAGTTTCTGATTTTCATAGCACATCACAAATGGCAAAAACATGCTCTTTCTATTCAAATTTCAAGATTTTGCATACGTAAAAATGGGAAAACTTGATTCGGCATTTTTTGGGACTTGTTTCTACATCCATCACAGCATCATATTTGTCATTCAAAACTCACTAATCTAGAGTCACTTTGTTTCTTTGCTTTTCTGTGTACTTATGTACTCTGCTTTAGGTGATGAGGACAAAATGTGGAGGAGAAGCTGCTTAAGTTTGGGATACATGCGCCAAACCCACTTGTGTGCCTTCTGGCGAATGCGTGTACTTGTAAGGACTACCAAAACAATGTTGTGGGGGTATGCTTTGTGGCCCAAGATGTCACTGCTGAGAAAACAGCGATGGATAAATTTATCCGTCTGCAAAGGGTTTACAAGGTTATCATACAAAGTGTAAATCCACTAATTCCACCCATATTTGCTTCTGATGAGAATGGCTGTTGTTCTGAATGGAATGGAGTCATGGAAAAGTTGATTGGTTGGATGAGGTACGAAATAATTGGGAAAATGTTGCCTCGAGAAATTTTTGGAAGTATCTGTATACTGAAAGGTCAAGATGTACTCACTAAATTTACGATTCTTCTGTACCGAGCTATTAGTGGCCATGACACTGAAAAGCTTCCTTTCGGATTTTTCAATCATAAAGGAGAGTTTGTTGAGGTGTATTTGACGGCAAATAAGAGAAAGAATGAGAATGGGAATGTAATTGGGTGTTCGTGCTTCTTGCAGACTATAGTGGTTAATCAAAAGGAGTCTATTGTTGACAAAAAGGATAGCGAGCAGCTTTCAAAACATAAAGAGTTAGCTTACATTAGGCAGGACATCAAAAATCCTCTGAATGGAATCCGTTTCACCCATCAACTCTGGGAAGGTTCAGCTGAATCAGATGATCAGAAGCAATTTCTTGAGGCTAGTGATGCTTGCGAAGGACAGATATTATCCATCATAGATGATGCAAATTTTGGAAGTTTAGAAGAGGGGTAAGTCTTTCCGGTAGTGGAGCCTAATGGAGCTTCTGTCCAGTTTCCTAAAGCAACCCTTCTATCGTGAGATGCATGACACAAGAAAGAAATAGTAACTTCAATAAAATGATATTTAATTTTGTAGGATTTCTGCAGAGTAGTTATATATCTAAGTTGAGGTGAAGTAGTTTGTTTCATTTTTTCATGATTAGTAGCTTGTGCGATGCTGGTGACCTACTGCAACTAATTTCTTTACAAAACTAGATAAAAATACATATAAAACTATAAAACTCTCATTTAGTGATTTTATTCAGCTTTTTAGCTATAAGGTTATGGAGGCTCTCTCTATGTTTGTATGAATGTATTGCCTTGTCACTGTCATTCTTTAACCTTCTTGTGATCTTCTTCACTTTGCCTTTAATAAAATTGTGCTTTTAATGGAGTTCTACAATATGTATTCTCCTCGTCCTGCAGCAAGGTGGAGCTAAAAATGGATGAGCTTCTTTTGGGTAATGTTGTCAATGCTATTGTTTGCAAAGCTATGATTTTGTTAAGAGAAAAGAATTTGCGCCTCATCCATGACATCCCCGAGCAAATCAAGACAATCTGTGTATATGGTAATCAGATTAAACTTCAGTTGGCCTTGTCTGATTTCTTGCTTAGCATAGTGGATTACACACCCTGTCCAGATGGTTGGGTGGAAATTAAGGTATCTCCTGGATTGAAGCTGATACAAGATGGGAATGAGGTTCACCTACATTTCAGGTATCCTTGAATTGATTATGTGGGTGTTCCTTCAGATGGCTCATTTTTTTTGCAACACTGATTTGTTAATCTTGTGCAAAGCTTATTGCTATATCACTCAAGCTACGGAGATCGGAGATCAAGATGGCGCGGTTCCAGCTTAAACCGATGCAGCCGGTCCATTTTATCTCAAGAAAAAACTTACGGTTGATTGAGGAGTACGTTGTTGCTGGAGGTGATGTTTGTACACAATCAGATTGCACGAGAATGTAATTGTGAAGAAGAAGAAAGAATATTATCTTAGTGTATATGCCAACAATATTCATCAATAAGATAAATAAAAGAGGGCTGTCTTTCTGATTGTCCGTCACGGTTATCTGCGGCTCAAATTTATTCCCAAGAGAGACTTTTCTGCCATTTTGGTCTTTTTATTGGTGATACCACACTCATCATTTGGTTGGTAGTCTTATCGATGGTTGCGAAACTTGATGTATTTTATATCGAGTGCTCATCCTTTTGTGTTGTATAATATCAAAATGAATGGTTTTTGTGTACTTCGTTACTTAGACTTGGAGAAGGGGACATCGAGGCACATTGGCCAATTTTTCTTTGTGTGACACCTGTCTTTTTGTTAAAATTAAGTTCTTTTCTACAATCTCATCACTCTAGGGTATTTGCATTAGATGCGGTATGTATGTAAAGACCATAAGAGATGACCAAAAAGCGATGAAGCATATTGATTCAATTACAAAGTCAATGGTGTGAAATTTTCTTCACGTTTTGGATTAATAATGCTAGAAAACAAACATCTACAGTATCCAAAGCTTGGTTTTCATTTTTGTACTTTAATCATTATATTTTTAAAAATTTCTTCGATTTTTTTTTTTACTTATATGCATTTTCTAAAAATGTACTTAAAAACAAATAAAAAAATGAAAATAAGTGAAATTGTAGTGATTGGAATGTGTTTCGTCTGATAACAAGCCAAACAAACGGGACACAGCTTTTTAAACAACCAGAGCTCAAAGTTTTTATTTTTTCATAAACTAGGTGATTGTTTATTACAAAATATTAAAGATGAGTAATAGTTTTTGAGTTTAGATAAAATTAATAAGATTAGGAAGACCTTGTCCGTAACTTAGAATGCATTTCTATTTTATTCATATTATATTATTAAGGATGTAAGACCACTTTAATTTACACACAGCATAAAGTTATCATTTATTTTAATTTTTTATTTTTGTATTCTTTCATTTAAACTTTTTTTATTTATATTTTCTTTTAAAATTTTCCTCTTTTCAATTCCTAGTAATTTCCATTTTTTTTAATCATATATATATTTATACTTTTAATTCTAACTATTTTTATTATTTAGAATATAATAAATTTATAATTTATAAATAATTTCACGGAAGTGTTTTTAATTTCGTTATTAGTCGGGACAAAAAGCAGGACAGACGAATTCGGTGCATCATCCTCCACAGATCTTTTGGATACACCCCAATTTCTCGCCGTTGATATATACATCCTCGATCTTCTCTCTGAAATCCAAATTCAAAATCAAGATCATTTATTTTTTGATTTTTCTATAAAAACCGCTGAAAATGTCCTGTCTGGTGTGCCCTCGGTGGCGGCCAACGGGAACACAAAACCCTAATTAGAGCCTGCAATCGAAACTGTAGCCTTCCGCCACTTAAGGAAGGCCGCAGAGTGATCGCTATATTTCTGTTAAAGTTTTATTTTCTTCAGAATTTTGGGTGCTTGTCGCAGTAATGGATTTTGAATTGCATGATGTTGTTTCGCGAGGAACATGATGATAGCATTTTGTCGCCCCAGGCTTAATTTGCATCCGTCTATCGATGCAATGTGGTGATTGACAGTTTATCCGATTCCTCCAATGTTTTTTATAGTACTTTTCAATTTGGTATATTTTTCTTTTCTTTTTTTTTTAATGGTTTAGATGGCTGTACTAAAGCTTTAGATGCTTGAGACATGCGAGAAGAGGCGTGATGATACTTATCCACCTATTCTGCATTTGAATGATGATTCTAAAATCATGCACTACCATCTGATCTCTCTCGTTTATCTCAGGATTAGGTTTTTGTGGTTTCTTATTGAAGTTGTTTCTATTTATTTGACTGTCTACTTAAGTTTTCATGTTGAATGAATGGTATTTGTTCACGGCAATCCATGATGAAGTCTTCTAATAGTTGCTGATTTACCAGTGATTATCACAACAAATTCACCATCTTTCGGCTGAGATTGCTGTAAAAAGATGACATTTTTTAATTCTGTTTCATGAATCTCTTGTGTCAATATGTGTGTTTTTCAGAATCAGTAAAAGAATGTCTGCCCATGGTATCTAGTGTCCTGAATTATATTCTATGTCTGGGCATTTCGTTTACGGGCAGAAATCAACTAGAGAGCATATATTGCGACACGGATAGCTTAGCTATTTATAAGCTCTCCGTTACTTTAATCCTGCTTACACAATTATATGTCACAAAATCTTTATTTTTCTTTCTTACTAATCTGTTTTAGATCTGTTTCTGTTTGGTTTTTTGATTCGTAAAATTGTTTTGCTGTCCTGCTTAAATGAAATGTTGATTGTTGATTCGTAATCATTTAGTCTTCGTTGAACTTTCTCAATGTTATATTAAGACTAACCATGCAATGCCTGATGCATTCATGGCAGCTAAACTGTTCTAAAGGCATTGATTCTCAGGTAAGAAGAAAGTTTGAATGGATACACCGTTATACCGAACATATTATATGGATCTAACAACGAAGACTCGTCACTATCTCCCACGTGGGCTTGAAAAGTTTGTTGTGCATAATGTCTAGGAATTTGAATCTTCAATGATGTCAAGAAGAACGAGCTTGTAGAGCTGGCTGTGCAGCTTGAAGTTGTTGTCATGAACAAATCAGTAAGGTTGCTGGGGCAGGAGGATGAATATGCTTAGATATAGGTGACTTGGCATGTTAACATGGTGCTTGCATTAGTAATACAGGATTATATAACTGCTTTTAAGGTGTTAAGCCGTGTTTATTATCCACATTGAGGTGGTTTTTTAACGTTTTTGAGATGTTTTATGGGTCTTAATGCCCTTGTATAGCTCCTTGGAAAATAGTATCTTTGAGAAACTTGCTTGTAGAAGGCAATTTCATTGTGAGTTTGAGACACCTTGGATGTATAGTTACTGTTTTATTTTGTGGGGTTGAATTGTATCTGAAGAGCAATAGCTTCTTTAAAAAGGTGATAAGGATGTATTTTTTAAATTCATTTAAAACTGAATTTTCGATTGGTTTTGTTAAAGAAAAAAAAATTAAAACTAAATGTGGGTTTTTATGTGACTTATTTTATAATTTAAATTATGAAAATTAATTACATATGTATTATTTTGTAATTTACATTGCCTTACATTTTATAAAATATGGAACAATTACAAAATATAATTGTATTTTTAAATTTAAATAATTATTTTTAAATAATGAGAATGAATAACACAGTAATAGTTAATATCTATATTTATTTCAAAATAATATTTTCTTCATTAATATTCTTTACAGTATAATTTTAAAAGAAATTCACTTATTTGTATGCACCTGTTTACCAAAAATAAGAAAAATATTTAATTTATCACAATTAAGTCTAAACATACATGGACGACTAATTATCTTATGTTTAAGATGAATACAAATCAACAAATTAAGTCAAAAAACTACTAATCATTATGTAAGAAAAGGTGAGGTATAATTAGTGACATTAATAATGAATATAAATAAATTTGTACATGTGCACTTTCAGTTTTGATTAAAATTTGCAAATAGTAATTAGAGTATTAGACCAAAACTAACCCAATTCCAAGAAGCTTAAGAAAAAAATAAAAATAAAAATAAAAACAACCAATTGTTTCTTTCTTTCTTTCTTCTTCTTCTTCCCTTTTTCTTTTCTGGTATGATTTGATAACTGCAGACAAATTGATGCTGTTCAAGCCTTCAAGGTAAGTTGGTCATTTTATGAAAGATTCCAGTCTCTTACTTTACCTGCTACTTGGAGAAATCATATTCGACACGTACAAGGATTCCATTATTACTGAAAGTGAAAGCATTGCGTAAAAGCCCATGGAATGACAACAGTTGAGAGCAATATTCATATGAAAAGGTGGCAGAAATTGCAGCCGATGATCAGGCAAGAAAGAATCTAGCATATTTCCTTTCCTGCCTTGAACACAAAGCATAGTCTTTACAGCCCACAGAAAGCGTTTAGCACATTCAGCCTTGCAAGAAAGGAACCCAAAGCCTCTCGCTTATAAGACCCCTTACAATCTGCATGGAACACATGCAAGTGCGTGAAAATCTCAAGAGTCTTTAGAGAGAGAGAGAGAGAGACAGAGAGAGAGCCAGTCCATATCAATATTGATCCTAGACGAATCCAGGAATGGCTGGAGAGCAGCTAAGACCTGTTGCAGGACTACTTTTGTTCCTGAACTTCTGCATGTATGCCATTATTTTGGGCCTTGGTGGGTGGGCTATGAACAGAGCTATTGATCACGGCTTCATCATTGGTATGTGTTTTTCTCGATTTCTACTTTGTGGAAAATAATGCATAGAGAATGCATGTCAGGCCTAACGGTGGGAAGATTTGTGCAACAGGTCCGGGATTGAACCTACCGGCGCACTTCTCACCAATACACTTCCCAATGGGGAATGCGGCCACTGGATTCTTTGTGATGTTTTCTATGATTGCTGGAGTGGTAGGAGTTGCGGCAGCCATCACTGGATTGAACCATGTTCGTTTCTGGGGTAATGATAGCTTGTTTGCTGCTGTCTCTGCTGCCAGCATTGCCTGGACCCTCACACTTCTTGCCATGGGGTAACTCCAACACCAAATGACCCGTGTTATTGTTCTCCCGTTGGTTTTTGTCATTAAGAGGGTGTTCTGTTGTTTGCTCAGCTTTGGTTGCAAGGAAATTGAACTCCATATAAGAAACGCCCGTCTGGTGAGTTGAATGAGGACTGGTTTTCTGCAAACAAGGATGTACATAATGCAGCAACATAGTAGAATTAATGTGTGTCTTTGTTGCAGAAAACAATGGAGGCTTTCATGATCATCCTTTCTGCTACTCAACTCTTATACATAGCTGTCATTCATGGAGCTGTTTCCAGGAGAAGGGGCTGAGATCATTCAGTTTGCCTCCATCTGATACATATGGTGTGTGATATGCATTTGTTATCCTTGCATAATTTGCATTTTTACCAGATTTTTCTACGCCTGTTTTGGCAGAGAAAATCCATGTATTGTCATCATTGTAGAATATGATTTGAGTTGATTGGTTTGAAGCAAATAAACAAGTGAGTGCACAAAATCTGTCTGCCCCTTCTTCTCTGAGCAATTTCAGATTCTTTCCCCTTTCTTGTATATGCTAGTTACAAAGTCTGAACGAAATCCTTTTTTCGTTGCCACAAAACATGGCAAGACAAATTACATCAATCAAAACATGCAAGCTAAATTTGCAACCAATCCAGACCCATCATTTAAACCAATAAACCAATCATTACTCGTACAACTCGGAAGCAAGGACTGAAACTTGACAACATCTAGGTATGATTTCAAAAGAACATCAAGTATATAAAAACTTTGTGACCTCACAGTTTACTCAAGCAATATTAGCAGTTATGTCCTCAAGAAAGCATTGTATCACACTCCAGAAAGAAAGCCCCTCTATCCACTACAACAAGACAAGTAGGTACACATAAACTGGAGGAAATTAAACGCTTCTGACCATTCTTTAGAATGACACGGTTAAAGACGAATACTCTACCAAAAATCCTTCCCAGCATTCCACAAGAACTAAGGCATTTCATGCTCTGCTTCTGCACCGATAAGATAGTAGGATTTAGCGATGCAGCAAAGGATTTACTCTCCTTGGTCGGATGCTGAGAAAGAAATATGAAGTGACATTACAAAACAAGGCTAGGAAATTATCAAAGAATTTTATTTATGTGAAGCATTTTAGGAAACAAATACATATATGATATGAAAAGATTACACCAGTTCATACTGTCATGAAGATGTATAACCACTGTCAGCCCTAAATAGACTACAAAATCAATGGTCTTAAAGACGGATGTACAAAGTATAAAGAATGAAGAAACAATTCTATGGATAAACTATAATGAATGATGTGCAGCTTCAGAAGGACAATAACCTTGAATCATCTACCAGACCCAGTGAATACTTCAAAGAGTCCACAACAACTTTTCCAGGATGTTGTTGGCACTGCAGGTGGAGCAGGAGCGAGCACCGGCTGTAAAAAATTTTAGCAAGATATTGGAGAAAAAAAGTAAGACAAGAGTTAGCAGCATCCAGAATGATAAAGCAGATGTAACTAAGCAAACAGTAGAAAAAGGATACAGCACCTCAGCAACTACAGAATCTTCTTCATGTCCTGCTGCTCCATTCTCAGCAGTAGCTATAGGTGCAACATACGATGGAGTCAACCGATCATCTGTTGCTTGTGTTGCACCCTCCTTCGAATCGGAAATTGTAGCAATTTTCTCAACAGATGGAATACTTGCTTCCTCCTTCCTCTTTGATGCATCATCTTTGGAAGATGTTGAAATGCCAACTTTACCCTCAATGGAACTCAGCTTTTTCTCCCCATTTTCTTTAAACACAGCTTCACCCAGAGAAGGAACCAAATAGTTATGAGCTGAAGAACTCAAATTCTCTTCTGATTTCTCGCATGACAGCGAAATCCTCTCTGAGACAACAGCAGTGATATTTTCTGAAACCGAATCAATTGTCTCTTCAATCGTAGCATTAGCAATAGCATCAGCTTTCCCTTCACACAGAGCATCGGTTGTCTTCACTGAATCAACAATTGGAACACCATCCTTCACGGATTGACTACTCTTGATATCACTAGACTCATCATCCGATCTGCTGCTACTACTACTACTTGATCTTCCATCATAAGACTTGCTTGATGTCTCCTGATGCTCAATCTTTCCATCTTTTTCACTGGATTCATCCTTGATCTTGAACCTCCTTTCAACTGGAACAACGTTCGCCGCCTCCATCGTTATGCTCGTTTCATCAACAGTTTCGGTTTTCACTCCTTCAACGTAAGGAAGATTTGAAATGTTCTCCCCCTTATCAATTTCTTCTTTCTCCCCCTTCACCTTAAGGTTCTGGTGGCTATGGTCGTCTTGAGAGGCAGGGGAGCTAACCTCCGCAACATCTCTCTCCTTGTCATCTTGGTGCTCCACATCATCACCCCCTACCATGTTTGGATTCATTCAGAATACTTCAATACAACATGAAAACTAACAATACAAGGTTACTCGGAGTATCTCAACTCAACACACACAACCAGGGAACTCATCACAGGATCAATATATAAATGAAACTATTCTGCATCCATTAGTATTAATACCAAGTCCTGAAGGCACAGAGCACTTATAATCATTATTTTCAAACACAAACTCAACAAATACAATAAAAGCTAGCAAATGATCTAAAACCCATATTGAACAACTTCCCAACGATGATGCTGATTTACAAGCACACATAACCAAACCCAATGCCCAAGTGAAAAAAACTAATGCTGAAACAGTCCAACAAACACAAACTAAAGCACACCCAAAGGGCCAACTTAATGGAAAAAGTAACTGTAAAGCTCCAAAAGTTGGAAGAATAATTGAGCGGAACATGGGTCAGTGTGTACCGGATTTAATTAAAGTAAAAGAACCATCTTTTCTAAATAAATTAAGGTACCGTGAGATTGAGTGGAAGCAGAGGATGGCGTGGGATTGTCGTTGGACTGACTTTCCTTCTTTTTCTTGGCCGCTTTTCGCTTCTTGGAGCCTGAAGGCATGATGCTTTTGATTCACAAGATACGTTCGAGGCCTACAGCTGTGGATCGTCAATCGTGGGCTGTCTGATCAATTTCTTGATTCTTTCTCCCCCACTTCGTCAAAATTGATTTCACAGGGATGAGAGGGGCCTGGTAGATGATGCTACGTCGTGTCTGCGGATAGGGAAGGGGTGAGTGTGCTGTGCTATGATGGTGTCGGAAGGATTCCAGATGAATCTGTGAGGTTAGCTGTCAACGGTTTCTTTTCAATGGGGCCTAGGCTCTGTTTTCCTCTTCAAATCTCAGTCGAAATGTAATTATTCGATTCATTTGGGTTGTCTCTGAACTCAAGTTTTAACTCAAACATCCACAAATATGTTTGGAACTCAAATTTTAACTCTAAAACTTCCACGAAAATTTCGCGATGCTAAATATATAATTTAATAATATTATTTACTTAAATTTAAATTTAAATTTTTTTCTCACATATATAATTAATTAATTATTTTTTAACAAGTATTTCTATTTACAATCAAATCAATACTTATATATATATATATCACATATATACTCATATTTATTTTATTAATATCCTAAAACATAAGCTATGTTTGTTTTTAAATTTGAGTGTGTGTTTTTAATTATTTTGTCTTAAAAATTGCGTAAAAATATGAAAAAGAAATGAATAAAACTTAAAAAATGAAATAATTACATATATATTTTTAAGGTGAAAAATTGTAAAACAAACATAACCATAATCATTATTTTTAAAAATTATCATATCATCCAATCATTATTATATATTTTATATATTATGTTCAAATAAATTATACTATTTATCCCATTAAAATCTTTCTTCCAAACACATTACTTGTATCAACGCAATTCCTATCAAATATTACATCTTACAAAAAACTCTCTCCCAAACATAGTTGTGGAATCTTCTAGTCCTAATCTAAATTTTCACAATTTTCTTTGTTATAATTTATAAATTTAATTTATCATAATAAGTTATAACAAAAAATTAAATTATTTTAAAATTAAAAATATATAATATTTGAAGTATATAAATTATTTTTTAAAATAATATTAAACATAAAAAGGAAATGTTATAATACATTAGAATATGGGTATTTTAGTAATTTAACGATGTGCCACAAAACAAAACCTTTACCATTAATACATGAGTATATATACATATTATAAGTTTATTTAACTGTCAGAAAGAGTTCCATAATTGTCCACTGTAGTATTTTGCTCCTAAAATTCTATATTGCTTTTCTCTCTTAGTTAATTTAGATTCAATTTATTTAGCGATTTATCTATTTTGATTTTTTCTCTCTCTCTCTCAACCCTTAAAAACATTATTACTATTAATTATTTCTTAAAAATATATGATTTTGGATTTTATCATAATGAAAAAAAATATTTTAATTTTTATTATTATATGCTTATATAAAATCAGTTCAATTCCATGACTAAATTTTATAATTTACTCAAAAAAGATAAATAAACATACTCGCATGATTATATATATATATATATATATATGGAAAAGTGTGCCGAAGAATTAGAAGTGACATGAAATGTTGAAGAGAGAATTTTAAATTACTCTAAAATAAAATGAACTCTGAATTCGTACTAAATTTATAATTTAAAATAAAAGTTCGAAGATTTGAAATGTAGTGAGAGTCAAACATATGCAGCAAATCTATTATTTTTATTTAAAATTTACTTCATCTAATCAAGCCACCCCATTACACCATTAATCACATTTTCATACATTAATCTATTTTTGTGTTAGTTCACTAATCCATGATATTACAAATTCCAATGATAAATCTATAGTCACATCACATGAATTGATTGAATTTGCAAAAGCCGTTTCCCGCTACTTCACTCTTGTTAACCTCAAGATTTTCCCTGTTGAGGATAAGTGGGCCAGCCATGGTTGAAATGGAATCACGTATTGATCGATATGTTATTACTTTCTTCCAACTTCGTCTCACAGCCCGAAGGCTATTTTGTTTCAACTTATGGAATGATCTAATGGAATTGACATTTCATGGCTTAATAAATTATTTGTTAGTGTTATAAATGATGTAATAGCTAACTTATAAAATGTGTTATTGACATGTAATGTAAAGGACATTTAAATTATAGATTTTTAAAAAATATATATTTAATTATTGTATTTTTTATAAAATTTTTATATTATTTTTGAGATAAAATTTGTAAAAACACATAAGAATTTCAAAATAAACTAGGCCGAGCCAACAAGTACTCATTCTTTCGTCATAGTTATGGACTTTTTATGTTTTTTGTAATGATCATAAAAATAATTGATCATTTCCCCACTGACGTCCATTGAAGCTCTCAATTCAGATGGGACTTCATTCATTTCTTCCAACAACGTAGAATTACATCATTACGTCATCTGAAACACAAAAAATTTTATCATGTCATCTCGACATTTACTCCGCACCACACAAGTTTTGTCTGGGAGGGGGTTTTCGTTGAGAATAATATTTGATAGAGTAAAATGTTTAATTGTAAAATTTTGATGGGTGAAAATATTAATTTATTTGAATATATGAGTAAAATTTATAAGAATGATTATATGATGTAATAGTATATAGAGATAATGATTAATTTATAAAATATAAATAAATATAAATGTAAGTATAAATTTGATATATATAGATATTAATTTGACTGTGAATAGTTGTAATGATTAAAGAATAATTAGTTAGTGAAATATATATAAGAGATAGAGAGAGAATTTGAATAAAGATTTTAATTAATAATATGTTTAGAAGTGTAAAGTTTAATAAGGTGTGAGGGGGAGTGAGAGGTTCCAAACATAGCCACAAAGTGCAGAGAGTTAGTAGTTAAATTGATCATTGCATCGTTACATCACCCAAAAACCCGCTGGTTGCGGCATTGGAGAACGAGAATTATTTAATGTTGGTACGTAGTTGATCGACACAGGGGGCATGTCTGGTCTGAAAAAAATGTTTATGTTTGGTATCAAAATTTGGGTGGATAAGGTATCATTTTTAAATATATTTAATATATAATAATAATTAAATTATTTTATATGATATAAAAAAATGAATTTGAATAAAAAATTATAAAAATACATGTTGATTTGATTGTGAATATATATTATAATTAAAAGATAATTGATTAATTATAATAGGTAAGAGAGAAAAAAATTCAATTTTTTAAAATAAAATTTATATAATAAGATATTTAGTTTGTATAATTTTAAAGTGAGAATGAATAATTTCAAACAAGGAACCAAACAAAGCTAGAGTGTTAGATCACGACATATGTTATCTATAGATCGATTACTTTTAAATATCATGACACATGTTAAAGCACTGGTGCGTTTGCATCCAATGTATAATATCATCCTTGACCATCTACAAAAACATATTGATCACGCTTGAATGCTAATTCGCAAGATTTTTGTCCTATCAAAATACAAATTTCTAAACATAGTAGGTTTGTTCAGATGCAAATTTTAAAAGTAAAAATTTAGTATGGAAATTTAGAAATAGTGTAAAAGTAGAAGAGGAAAAGAGATAAAAAAGTGTTATTTTGACGTGTGGTATGTTTGAAAAAATTAATTTTGATGGATATAAATTTGCATCCAAATCCAAATTTATAACTATTTTTATTTGCTTCTCTTTGTTACATTTACAATATTGCCAAATTCTTTTCCCAACAAAATTTGCATCAAAATAGAGATTTTCAATGATCAATTTCTCAAGTCTTTTGGTGAGGTAGCTACATACAACATTTTTGCACGATCAAGCTATAGTTTTGATATAACCCTTTATGTCTTCTGTCAGAAAGGGACTAGACTACTTGGCTCGATCGAGCAGCATCTACACCCTCTCACGTAACGACTTGAAGCTAGGCTAGGATCGGATCCAATTCTAGGAGCGATGTAAGACCAGTAAACCAAGTCTTGCTATGTTTTTTATCTAGGAGCTTTGGTTTGAACACGTTGTTCTTTGTAGTTGATTTTTAGGAGATTTTCATGTATATTTTGGCTTGGAAATAATATATTTTTAAGGTATAAATAAAGATGGAAGATGGATAGAGGCGTGGAGAGAAAAATTAAGAGAACTCAGAGTGTTTAATTCTCTAAGCCTTTGTGTGAGTTTGCTCTTCATTTTATTTAGTAAAGAGCATAGGAATCAAAATTTCTTAAGGGTGATTCACTGTGATGGAATAATGAGTTTAAAGAGGGTTTTAATTAAATATAATTAAGTCAGCGTTATAACTGTGTTTTTAACAAGTTGAGAACTTTAAAATTGAAGTACTGAATTAGAAGAGAAGATTGTTGATTGTTCTTTTAACTTTTTAACTTGGTGGAAGGTTTGAATTGGATAAGGCTTTAAAGACATAAGAGACATTGTTTAAAATTGTATTAACAAGTTAGTGTCTCACACAATTTACTTTGTTGTGTTTGTTTTTAATCTCATCACAATATCTGTAGGTGTGTTGCGACTTCAACTCCAACTTTACAAAGATTTCCGGATATCTAACTCCATTTTCTCCAAGACTGCACAATCCTCTCCACAGTTGATCTACCGCCACAAAATCGGCTTACAAAAAAACCCGTTCATACAATTCTTGATTGGTCTGACTTGGTAGATGTAATAATCTGGGCCCAGTGAGAGGTTGCCAGAAAGAAACCCCATACCTGGCATGCATTTTGAAGCAATTCGAGCTCCGAATCTATCCAAGATTTGCCAAATGACTTCTGCATGTCATAACATGCATTTGAGGTGAGAAAGAAAGGCCGAAGAGAAAAGAAGGATGTTGACTGTGGCGCACGTACGTGTATCTGGACAGAACAGTGGCTAACTCTCTTACTTGGCTAGTTCTTAATTGCACAACTGGCACCTCAAGAAAGCTGCCTAGCTATGTAAATTTTGGTTCCGTTGCTCTCTCCAGCATTTTTGAAGCATTGATACAACCATGTTTACTTTGAATGATTAGGTTGGATACATGATTTTACCGAGCCTAATTGTATGTTATTTAAGACAGATAAAAATCTTGGATTAATGTTCTGTATGAAACGAGTGAAATGAAAGATAATTAATCCAATACACCAAATGTAATTAAATAATCTTTTAAGACAATCTAAATGGCTTTAATTCCCTTCTTAAAAGTAAAAACATGTCCTACGTTGATGAAACATGGCATAAGGCACAGTACAAGTGGGAAAAGTAATAAGCTAATCTGGGATTAGTTTCCATAATGGAGGGTCGGGCTTCACTTATAAGTCAGGTCTTATCTCCTTTTGTGTGATTAAATTCAAGTCTATTGTAAGTCATTTGAACTTTGAAGAAGCCATGTAATCAAATTCACAGTCATATTAATTGCTCGAGCATTCAGACAAGATACAAGCAAGTAAATAAATTGGAGCAAAGCCAAATTTAGTTCAACTGGCATCGTCAATTTCTGGACTTTCCAGCTTAGTGAGATCAATGTAGGCCTTGCCATTGAGCTCCCTTGCGAAGAACTCCTTGAAGTACTCATCAACGGGCATCCTGCGAAAGACCGGCGGACTCTCGGCGCCCACGAGGCTACGCGCCGGACCCAACTCAGAATCCAAGCTGCAACTATAAAATGTGGCCAGGGAGAGCCTCTCCTTGCTTGAGTTCACCGTTGCTCTGTGCTCAATACTCCTATACGCGCCATTGCTCACAATCTGCAACAACACTGTATCTCAACATACCTAAACAGGCCAGCTTGACCATGTTGATCCTACTTCTACAATGTTGGGGAAACTATACAAAATCAATAGAATATCATGGTTTGAGTCATGCATTAATTTTCCTACCTCAGAAATATTTTTTCTAAAATTAAACAAACTCAATAATCAACAAGTTGTTTTTTCACCCACCGATATAAAAAGATGAAAATAGGGAAATGAGGAAAGGAAAAGACAAGAACGCTGTTTTCTACCCCTCGCCTTGGATGTTAGAGTTCAAAAGGCGCTTCACGAATAGGTGTGATTACTGGAGAAAATTATTCGAAAAGTTGTGACCATTAAAAGAGAGTCATATAGAAAAGGTGCAACCCTTGAAAAAGGTCCAATCGACATATTTCATATTGGAAAAAATACTTACCTCCATCATGTCGCCAAGATTGACTACAAAAGCATCGCGACGTGGTCTAACGGGCACCCATTTGCCATCTTTTCGGATCTGAAGGCCCTCGGTGTCGTTCAGCTGGAGGAGAATGGTCAGGGCATCGGCATCCGAATGAGGAGTGAAGCCGATGGCCATGTCTGGCTGAGGACAGGGAGGATAGTAGTTCATCCGTATCGTTTGCTGCCCGTCGTTGAATAGTTGTTTCATCTCCTGATCGTCAATCTTCAGTGCCTTAGCCAACTGACCTAACAAAGTTAAGGCCAGCTTTTTCATTTCTGCAGAGTAAGCTTCCGTTGTTTCTCTGCAGAGGGATCAATGGCATTATGTTAAAATCACATCTATTAGTTTGATCTGAAGGGTGTTTGGTTTGGATTTAATTACAAATTGCTGCTTCTCAAAAGTGTTCTGATAATTTTTTTTTTTTTGATATATATAACTCCTAAGTTCTAAGATAAAATGTTTAGGGTACATAGTCTTTTTAAAATAAATTAGCATTCCCAATTTATTTTAATCCATTTTATAAGCTGTTCTATTTAATATATAAAAATGGAATAAATATATTTAATTATGTCTTACTCATGATATTTAATTTATTTTGTTATTCTTAAATTGAAGAAATTATAATAACCTATAATCATAAATTTCAACAAAATCTTTTAAAATAGTATTATTATTATTTTTCAAATAATTTTTTCTTAAATATTATATATCAACTAATAAACTTCAAATACATATTATAAATTACTCAAAAATAAGCTTAGCCAAATAACCCCGCCCCCCTCTCCTCTCTCAACAAGCACTTAAAACTCACAAGGGATGAGAAAAGGGACCTCAGATTTGCAGGCAACTTTTGGAACAATTCAGTATTCCTCAGAGTGATGGGAAGAGTTGAAATGTAAAACATGTCTGCCCAATCAAGCTTCTGCTCCTCGGAGACAACAAACAGCTGACCAAAGCCCTCGTGGTTGTCTGGCTGCTGCCATAGCTTCTTTTTCTCGTCCATTGGGAGTCTAAAAAATTCTGCAACTTCAATCCTCAGCTTCTCTACCAATGAAGCAGAAACTCCGTGGTGTATAATCTGCTCCACAAAAGTTTGTCACAAAACAAATCGTTTTGACTTAAAATACAAGAAATCAATACAATGAAAGTAACAACAGCTCACAATTTCCATGCCACAATAAAAACTCAGTATTGAACTGGTCGAATTGTCGACCAATCAACAAAAGTGTTTGGATAGAACTTAAAAATTAAGATGGTAATAAATAGTATGAAATTGCGGTTGAGCCATTAAACAAAACGAAGTAGTCACGATTCATAGAAATCATATGATTCAAATTGACGAATAAATAGATTTATAAATTTTTTTTCTTAATTCAATTTTTGTTTTCCTTTATTATAGTTTATACTTGATTCATTTTCTTTCATACAATAAAATTCATGGATCAGATGAATTAATTTCTAAATATTCAATAGTTTTTGGTTTAAATACATATTGAATATATAAGATCTTATTAAAATTTTATTATCTTTTGATTAAATATTTTAGTGAGATGTTATTTTTTGCAAATGTTTAAATTTTTTATTTATTGAATTAGTATTTATTGTTTTTATTTTTCTGATATTTGTATTGGATTAGTACAATATATTTCATTATTAATAGGAATAAGAAGTACTTAAAATTAAAATTGAGTATTTTTTAAAATTTATTTTATTATATTTTTATAATTAATATATTAATTAACATTTCTGATATCTATTACTATGTATAAAGCACAAGACCCTTAGAGTAATTGCTCTTAATCTCAAAATCTAAGTATTAAAATACCTTTAATATTTATTTAAAACTATAATTCTTTGACAATTTTCACTTTTCTTTACAAATTTATATTTGTTATATTTTCTTTTTAACACTTTCATCTATCAATTTTATTTCTTCTCCCAATTTTATTATTTCTATTCAAAATTTTAATTCATTTTCTTTTTTAAATTACATAATAATTAATACAATAAAAACAATCCTAAAATGTTATTTATATATAAAGTAGTTTTTATAAATAATGCATTTTAAATATTTGTGCCCGGGCATCGAGCGGGTAGCAATCCTAGTAAATGTAAAGGCCGCAGTTCAACCACGAATTGAATCCACCTTAAACCATTATATTTTCTGATTCGATAATTCAGTTCAACCGCCAGAGGAGAGCTATATATCAAAGTCACATCATAAGGAAAGGGGAGATTTGCAATTTAGACCTCAGCAAACATCAAGAAAATAGAAATACGAGGAGATGTTGGAGCGATACCTGAAAGAAACCCCATTCTTGGCAAGCTAAGTGAAGCTTCTGCAACTCATGATTTCCGGGTTGTCCAGAGCTAAGCAGGGCATGGAGATCAATGACAGGTATTGATGACGTCTGACTGACGTCATCCTCAGGAAGCCCGGGAGAGTCTCCGTCGTGGCGCACGTACCGCGGCGGGATATTGGCGATGCCCTGTTTGGACAGCTCCTGGACGCTCGGCACTATCAGCGACTTCCCGAAGCTTACCGCTTGGGACTGAGACATCACTTCGGAGAGGCTGTTTGGGTGATGCAGACTCGATGAATCAACACCGTGAGTGGAAAAACTAAAGCAAAGTGCCAACTTAATGGAAAAGGTAACTGTAAAGCTCCAAAAGTTGGAAGAATAATTGAGCGGAACATGGTTCAGTGTGTACCGGATTTAATAAAAGTAAAAGAACCATCTTTTCTAGATAAATTAAGGTACCGTGAGATTGAGTGGAAGCAGAGGATGGCGTGGGATTGTCGTTGGACTGACTTTCCTTCTTTTTCTTGGCCGCTTTTCGCTTCTTGGAGCCTGAAGGCACGATGCTTTTGATTCACAAGATACGTTCGAGGCCCACAGCTGTGGATCGTCAATCGTGGGCTCTCTGATCAATTTCTTGATTCTTTCGCCGCCACTCCGTCAAAATTGATTTCGCAGGGAAGAGAGGGGCCTGGTGCTACGTCGTGTCTGTGGATAGGGAAGGGGTGAGTGTGCTGTGCTATGATGGTGTCGGAAGGATTCCAGATGAATCTGTGGGGTTAGCTCTCAACGGTTTCTTTTTAATGGGGCCTAAGCTGTGTTTTCTTCCTCTTCAAATCTCAGTCGAAATGTAATTATTCGAGGATAAGTGGGCCAGCCATGGTCGAAACGGAATCACGTAGTGATTGATATATTATTACTTTCTTCCAACTTCGTCTCACAGCCCGAAGGCTATTTTGTTTCAAATTATGGAGTGATCTAATGGAATTGACATTTCATGGCTTAATAAATTATTTATTTGTGTTATAAATGATGTAATAGCTAACTTATAAGATGTGTTATTTACATGTAATGTAAAAAGCATTTAAATTATAGATTTTAAAAATATATATTTAATTGTTATACTTTTTAAATTTTATTTTTTAAAAAAAAATTATATTATTTTTGAGATAAAATTTGTAAAAACACATAAAAATTTAAAAATAAACTAGGCCGAGCCAACAAGTACTCATTCTTTCGTCATAGTTATGGACTTTTATGTTTTTTGTAATGATCATAAAAATAATTGATCATTTCCCCACTAACGTCCATTGAAGCTCTCAATTCAGATGGGACTTCATTAATTTCTTCCAACAACGTAGAATTACATCATTACGTCATCTAAAACACACAAAATTTTATCATGTCATCGCAACATTTACTACGCACCACACAAATTTTGTTTGGGGGAGGTTTTTGTTGAAAATAATATTTGATAGAAATTGTATTAAAACAAGTAATATATTTAATCATAAAATTTTGATGGAATGAAAATATTACTTTATTTGAATATGAGTAAGATTTATAAGAATGATTGTATGATGTAATAATATATAGAGATAATGATTGGTTTATAAAATATAAATAAATATAAATATAAATATAAATTTGATATATATAAATATTAATTTGATTGTGAATAGTTATAATGATTAAAGAATAATTAGTTAGTTAAATGAGAAAGAGAGAGAGAATTTGAATTCAAATTTAAATAAAGATTTTAATTAATAATATGTTTAGAAGTGTAAAGTTGAATAAAGTGTGGGGAGTGAGAGGTTCCAAACATAGCCACAAAGTGCAGAGATTTAGTAGTTAAATTGATCATTGCATCGTTACATCGTCCAAAAACCCGCTGGCTGCAGCATTTGAGAATGAGAATTATTTATGTTGGTACGTAGTTGATCGATACAGAGGGCATGTCTGGTTTGAAAAAAAAGTTCATGTTTGGTATCAAAATTTGGGTGGATAAGGTATCATTTTAAAATATATTTAATATATAACAATAATTGAATTATGCGACAGTATATAAGTTTATATGATATAAAAAATAAATTTAAATAAAAAATTATAGAAATGCATGTTATTTGATTGTGAATATATATTATAATTAAAAGATAATTAATTAATTATAATATATAAGAGAGAAAAAAATTGAATTTTTTTTAAATAAAATTTATATAATAAGATATTTAGTTTGTATAATTTTTAAAGTGAGAATGAATAATTTCAAACAAGGAACCAAACAAAGCCAGAGTGTTAGATCACGACACATGTTATCTATAGATCGATTACTTTTAAATATCATGACATGTGTTAAAGTACCGGTGCATTTGCATCCAATGTATAATATCATCCTTGAACATCTACAAAAACATATTGATCACGCTTGAATGCTAATTTGCAAGATTTTTGTCCTATCAAAATACAAATTTCTAAACATAGTAGCTTTGTTCGGATGCAAATTTTAAAAGTAAAAATTTAGCATGGAAATTTAGAAATAGTGTAAAAGTAGAAGAGGGAAAGAGATAAAAAAAAATGTTATTTTGACGTGTGGTATGTTTGAAAAAATTAATTTTGATGGATATAAATTTGCATCCAAATTTATAACTATTTTTATGTGCTTCTCTTTGTTACATTTACAATATTTTCAAATTTTTTTCCCAACAAAATTTGCATCCAAATAGAGATTTTCGATGATCAATTTCTCAAGTCTTTTGGTGAGGTAGCTACGTGCAACATGTCTGCACGATCAAGCTATAGTTTTGATATAACCCTTTATGTCTTCTGTCTCTTGACAGAACTCAACTTCTCTTGTGAGATTGAGGATTGACGAAATTATAGTATTTTGGCATTTTTGTGACACACAAATGACTAGTAATGTCACCAAAATATTTGTCATATTTGGGAAAGATCTCAAAAATATCACGTTTGCTATATTTTTGGAAATTTTCAAGAAGTGTGAAGAGGATGTCAAGAATATAATGCCTTGTCTTGTGGATTAGTTTTTCCTCATTTGTGGATTATGAATGTATATTGCAGATTTGGATATTAAACCAAAAAAGAAAATCTTGATTGTAGTTGATTTTTAGGAGAATTTCATGTATATTTTGGCTTGAAAATAATATATTTTTAGGGTATAAATAAAGATGGGATTAGAACTTGTCATGATGAATCATATTTTATAAATCATTATTACTAAGTAATGTCTTTGTACTTCAAATCCGTTGGATTGCATATGCTTAGTTTAGAGAGAGTGCGCGCGCGCAATATTTATTTATTTACTTAATAACTCAGGGAAGCTTTGGAGGCTTACATATCAGAAATGGAGAAAATCTCGAGGGAGATGCTGGGGTTGATTGCAGAATCACTCAAGATTGACAAGAGAGAAGTGCAACAGATGTTCGAAGATGGGATGCAGTCAATGAGGATCAATTACTGCCCACCGTGCCCGCAGCCAGACAAGGTTATCGGGCTGACGCCCAACTCCGACGCCTGTGGAATAACCCTACTGCTGCAAGTCAACGGAGTCGAAGGGTTTCAGATCAAGAAAGATGGCGTTTGGATTCCTGTGAAGTTCCTCCCTGATGCCTTTGGGAGACATTTCCGAGGTTTGCTACTAATAACCTTCTACTAACTAAGTTTTTAAATGAGTTATAGCGTGTAGAAATGATCACAGCCAAGAGTTGCATAGTTGAATAATGATGGTTGATATACCACATCAACCATAATTGAATGATAACCTAAGCTTGAAATGTACAGATAATCTACTGAAAAAGGAAACCCTAGTTGACACTTCCACTCCTCTCTAAGGAACATACCAATGCTGTGTGTGTACATAAATATGTATATACATGTTTGATGATGTCTGAATATATGTTTGCAGATATTAAGCAATGGCTTGTACAAGAGAGTCGAGCACAGGGCAGTTGTGAATTCAGAGAAAGAGAGGATCTCCATAGCCATGTTCTTCAACCCTAAATTCGAAGCCCAGGTGGGGCCATCGCCTTCCCTCTTAGTCGACCAGCCACCGCTGCTCAGGAGAATGCAAATGGAGCAGTACGTCAAGGATTTCTTCTCCAGGAGGTTGAATGGGAAGTCTTTCCTCGACTTCATGAAGATCAAAACAAATTAATCACTAATAATTCAACTTTAATGTATGCTAGAAATGTTAACCAGTTCGTACGATGATCAGTCCAGTGTGCGTGTAATAATTAATGCATACTGATCCACTGACTATATATGTAATATGCATGCTTACTCTCTTCTCTCGTCAATTTCACATGTTTAGAACCCATATTCAATATTCAATATACCATCAAAAGTGCAACCAAACATATTATTAAATAAAATTTAAATTCTAAATTTCCTAATCTAACTAACTAATTATTATTTCATCATTATATTTATTCCTAATCAAATCAATATTTATACATATATTCACATTTATATATACTTATACTCTACAAACTAATTATTATTCTTATATACTGTCACATCATCTAATTATTATTATATATTTTATACATAAATTTAAATAAATAAATAAAATAAAGCATCAAAATTACATTACCAAACAGATTACTTATTCTAACCCAACTCACATCAAATATTACCGTTCACCGCAGCCCCAATTCCAAACGGAGCCAATACAAAATGGGCCAAGAGGAAGTTTGCTCGTAAGCCCAAAATTAGGGCTAAACTTGTAATTTTAACCTGCAGAGAATACTATGTATACTGCAGGTTTGCCAGTTTGTAACCGAAAAATCCAACGGTTAAACGAAAAAGAGGAGATGGTTGATGAGACTGCGAAATTAGAGACCGCAGCCGTTAAGGAGGAAGGCGAGGAAAACTCGTCGTCGATGACGAAGGCGAAGGAAGAGGAGATCGAAGACAAGTCAGACGGCGCGGAGGCGGCAGCGGAAGCGGTTGCTCCTCCGCCTACGACGCATCCTCTGGAGAACCCCTGGACGTTCTGGTTCGACAATCCTTCCGCCAAATCCAAACAGGTGGCTTGGGGAAGCTCCATTCGCGCTATATATACCTTCTCCACAGTCGAAGAATTCTGGAGGTCCGTTTTTGAATAGGATTTGGTTTTGCTGTACGAGATGGTTCTCTTTTGTTGTGCGTGATTTATGGATTTCAATACATGCTCGCGCGAGCGTTTGTGCATGTGTAAAGGCGGGATATTTTGGGCGCATGATTGTTATTTTGATATTTGATTTATGCAATTTTCATTTGCTTTTTAATTTGTGTGTTTTAGCATTGCTGGCTTCGGTATGTTTGGATTTTTTTTTTCTTTTCGTGGCATATGTTGGAGATTTGACGAAGTTTGTAAAGAAAATAATATTCAGTGGAGTTATCAAGAGACATGATAATGTGTTTCTGTTAGTATCACTTTTGAAATTTCCAGTGACAAAAAAATCTTGATGTAAAAAATGTTGAATTCTCATGCTAACTTTTGCAATCTTTATTATGAAAATGTTTCAGGGTACGTTCCTATCCAATGTCTATACTTGTTAATTTTGCATTCTTGTATAATCTATGGCCTTCTTCAGACACTGAAAAGGGACTGTGAACATGGCGATTCTGGTGTTGTTGACTGGAGTAGGATTGTGAAACTATCATCCTATTACTACAGATAGGGGGCGTAATTAGCCTTTTAGAAACAGGGGCTAAATCACAATTACCATTTGTCTGTTCCAGTGTGTTGGGTTTCATTTTTGTTGAATCGCCTAAACGTTTGATCTTATTTTCTGGCTAAAAAGACAGGTTTTCTTTAATATTAGTACATATTTTAGTACCGGGCTAGTTTCGTCTTCTTTGGATCATTATTATGGACTTGGTTTTATTTTGCATAGCTGCAGTAGATTTTTTGGTCCAAATTTAACCTTTTTTCTTTTGTGCTGTGATGTTTCACTTGCCTTTTGAATCATTCCACTACAATATTCCCTTCTGCTGGCTAAGCAGTGTTTACAACAACGTACACCATCCTAGCAAGCTGGCAGTGGGAGCGGACTTCCATTGTTTCAAAAATAAAATTGAGCCAAAATGGGAAGATCCGGTTTGTGCCAATGGGGGGAAGTGGACGGCTACTTTTCCTAGGGGAAAATCTGATACCTGTTGGCTCTACACGGTATGTTCTAGTTTTTCAAATTTTTACAGCAACATAATTATTAGTCTCAGTTTTATTTGTCCCTCTAATTTCCGTTGTGGATTGTCTTCAGTTGTTGGCTATGATTGGAGAACAATTCGATTATGGTGATGAAATATGTGGGGCAGTTGTCAATATACGAGCTAGGCAGGAGAAAATTGCTCTGTGGACGAAGAATGCTGCAAATGAAGCAGCTCAGGTTGTCTAAGCATATAACTGAAATTATTTAATAGATTATTCTGATGATCAGTTCTATGTGAGTCTGTAGATGCGTCGCATGCTTATTCTATATAGTCTATTTGCATCACATTCTTAATTTTTAATCCACTTGTTAACTCCTTTACATTTCGTAATGTAATAAGATATGCATGCTTGTGATGGAATGAAGCAGTGTGCCACATTTGAAAAGAGTCCACCCGGTAAAGAGTCTTTGTTAACATTCTTGAAGAACACGAAAGCTGTGAAATTACTGGTCAGATAATTGTTTCATAGGGGCAGCCGCGTGAAATGTGTTTTAGTGCTGTATTTTCCTTGAAGAGATTGTATAAAAGATGCAGCAGCAAGAAGCATGCAAGGGCTTCAAACTGAATATATATACGTATCACCAAAAAATATCATGCATTTACTGTATCTTTTTACCTTTACCTGGTCTTTCTTTCTGCGTTTCTTGAGAACCTGCTTGCGGATGCTTATTCCCATGCATCTTCTTGAAATGTTCCAGCTGAGCATCGGAAGACAATGGAAGGAGTTTCTAGATTACAACGAGACTATTGGTTTCATATTCCACGTAAGTGTCTTCCTAGAGTCATATACATTGAACTCATAAACCTTTTGAGGGAATCAGTGATCAGATATATCTTGTATCGCAGGAAGACGCAAAGAGGGTTGACAGAGGTGCCAAGAATCGTTATAATGTCTAGCTGCATCCGAGTCTGTTCTCGCATTTGTCAGCAACACGTTGGCTGCACTTGTCACCGTTGATCAACAAAAAGAACAGAAATAACGTTATAATAAAGGGAAAATAAACTAGCCAGCTGGGAGTTTTGATGTGATTAGAAATCAAAATGCATCTACGTTTTTGGAGAGACTTGAAAAACAAAGTTTGTCACAGTTAATTTTTGTTTTTCTCTTGCAGTTTCGTACCTGCGGATGGCTTCAATTTTCTCCTTTCTCTATTGATTCTGTAGTTTAGAATAATTAGTCTGATATAACATTGTACCTCCACCTCATTAACAGGTTGTGTCTGCGTTAGGTATTGTACTTTTATACGTGCATAAATCTACCAAGTGATCTAGGATATATGGTAATTATAATATAATAAAATAAATTTCAAAAAATATACAAATGGTTCTTTTTTAAAATAGACAAGATTTGCGTTACTTATTAACAATGATCTATCACATAGCAGGTCGAATTTTACTCGATGTACAACGACTGTAAATATTTGCCAATTAGAAAAATTCAGAGAACCAAGCTACTCCCAGAGAAAAATGATCTCAATCAGGATTACCTATAATTTGAAGTTCAGTCCGATTAAGCCTCATGAAATTAACTAAATTGGGTCCACTATGATCTGATTTTATAGATACTCTGGTCATAAATAACAACTGTACATGTATTTAAATTTATTTTAAATAATTTATAAGCTCATGTAACTTATAAAATATTTTTAAAATTTATAAACTCATATATATATATATATTATTTTTTAAAATAAGTTAATAAAGTATTTGAATAGAGACATTTTATACGATTTTATAAAAATTTATAATTATAATTTTTTTATCTAATAATAAAAATAATAAATTAA
The DNA here is from genome assembly GCA_019155195.1 of Avicennia marina. Classification (NCBI taxonomy): domain Eukaryota; kingdom Viridiplantae; phylum Streptophyta; class Magnoliopsida; order Lamiales; family Acanthaceae; genus Avicennia; species Avicennia marina. The sequence goes on from CM032776.1 coordinate 735,219, forward strand.
ATATTGTATTTTATAATGTAATTCAAGATATTTATGTATTTTTAATATATATATAAATAAGTAATTTATAAAATATTTGAAAACAAGTAAAAAAAATTAATTTATTTTTAAAAAACTTATAAATTCTAAATATCTAATTGTATGATTTTAAAAAAAAAAAAAACTTATTGTAAGAGCGTATAAGCTCTGTTGTTAAAAATTTATTACTCCCATATGTCTTATAAAATGTTTTTAAAAACTTATAAACTTGCCTAAACACCCTCTTAAACAGAACTACTCGGCTTCTATTTTGTAGTAACAGCAAAATATCGATTGGAGTTCAAACAGCAAAATATCTATTTGTAGTAAGGCATTGGTATATATAATATACACACGCAAACACACACACACACACACACACACACACATATATACTTGAGTACACATGAATTCATGGATATACGCACAGATCCACGCAGCTTCCGTTTATTCTATATTTTTGTTTGAACTTCAGGTTTCTAACAAGCCTGTCTGGATGTCTTTGTCCAATTTCCCGAGCTAGGACAGAATTCCCCGCACCATCGCTGGACGAGTGCTTACCCAACAGAATCGGAACCTATTCTTACAGAAATTTCTTGGCTTACAACATGTCGTGTCCATATGAATCCTCACTAAACTACACAACATTCCAACTAGGAAACAATTAATCAAGTTGGCCACTAACTTGAGAACCCGTGAACTATTTTTCTTTCATTTCCTTCTCTTTTCCAGGAAGATGAATCAATAATTTCTGCATTCCTCTTACAACCCATGAGCATAATTAAATTATTCAAAAACAAAAGGAAAACGAAAAAGACAAAAGGCTTCTTTAATTTTTGAATTTTTTATATCAATATTGTGCAACATGGTTTTGAAGTCAAGTTTCAAGAAATCCTGTCATCCTGAGAATGCAATTCCGGACTTCTCGCAAATCCCTGCCCTTCAGAGTCCTCCCGTTCCCGCTGCACAGAGAAAACGCCATCACCTTCCCGGCCACGCGCCGCCCTATAATGACGTGCGGAGGCACCATTTCCCCATCGTCTCTGTCCAAATCCACCTCCACGCAGCGGAACCGCGCGTTCCGTGCCGGAATGTTCACCGGAACGGAGTTCTCCTTCTCGGCCTTCAGCTTTCTCCTCTTGCCCTTGTTACTGCAGCTTCTGGTTTCCCCGGAAACGCTGCAGCCGTCGGGAGGAGCAGCGTCTTCTTCGTCCTCCGCGCTTTCTTCGAACACGACTTCCGATTCTTGGAACTCTTCCGCCATTTGAGATGAATTGCAGGCGATAGGGTTTTGATTTCCCGTTGAAGAGATGGGGAACGGAAAGGGGCTTTATAGGGAAATGAATGAATATGATTGAAAATGGGATCGCATCGATTGCTGACGTCACTCTAAGTGCGATGACTTCTTTAATTATTCTTCTGACTATTAATTAATAGGAATTGGGAATCTGTGAGAAGGAACAAACCTCCGGCGGACGCTGTTACTTGTGGCTCACGGCTCTCGTTGTCTGAATGATTGCGTAGCTTATTGGGGTTTAATTAATTTTAGTTTTGTATTTTTTTATTTTTTCAGCTGGAAATAATTATTGCCTCCGTATCCTCTGCCTCTATTATACGCCAAAAAATTAAAAATTAAAAAATAAATTTATGTGTCAGTACGTGTGCCCAATGTTTCGGTTTGTGTTTCGTGAAGAGTTTTTCACTTGTTTATTGTTTGTGAAAAATTATGTTTCATTTCAGCTATATTTTCAACAATTTTTACTCTGATATATATATATATATATATATATATGAATCAAATCAACATTGGACAATTTATTTGGCTATGTCTGTTTTGGGTTAAAATACGTGTTTTTTAGTATATTTTTTAAGAAAAATTATACGAAGTTCAAAAAGACAAAGTGATAAGATTTGAAAATAAAGTCCATGTTTATTTTCAAATTTAAAATTTAAAAATACACTATCAATTATTATATTTATCAAATTTTATTTCTTCTTTTTTTATTTTTATACAATTAAAATAAAAATATTTAAAAATACACAATTATTTGAAAGCAAACATAGCAGTAATGAGAAAGGTTTATAATATAAAAGATAGTTCATCAGCTTTTTATGGTAAAGTTGGAGAAAGTCTTGTCACCTCTGGTGTGATCAAAAAATTACAACGGAAACAACAGGATAGCGACAAATGTAATTGAACTAGAATTCAAAATTTCATAAACGCGAACCGAGTGATAAGCACTGGCCTAATGTGATAGAATTGAATTGAACTTAATATGGACGGATACAATCTGCTTTGATACTAACTGACGCAATTAGGAACACAGCGGAAGAATAAAAGTAAGATTGAACATAAATTAAATTCTAAAAATGCGAACCGTACATTAAAGTACCCGACCCGACGTATTGAAACCAAATTTGAACTCAAAAATTGATAAACGACGTAATAAGATGGCCACAATCGATACACCGAAATCGATTGACATATCACAATTCACGCAAGGATCATCTCTATTGAATCGATTTGAATATTTTCAAATCCAGATAAAATTGAGTGATTTCATATCTCTCAATTCAATATCAAAGATCTCTTTGTTTTAACTGAATAAAAATACTATTTATACTAAATCCGATCAAACCCTAACATAAAAAGCCTATATGGCCTAAATTATTAATAAGATCCTTTAACAAATAAAAATAAAAAAAATAAATATTAAAATAAAATTCGACGGATCCCTGAACCGCATCATACCGTTCTTCTTGAGGACGAATTATCCTCAATTCGAGCTTGTGTCCTCCTGGATCAAACACAAATCTCTAGAAGCCTCTCAACTCTTCATCATATTGTTTAAACTCCAGCTTCAACATTTTATAAATCTAATAATGAAACTCTACTAGCGAATCACATAACAAATTATGTAATATCACCAATATTGTGCCTGGATGCACATATGCAAACTCTTTAAAAAATATTTTCAACTCTTGAACAGCACAAATGGACAGAACATTTGCTAGATGGTCAAATAGGTCAACGTACACGTGACTCTGTAGAAGTTCAATCTCTCAATTTTTTACTTGTTCTTCATTCTTGTGGTTGTTCTCAAATTCCACTTTAATTTCTATGGCTTCTTCTGTCTCAATTTTATCCTCTTCAGTTTCTACTAATCTTGTTATTTCTTCTTATTTATTTTTCTCCTCCTTAATTCCCAGATGCGTGCTAGTGCTACCATTATCTTCATATTATACTTCCTTCAGTAGCATTTTCTTTGCAATATTCACTTCAGTCAAAGATGATATCTTTATGGGTGGACTTTCTTTTCTCTCATAACTTTGCTAATGCTAATATAAACATCAACTTCCTCGTTTCAACATTTACTCATGCTATGCCCATATTGAAAGTAATTAAAACACAACCAATATTGATTTTCAATATAAGAATCTGATACTTTGGATATCTCGTCATATTCATCCTCATTCGATCCATAATCTTTGCCATGATAGTGTCTTGATGGTGTATATCTATTTTTTGTCTTCTTATATCTTAAGGTACGATTGTCCCTAGTGACGCGATCTAAATACCCGACGAAATTTATTTTAGTATTTATTAATTTTAGTTTATTTGTTAATGGGCTTTATTAATAAATTGGGCCATATGGGCTTTTAAGTTAGAGTCTGATAGTATTTAGTATAAATAGCAGTTTGTTATTTAGTTGAAACAGAACATACAGACAGAGAGTTTTAAGCAATTCAGGTTTCTTTTCAAATTCATTGAAATTGTGTTTTCCAATTTCTCGTGAATTCCTATTATAAATTGAGTCATTCCGGAGTGGTACGTGTGATTCGTAACGTATCAATTAGTATTTGGTGTACTTATTGTGGTCGTTTCCATTGAGTTTAATCTAATCTTATCACATTGGGTCGGCATTCTTCGCTCGGTTCAAGTCCCTAAGATTTTCGGATTCGGGTTCGATTACACCGTTGTTTTCCACGTGATTTTTGATCACGTCACCTAGCAAGACAATCTTGCAATTTATCCATAACTCTGGACAAGTTTTGGATTTCATCAAACACTCGCTTCTTGTTAATATGCATGATCATCCAACATCTTGTAAAAATAAGTATAGATAAATTCCCTCTCTCTCTCTTTACATTTTTTTCCACTCTTGTTTTTTTTTTTCTGTAAATTTTTTCCAATTTTTTTCTCTTTGTTTTTTTTCGCAATTTTTTTAAAATTCTGCCTTTCTTTTTTTTTTTATTATTTCTGTTTTTTTTTCTCAACAGGAAAGCATATTGAAATAGAATTCAATACTAACTTACTCTGATATCAACTAACGTGATCAGAGGGAGGACAGTTGAAGAATAAAAATAGATTGAATCTAAATTGGATTTCAAAAACGTGAACTGTGCATCAAAGTGCTCGACCTGACGTATTAAAACCAAAATTGAATTTAAAAACTGATAAACAGTCTGATAAGATAGTTACAAGCGATACGCTGAAATTGATTGATACGTCACGATTCATACAAGAATCACCCATATTAAATCGATTTAACTATTCTCAAATTCAGAGAAAATTGACTGATTTCATAATTTTCAATTCAATATCAAAGATCTTTCTATTTCAACTAAATAAAAATACTATTTATACTAAATCCTATCAAACCCTAACATAAAAGCTCATATGGCTCTAATTATTAATAAGGCCCATTAACAAATAAAAATAAAAATAATAAATATAAAAATAAAATTTGACGGATTTCTGAATCGCGTCACTTTTAATAGTAAAGTGTCTGTCTCATGCATTCACTCATGTTTGGTGGACCTCTCCTTGCTAGCAACTAGGACAAGAAACTTATGTTGTGCCTGCTTATCGCTTGATTTTTTAATTTTGATTATTAGACTAAAAACGAGATAAAGCTAATTTAAACTAGGAATGTTAATAAATCAATTGCCGACTCAAGTTATGTAAGAATAGAAAATAATTTTTTATCTCATTGAATTCAAACTTGAATTTTAAAACTTTTTCAAGATCAAGATTAACTCAAGTTTGAACTTAAATTTGAAATTTATAAATTTGACTTAGTCGAATTTGAACCGTCGTCAAGCTTGAATTGATGTTGAACTCAATACGTTAATATTTAAAATATAAAAAATGAGTTTTTCAGGATGTGTTTTAACATGCAATAAAACTACAATGATTTCTAAAATTTTACTATTTCACTGCTAAGTCTTGATTATATATTCTTTAAGTAAATTTAAGATAAATTAAGCTGCAACTAAATTATTTTTTTGAGGTAAATTAACTAAATTTAATGAAATAACTCATTGTAACTGGATTTACTAATTTAGAGTAAAGAAAAAGATTTAAAGCTGTAAACAGCCAATGATTGGATTATGAGGCGTAGGTTAGAAGCGACCCGCGTAACCTGCGCCGTGAAGAAGGTCCCGTTTCTGGTGGTCCACCAAATTATTATCTACGCCCACGTTCATTAAATTAAACAGCGATAGGCCATTTGTAGATTGACACGTGTATTGAAAAAGCCCCGTGCTTCGCTCCCGCACCGTTGTTTCCGTGTAGTGAATCGCATTTCTCTCTTTAGTAAGCAAACAAGCTGTCATACTGCACACAACCGGACAAAACAAACCTTACTTACATGTCTTAATTAATTTTCTCGATGACGACAGTCTTCGTCATAATGTAAGATTTAAGTGTCGGTTTCATTTTTCCAACGGTCCATTCCACTCTGCATCCGGAATATTTTTCTATTTACTTTTTTCTTTTTTTCATTTCTGCTTCTTTTTTTGTGTTTCTTAATAAATTTTGATTATAATTAATTGAAGATTTTGATTTACAATTGTGTTTTTATTTTTATTAATTTTGCTTATTATTTGAGGTTTTAAATAAGTTTCGATTTAGTGTTGATTAACTAGCGTATTATTTTTTTCCAATATTTTCTTTATATATCAAAGTGTATCTTTTCAATTAATATATAAAAATCTAAAAATTTTTACTTAATAAAGTTAATATACTAAAATTATTTATATAATAAGATCATATGTTTGACTCCCACGTATGTGTTGACAATAATTAACTATAATAGTTAACAAATAAAAAATCAATTAAAACGAAGTGTGATTTGAATATACTCTTGTAATATAATATATTTTATTAATTTTATTTTTATGTGTTTATACAATTGTTAAGTTATAAAATAATTAAAAAATTTAAACTTCTTACAAAATTAAATAATAAATTTCATTAATAAAAACAATAATTACATTAAATATAATTAACAACACATTAAGAAAAATAAAGCAGAAATAAAAAATGAAAATGAAAAGGCACGGTAGGATCAAATAGATCAATTAAGTTTCAAAATGTAAACACATGTCTAAATCCCGCACACAGTGAACGTAACAGGGTGGTGAGTTGATTCAATTATTATATTTTTTAATTTTTACACAATTTTTTAAAAAGTATATTTAAAAAAATACATATCTAAAAATCAAAACAAACGCAGTCCTAAATGTCTGAAGCACTCGTATATGTTTTCAAGTATATGAAAATTTTTTTTATACATCGTACATCCATCAATGACGAGCTTTGTAGCAATCATTCTCACATGAACATGCAAGCGGCACGTGGCGCGAAATTGTACCTATTGACAGGGCGTTAATGGGTTGATTTTAAATACTAATTTGAGCTTGAATTCTATAGAATTCAATTTTGTAAAATTCAAATTTAAATCAACCGGTGAAATTGAATTTGAAACAATTTAGACTATGTTTGGACGAAAATTTGCATCCATAAAAACTTCTTTTTTACACATATTGTTTATAAAATAATACTCTTCGTCTCTTTCTTTTTTTATTTTACACAATTTTTAAACTACCGTACCAAATTTTATACCAACAAAATTTACATCTAAACAAAGCCTCAAAACATCAAAGGTGAGTTTAAGATGCAAAAACAATTTTAAAGTCTAATCAAATTGAATAATTTAATTTATTAACGTTCTAACGTATATCATTGCCAGAGATTGTATGGGATGGGCCACAGGAGAAGTGTTTTGGCGCTCATTGGGCGTGAGTTGACGTACACGTTCTCTTTTAGAACAAAAACAATAATGATTTACGCAAGGAAAGGCTTGAAAGGGTCACTTTCTTGCACGTTGCATATAACAGGGGATATCTTGTCCAAGATACATAATAATGACAATAACGACATCAATTATGATTAAATTAATCTACACTTCATTATTAGGTAATCCCTTCAATCATTATTTAATTGCAGGATCCGGCGAGCAGAAACGTGTGATGGGCCCCAATCCCAGATTAGTACTTAAACGAAATGAAAAGAAACTGCAATAAGGGCTAGGTTATGGTGCTTGATCTTTCTGGTCAAAGCCCAATTGGGACAGTAAGTTTGAAAGAAATAAAAGCCCGGTAGTGAAGATTCTGGGCTCTACTTCTGTTCCACTCACGGCTAGCCTAGTGCTTTTCCGCTGTCAATGGCCACACATCTGTTCTCAAAATGTGGATTCTCTAGTTGTCATGTGTATTTAATCATGCACACAAGTCAATTTTATACATGCATGGCAAATATGTGTCGATACGTGACAATATTGTAACATTGGACGTGCGTCAGCAAATAGATAGATTTTGCCAACCGAATATTTGTGACCTTCCAAGGTAATTTTTCATGTTCATCATAAATCAGGAATAAATCAAATTTTAGCATGCGTTGGAGTCTATCAAATCCTTTGTTCGAAAAACTGCCTCTAGTTATGTATGATTGTCGGGTAATATAAAAAAATACACGTGACAAATTTATAATAACGAGATACGGGACCAAAGGGCAAACAAATTGGCCATTGGAGGCGCCAATTTGAAAAAAGGTGGCTAGGACGAACAACGTGGTAATTAATGACAAGCATGCATGAGTCCACGTAGACGGGTGATCCATGCAACCACTTTCTGCATAACGTTTGACAAATTGGGACGAAGGTGCCGGTGATGGAGCTACTATTATTACAACTCGAAGCATCCTCGGAGAGTTGACTTATGGAACACAGCTAATTTTTATCAACTGGGACTTGGTCCGAAATGTATGCTGTTTCCTCAACTGCTGATTTAATTGGTATAATATCATTAAAGCTCATTACACAATCGCATTTTCAGAATTATTATGGATTCCATGTCAATTTTCTTATCACTAACTTAAGATGGGAAATGCCTTTTCAATTGATTATACTATTATCTAGCTAGATACTATGGAAATATCATCCTATATTGTAGGGGTGTCTACTCATTAATATCGAATTGAATTGAATTTATACGCCAAATTTGTTTCTCACGTACCAAATTGTTCAACATGATATTTTACTAAAGTTTTTTGATAAATTAAATATAATTTTTTAAATAAAATGTTATATTCATGTTTAAATTTTTAAATTTTTTATTGCACAATTTATAAGCAAATGTCAAATATGTTTATTCTAGCATTTTATTGTTTCAATTGGAGTCTTTTAAACATAAAATGCTATTATTTTAATAAAATATTACTATATCGTAAATATAAGATAAGTATACAAAATATTTGTAAAAAATTGGATACAGGAATGTAAGATTAACTCATAACAATATTAATTCCATAAAAATAAATGAAAATGTGATAAAAACTAAAAAATTCAAGAAATTTCGATATTCAATTCAGTTTCATAAATCAAATATCGAATTGTTGAAAAATTTTATGTCAAATATTAAATCAAAATTTTGATTTCATATAAATCGAATTTTCAGTTTCAATGCGATTTTGGGTGCACCTCGAATGGTGCATCTTGGGTCAATGACTCGTCAGCCGAAAAACCCAAACAGACTTTTCAATTGTCACGCCTTACTTTCTTCTGCAATCACGTGGATTAGGTAATGACTAATGGGAAATTTAGAAGTTCCCATAATTTTATCCGAACATTAAATTCTAGGACTTGCTGTCTCCCTGTAGGATTTAATTATCACTACCCCTCACTTCCAGAAATCAACCTGCGAGGCAGCGCAAGCATAAACAGAGTTTGATCGTTGGATCTTCTGTCACCTTGATTTTCAACCGCTGATATATGCGTTTGTTACCTACTTCACTTTTTCTTAGGCTTTCACTAACATGAAAGGACAAAAGGCGATGCGTTGTTTGGATGTAAAATTATGGTGGAAAGAAAATTAGCAGAAAAACTTAACGATAGTTCGCAACAGTATAAAAAGTAAGAGATAAAAAACTGTTATTTTATTCCATATTACGTTTGAAAATGTAAATTTTGATAAAAACAAAATTGCTACAAATTTACGTAGGCCGAGCCTTCCATTTGTTGACCATTAAAGAGAGTTATTACCGCCTACTTACATTAGGTATTCAAGCACTTGTGAGTGCATGACGTAATCCTTATATCTATACATACAAAATTCATCAAATTCAGTGCATGCAGTTCGGAGGATCAGCTTGCGAGTGGAAAAAACGACGACGTATACAAAGTTGTCTGCGTGGATAATATAAGAAACCTTATGTTTGTGTGAATTTATTTATAAGTTATAAAACTATTATAGTTTAAATATTATAAATAAAATTATTTAAAAATTAAAGTATAAAAATATTCACAAAAATAAAAAACATCAAAAGAATTTGAAATAAGAGAAAATTTGAGAAAAAACATAAAGTAAAATGATAAGTTAAATGAAGAGATGAAAAAATAATAATAGAAATAAAAGAACTTTAAATGAGGGTAATTAAGTAATTTTAAATTATGCAACAATAAAATTTTATTAACTTAATAATATAGCATAAATATTGTCTAACTAGTTTGAATAGAGGTGTCCATTCACTAATACCAAATTCGTTTCTCAAATACAAAACTGTTCTATATCATAATTTACCAAAGTTTTTTGATAAATTAAATATTATTTTTAAATAAAATTTCATATTCATGTTTAAATTTTAAAATTTTTAATTTACACAACTTATGAGCAAATGTCAAATATTTTTATTTTAGCATTTTATTATTTCAATTTTAATCTTCTAAACATAAAATGTTATTTTTTAAGATATTACTATACAGTAAATATAAGATAATTATACAAACTTTTTTTTAAAAAAATAGATATAGGAACAAAAAGTTAATTCATAACTATATGAAATTTAAAAAAACAAATAAAAATATGATAAAAACTTAATATTAATCAATTTCGATATTCAATTTAGCTTGATAAATGTAATACTGAATTTTTGAAAAAATTTATATTAAGTACGAAATTAAAATTTTAATTTAATATTTAATATAAATCAAAATTTTAATTTCAATTCGATCAATTTATTAGACTACAGACACCTCAGGGTGTATGCAAGCAGGTGTAGGTCTAGAAACTTTTAGGTTCTCAAGAAAATTGGTATGTCTACACATCACACATGCCATGAAACTAGTGTTTCACTAAGTACCACCTTCGAATGAGGCATCTTGGGTCAATTCCTAGTCGACCGACAGCCCAAACACGCGCACAATAATTGCCATACATTACATTCTCCAATCCTATGGATTAGGTAATGACTAATGGGAACTTTGAGAAGTTCACCTTTATTTTGTTCGAACATTAAATTCTTGGGTTTTCTGTCTGTCAGTAAGACTAAAAATCACAACCCCTCACAACGAGCCAATGTAAGCACAAACAGAGTTTCTATCGTTGGATCTTTTTGCCACCTTGATTTTCTACCATTGACATGGGTTTGTTACTTTGTTTACTTTTTCTTAGGCTTTTGTATACATGAAAGGAAAAAAGTCGATGCTTTGTTTGGATCCAAAATCATGGTGAAAGGAAAATTAGCATGATAACTTAGAGATAGCGTAAAAGTAAGATATAAAACAATAAAAAATTGTTGCTCTGTTTGAATAATATGTTTAAAATTACTATGAATTTGCATCAAAATGTAGGCCGAGCCTTCCATTACCTACTTGTTAGGCGTGCAACTACTTGTAAGTGCATGACGTAACCCTTATATTTTACATACGAAATCATCAAATTCAGTAATATGCATTACGGAGAATCAGCTTATGCAAGGGGAAAAGACAACGTATCCATACTTGTCTACATGGATAATGTAAATATTGTCTAATTGGAGGAGTAGGGGCCCACAAAATGCACTAATTTTGTCCACCTGTACAAATCTCATGCGCGTGAAAGCAACACATCAGACCAGCTGTACATTTGTTATGTAGAATAATAGTTGAAGCCAGGCCATTCCAAGTTGTGAGTTGGACTTGTCCTAAAGCTTGCAGTATGTCTTCATGCCTTGGACATACAGCACCAGCGCCACTGCTCCTTACACATTCGACTTGTCTAACTGTCGGATCCCACTTTGTGCTTCTGCCTTGTTCCCTCAGCTTCACAACAAACAGAACAAGAACCAACTTGTTGGTACACACACAATGGGTTGTGGGGTTAACAGATGGATGGTGGCGTGCGTGGTTGTGGTGGTGGCTGTGGCGGCGAATCTCCACCACAAGGGGGTGGCGGCGCAGCCACAAGTTCCGTGCTACTTCATTTTTGGTGATTCATTGGTGGACAATGGCAATAACAACAACATTCAATCCTTGGCCTGGGCAAATTACTTGCCCTATGGGATTGATTTTCCCAGCGGCCCAACCGGAAGGTTCTCAAATGGTAAAACTACTGTTGATATCATAGGTAAGCCCTTTCTTGTTGTCTGTAGTGATTAGACTTTACTCTGTTGTGTAGTATACAAGATTATGCGTTCGATGCAAATGTACTTGGTGATTAAAATACTGACATGTGTTATAATTATATTAAAAAGTGATTAGTTATTTTTAAATAACGTGACAAATGTCAAGATTTGAAGTATTTTGTGCAAATCAAGACCCTTTTGTCTTGTCCTTGATTATTAATTATAACACGATCACAAATATCTGTCATCGACATGCAGCTGAGCTACTAGGCTTCGATGATTACATTCCGCTTTAGACCGGGGCAAGAGGGCGACAGATACTCAGGGGAGTGAACCATGCATCTGCTGCTGCTGGAATTCGACCAGAAACTGGTAGACAATTGGTAGGCACATCTCTCAATTTTCCTTAACATTACAAACCAACACGTAATAGGGGCATTACTAAATGAACATATGTGGTCATTGTTGGAAAATTTCTTGATAATCAGGGTGCAAGAATTGACTTTGCTGGGCAAGTGAAGAACTACAAGAACAGTGCTGCACAAGTGGTGAACTTGCTTGGGGCCAAAAGCTCTGCCGCAAATTACCTTAGCAAGTGTATATATTCAATTGGAATGGGCAGCAACGACTACCTCGACAACTATTTCATGCCTCTCTATTACTCGACCAGTCGCCAGTATTCATCTGAACAATATGCCACTGTTCTCATTCAACAATATGCATAGCAATTACGGGTACATGAAATCTTCTGGCCCTTCTTTTCTCATTGTTCCCTATATCTACCAATATACAGTTGCCACTCGCATTATTTTCTCACTGTCGTCATGGATTATTGTTGGGAAACATTACAAAATCACTAGAAAATCATAACTTGAGTTGCGTTACAATTTTCTCAATTTATAGATTTCAAAGGATGTCTTTAGAAAAAGTGTTACTGTTGAGAAAAACAACGGGTTAGAATAAGTTCAGTCGTTGGATAGAAAAGATAAAATCTAAATATGAAAACACACGTTTTTAAAGTTAAATATCAATCAATAAAAATACTTGAAAATTTCTGGATGGACTCTCAAATTGAGTATATGCTGACCCTTAATGTTCACTTGTCTTTCTAATTGAGGCTATAACTATGCAGGCTTCGTACAACTATGGAGCCCGGAAGTTTGTCTTGATTAGAGTTGGCCAAATCGGGTGCAGTCCCAACGCACTGGAGCAAAACAGCCCTGACGGGGCAACCTGCGTGTGGAGAATCAACTCCGCCAATCAGATATTCAACACCAAACTCAGGGCACTAGTCGATGACTTCAACAGGAACACGCCCGATGCGAAGTACATCTACATCAACGCATATGAAATTTTCCAGGATTTAATCAGCAACCCGTCAGCTTTTGGTAATCTCTCATTCTCGCACTTATCAGCCTCCGTCGGCAGCACGGCTTCATAACCAAACCCCTGTTTGCTCTGTTCAGGTTTCAGGGTGACGAACGCGGGGTGCTGTGGGGTGGGGAGGAACAACGGACAGATAACATGTCTCCCTCTGCAGACGCCGTGCAGAAACAGGAATGAGTATCCGTTTTGGGATGCATTCCATCCTACAGAAGCTGCAAATGTTGTTGTCGGGAGACGATCATACAGTGCTCAGAAGGGATCTGACGCGTATCCCTTTGATATTCGCCGCTTGCCTCAGCTCTAAATGCAGGGCAAGATCTGTAATGGGGCGTCCAGGGAACTTAAGGGCCACCATACTTCGATCTCAACACATCATGCTGATATAGTTTCTTGTTGTATTGTGTGGTTCTTGCTTTTAAGCTTTAGTGGTTTCTTAAAGAAGAGAAAACAATGGTGAAAAAATAATTTACCGATGCTTTTAAGTCGGTGCCCATCATAAGTCTCTGCCCGATCTAAATAGGATTTGAAAATTGAAAAAGCAATAAATCAAGTAAAAATGAGTAAAACCGTGGTTGAATCAGTGAAACAACTACGGTTCAAATGGTTCAAGTTAATAAATAAATAGAATTTTAGATCCTAACTTTTCTCTTCTTAATTCAATTTTCATTTTTTATTGTAATCTATTTTTGATTTGTTTTCCTTCACACCAAAAAATTATGAATTGAATACAATTTTTCAAAATCTCATACCTTTTGACTTAGACATATATTGATTATATATGACTTTATTAAATTCTACCTATTTTGATGAAATAGTTTAATAAGATAAAATTTTATTGTATATTTTTATAGTTTTATTTATTGAGTTACTATTTATTATTTTCATTTTTGTGGTGTTCTTATTGTATTAGTGTGGTATATTTAACCATTAATAGTAACAAAAAACTTGAAATTAAAAAATCAAGTATTCTTTCTTAATATTTATCATTTTATGTATTTTTAACATCTTGTTAAATGATATTTATAATATAGATATGACATCACCGTCGAATAGTAAAACCATTAGTTAAATCAATAACCTTTAAACTGGTAAAATTTTCAATTTGATGACTGACCTAGTTTTTAAAATATTGATGTTAACAAGAGAGAAATTGTAGAAATCATCCTAAGATGTTCGCTGCTTTATTGAACAGCGAAAATATTTCCTTTGGGCTTGAAATAGTCAAAACAGTCGGCAACCATTCTTGGTACAATAACAAATTGGCCCATGGTTGTGCCATAAATGTCTGAGCAAAGCCAATTCCCTCAAGAATTAAACCTCAAAATGGGAAATGGCTCTCAAAGTCAAAGAATATTTGGCAGTTAATGGCTGAAATGTTTCTGCCCCACTTCTCTACCTCACTATTCACAGGCTTAAGACAACTCAGTAAATGTTCCTAACAATTGGCTAGTCAACCTGCAGTATTTATTTAGTAGAGTTTGACTTTTCTTCACAGACCCCTTCTCAAAGTTTCAATTTTTTCTTGTTTATTCAAATGGGCCCAAGTATTACAAAGATGATAATTATTTTAATTTTGTCCACTACTTTGAAAGCGCCCATTAGGAACGAGGGCAAACCAGCTGCTTGTTTATCTTTCATGGGGATCATCTTTTGTTATGCGTTAATTATGGCTTGATCACGTGAACAAATGTTCGCCAATAGGTATAGGCGTATATTATTTTGTTAAAACACGTGCATAATACATAAAGTACAGCATCTCATACACTGTGATCAAGTCCACTTGAGGTAGACAATAAAATGGAGGCAATTAATCCACATAGTAATATAGGAATCCCACAAGGCAAAACCCAGGTAAACAAACATTAATTGTTGTACGGCATTATTAGAACTAACAATATATAATTCAGCATTTAAGCATATCGTTTATCGCCAATTCACAATGCATCTTATGAATGCTACTTAGGATCACCCAATATTTCAAACAGAAAAAAAAAAAAAAAAAGAATACTTCAAACCACTCCGTAAGATTGAGTGTTCTAGCATAGATTAAACATAGCGTAAAAGATATCATCAGTTGCCACCAAATCATGCATCAACCAACATGATCCATCTGCTCTTCAATCTTGTTGAAGTACTTATTTGACAGAAACATTTACAACTGGCTCTTGAGTTGTATCAGCTGTAAATTTAACAAAAAATTGTCTGATCGAATGCATGGGAAGATTCAAGAAAATATTTGATATGGGTCCTGATGAAGTTGAGTAGCCAAGAGTGTGTTCTTACACAAGCTGAAGAGGAGCCTGGTCTTGTCTGGGGTAGTCACTGTTTGATTGCAGCCCATTGACCTGAAGATAGTCTCGAGCATCAAATGGTTGATGAGGCTGAACAAGCTCATGATAGTCAGAGCTCCCAGGCATCAAATTCATGTGCTGATGAGCTCTCTCAGTTTCAGCTATCTGAACAAATTACAGGAACTTAAATTGAATTTCCCCTTTATGTTGAAAGTCATACATAAAAAATAGTGTACACGCACGTTTAAAAAACTGAAGACTTGTTCTATCTGATGTTGACTTAACTCAGAGACACTTTATTTGTAGGGAAAAATAAACACAAACAAGCATACTCGTTCAAATAGTTCTGTATATTGCAAGAGAGGGACAGAGGTGTACCTTTGCTCGAAGGTACTGATTATTGTGATGTAAGTCAATCTCCTGCTGCCAATATTAAGTATTTCACATGATGAAAGAAACACATACGGTCATTAGGTCGGTGAGGATTAAGCAAAAAAATACAGAATGGGTAAAGAGCAGCATTCTTTTCTGGGCTGTCACGCAAGAAAATAGTATAAAGCCAGCCTCTTAATTAGTTTCCTATTGCTGTTTTCAGAGAAAAGCGTCATGTCTCGGAACATTCATCAATTTCAAACAAAAAAATAAGACTGAAAAACAATTGAACCTCAAAGAAGGGAAACAAACATTATCATGATGGTATAGAGAAGCTGGGAATTAATGCAACTATTGAATTGAGTGAACAATAATACATTACTTACCCTCTTCTGCATGTATTCAATTTCAGCAAATAGCAACTCGTTCTGTAAAATATATTAAAAGGGTCATTTTTTTGCATAGGATTCATCACATGCACAAGATCATAAACTAACACCAAGGCATTATAAGCACCTTCTTGGACCGGATTTTGCTAATTCCTCTTTCAACCCTGGTCTCCAGATTCTTGAGCTCCCTCAGTGTCAAAGCCCCTAGAGATTCCCCCAGCATGTTCCTGAGTCAAAATACAGGGCAGTTGTCATTATTTATACAGACATTGCACCACAAATGATTCATGTGTCATATAGCAAAAAGTTACCTGTTTTGGTTCTGCA
This sequence comes from Avicennia marina, assembly GCA_019155195.1. NCBI lineage: Eukaryota > Viridiplantae > Streptophyta > Magnoliopsida > Lamiales > Acanthaceae > Avicennia > Avicennia marina. The sequence goes on from CM032776.1 coordinate 751,727, forward strand.
AATTGCTGATTTGTGCTCGCAGTTTTGATGCTTCTTGCTGGTAATACTGAAATTTGTTGTTGAAAAAGTGTCAAAAGTTAGTGCTTTGGAAATGCATTCTGCAGGGTAACAACATCGATTACTTTCATAAATTGGGTCAAAACTATCTTGGATAGGCCTAATGTATGGGAGCTGGTGGTGAAATGTGGAAAGTACAGTGAAAGTTCTAATGTTGTCTTCACTAGGTGCCATCTTCTCTTTCAAAGCTGTTATTTTCCAGTGAATCCCATAATCATACGAGGGAAAACATGCAGTTAGGGGTAGTGGGCAGAACAAAAGTCTTGGAGTGATTATAAATTTTTTAAAATATCTTATAATATGTTTCGTGAGTTTATAAGCTGCCATTTGATAAGTTTTTTGATAAAAGGATAGTTCTAAAAATAAGATGTTTGGAGCTTGTAAACTTTAAATTGGATATTTTTAATTTATTTTTAAATATCTTATAAGTTAGTCGATTTATATATATAAAAATGACATAAATATCTTTAAATAACATTTTATTAATGAAATTTAATTTAATTTTGTCATTTTTACATAAAAAAATATGATCAAAGACATTTTATAATATACTCTTATTACTTTATCCTAACATTATTAGTTTTTTTTTTTAAAAAAATAAGATTTGTAAGTTTAGAAGCTCTAAAAACCTTTTATAAGTTGCGAGCTTTAAAAATATCATATAAGTGACATGATTTTATAAACTATTAAAAATAAACTTAGTCATACAACCTCTAAATCATAGATCTGGAAACTCATTAATTGATTGAGGAACTGTAGGAACTGCTGAAGAGAGCAGCATTAAGTTGAAAATTAAACAAGCAAAATGACCTGAGGCCTTGAATCTTTACCTGAGTATTGGCTTCAGAAGTAGTGCCATTATTTGAGGAGTCTGAGGTTGCATTCTTGTACCTCTCAATAGTGCCTTTAACACTGGATAATTAAATCAATTCAAATTATTAGAAAGCAGTACCTATTGATACACAACTTCCACTACTTTATACAGTATAGGGTCAGCATGTTACAGTAACTGACATTCAAATTACAAACTTTTTTCATTTAAAATAAATATTTGATTTGTCAAGCGCAATTCTTAAATGTGATCAAGCCCTTAGAGTATGCAATTCCCAATTTCATACCAAGGTGCAGTTAAGAACACTCATCCACCTTCAACCACATTAGATTTGGTTTATCTAGCAGAAAAAATAAACACCATTTTGAATAGCAAGGGATAGAACCCTTAAATAAAATATAACTTACAATGGTATCAACCTAAATGAACTAAAATTAGTCTTAAATGCTTTACCATTTGGCTTCTTGATGCTCAGCTTTCAGAAGACTTACTATCAAAAAATGATATATATATGTGTGTGTGTGCACGCGCGCGCGTGTGTGTGAGAGAGAGAGAGAGAGAGAGAGAGAGAGAGCGAGCGAGAGAGTGAGTGTGCGTGTGCGTGTGCGCGCATACACAAAATTTTCATGGCCCAATTAGGGGTGTGACTCAACCGAGTTGCTCAACTCGACTCGGTCAAGCAACTCGGTCAAAGCTCGACTCGAGCTCGAGTATTTTTTTGAAATACTCAAGCTCGTTCGAGTAGCTCGAGCTTGACTTTTTTTTTAAATTTTTTTCAAACATAATTTAACATTTAACTCGAGCTCGAACTCGGACTCGACTCGGGCTCGGCTCAATAAGCTCGACCTCCAAACCCAGCGAGCTCTAGCTCGAGTTCGAGCTCGTAAAAAATCAACTCGAGTTGAGCTCGAGTAGAGTTCGATTCCAGCCCTAGGCCTAATATTGCAATATTTGTTATAATAAATTCCTCAGGAAACGAATAAAAACACCGCAGCTGTTAAAATTATAGAGTAAAAATACGTCACGAAATAAAAATAAAAGCCTCTACTCACAACGTTGCTTCAAGTCTAGAATGGCTGTGGCAACAGATGTTTGACAATTTTTCTTTTTTTGAGATTGCCAAGGCAAATATATGCCACAACGATTGCCAAGTGAATTTTTATTGTATATATAATTAATCCTTCTCATTTTTCGTGGAAATCACATGGCAATTTTGCTGCAACTCTTAGCCGTGGCAATTTAACACACTTATTATAGGTATTTATTCTTAGAAAATATTTTTGTATAAACCTTCCTCCTATGGTCATCAATTGCATACCTGTTCAAATCATTAAACAAGTAGCAACAATAGAAACAATCGCAATAATACTTGAACTACGTTAATCCAAGTACTGGTGTCTTTTAGTCTCATAAATTGACAACACTTGACTAGCAACTTTAACAATTCCTTTGTTCTGCACAGAAAAATTTTCCAGTTCTCCATAAGAAGTTGCAGAACGACTCTTGACTTGAAGGGACAAGCATGAGGACCTTCACCTTCACAAGCATTTTTATTGTCTAACATCTAGTCTCCCCTATAATTTTTGCCACAATAATTTTTATGACACGCTTATTGTGTTATGTTTTTCATTTTTATTGTTGAAATGGTGGAACAGTTTTTGTTGCCGTTAATTTTTGATTATTCTATACACTTCAACCATTACAATTTTTAAAATTTACCTACTTCTATTATTTTTACAAAACTTCAAAAAAACACATTTAAAGACATACACCAAACGCAATTAAAAAAGTGCATCTAAAAAAGGAAAACAAACATATCCAATTTGTGAAGAAGAAAACACTTCAGTGAATATACAATGAGATTAAAAGCATGACACTATGTTAGCCTCCCAGTTTTTCTTTTTTTTCATTCCAGAGAATACACACTCCAAACATATTATTGGTAAAAAATAAAAAAAAAATCTCTCTCTTTTTACTTTTTTCACTTTTATACTATTATTAAATTTTTACGTATAAACGCACATGTTCCCTCCGCCAATAAAAATGACATCCAAACACAACCTTAGAGTTCGGGCAAGTCAGATTTATTCTGTCTACTCGACATGTCACATATGACATGATTTAATGTAGTAAAATGAAGATCCCACGCAACACTGAGGCAACACCTAAGTTTCTGAGACTGCTGCCACCTGAAAACTCATTGGCTGCCCTTGCCATGTCGGCACTGAATCTCGCTCATGATTGGCCACAGCCCTTGAATCCTATTACTCTAGCTTATCGAATCTCTGAGCCCTAAATAAAGATGATACGAAATTCAGAGTACATCATCAGGACCGTCCATCTTAAGCGTGCGGTCCAGATGCGTGGGGAAAAAACGAATGAGACCAGAATTTCAGAGCTCCCCCATTGGTGGGCAGGGCCGGAACGTATACGTCTCTGAAGTCTGACTCACCCTCTCACTCACTCTAAAGTAACTTGAACAGTAAATTGCACCATATATGCCTTTCCCATATACAAAATATATGTTGGGATGTAATAAAAATCAAAACTTGGTTTCTCTCAAAAGGAATGTCGTGAGGTGATGGGTTGTGAAAGAAGGAACCAAGAGATGGTCAAAATCAAGAAACTGAGGGATTACAATTGTCTTGCCTCTCTCCTTCGCTTCTGTTTCTTTCCTGTTATAGTTTCAACAGTCTCAAAGCTCTCTGTAAGGTTTAAAAGAAAGAGGGAGAGAGGCTAAGAAGGATAATATATTTGTTATGATGGCGCATTAATTCTTGTGAAAAGTCAAGAACAAGAAAATCGTGCCTGACGTGGCCGAAAGATCCCTTGTAACTGAACCAAATCTATATTTATGTTCAGTTCTAACTAAACAAGAAAACACATGGTTAGATCCACAGGAAGAAGTAGATTAGGGGAAAAAATACAGAAGAGGAGAAAACCCAGACGAGATGCCAACTTCAGAAGGAATTATGACACGATTTAGAGAAAATTAGAAAAATTTTATTAGGTCTGGGTTGTGTAGCTTAGAGATCTGAACACAAGGAAGACCAGTCAAGATTGAAATATTATTTCAGTGACAATGTTTGGGAAAAAATTATTCCATTTGCTGTAGGAGGTGTAAAGAGAACTCAACAAACCCTAAGTAAGGTAACTTTGGATTCAGTTGATTTGCAAAGGTTTAGCAGTAGAAACCATTTTAATGCATCTGAAGGTTGTAGAGATGAGAAAATGATTCTTGAAACCCTAATTTGTATTTACCTTAAACTTGTTTGAACCTAATGAACTGTAGCCAATAACGTTAAAAAAAAAACCCTAATAAGGTTGTAAAAGCGGTTCTGACATCTTTTTTGCAGAGTCCTTCTTTGCTTACCTTGGCGACGCTAAGACTGATTTGCCATTAAGGAAGTGTGAAAGAGACGAATCAGTGGACAAATGAGAGGTCGACACCTTGCCGAACAAGACTCGTAGACTTACAGATGTGAGAGAAAGAAAAAGAAGAAGATGAAGAAAAACTAGCAAGAAATTGAGGAAGATAAGGAACTGATCATCACAAAGCTCCTACGGACCTCCCCTAATTTCCATGTCTTGCTTACAACTGTGCTGGTTTCCATCCTTTGCTAGAGATCTTTGTGTTCTCAAAAACATGGACTAAATGGGGATTATAAAAAGAGAAACCCCATAAAGCACGGTGAAGGAAGAAACATAATAGGAAAAATTGGAAAGAGAACTGAATCTATGTCAAGAAGAAATCTTCACTGTACAAGACATGATTGTGTCTTTGAGCTCAAAATCTTCCCCAAAATTCCACAGCACAATCAGGAGGTCACCAAAATGCAACAAACACGAACTATTAAACACCCTTTTGGATGAACAAGAGAAATTAGGCCTAGCTAGAAACCTTGTCTCCTAGCATGAAAACAAAAATCAAAGCACAAGACTCAAGGAAGATAGAGCAAAACTGTCGCTGGAGAAGACAACTAGGCTCAGATCCCCCATATAAAGTCAAAATATTAAGCCCTCCAGAAGAAATCCGTACCTGTTGTTCGCGTACTCGTAGAGGCGGCCTCTGCTGGAGAAGACGATCAAGGCGACCTCAGCGTCGCAGAGCACGGACAGCTCGTAGGCTTTCTTGAGGAGGCCGTTGCGGCGCTTGCAGAAGGTGACCTGACGATTTGTGGTGTTCTCGATCCGCTTGATCTCGATCTTTCCCCTACCGTTTTTCCTCTCGGAAGAGGTTTCCCTTGAGTGCTGGCTCTGAAATTCCATTCTGCTGTCAAAAATACAAGCAGGAGTAAACAACATGGTTGGGTAAGTACATATGTGGTTCTTGATTAATGCATCATAGGCATCTTGTAGAATCAAACCAACAAGAAGAGGAGATTATAAAGCATTGTTAAGGAATTGATTGACAACAAGGGAAATGAAGCAGTGGAAACTCATGGCAGACATTCTTAATTTGTAGTTACACTCACCTGCTTTGAGAGGGGAGCTCAAGGTAGGTTATTTGGGAGCAGAAGTTAGATTTCTCTGTGGTTCCGCTTTTATACTATCTACAAAGGGAGAGATGCATCGAAGGTAGGAGAGCTTAACTTCCAGTTTGTGTATATTTTATAAAGTAAAGAAAGACTTTTTTTTTTATTGTTCTTACATGATAATTATAGAATAAAAACATATTACGTTGCCATCATTTGCTCCATTGCTTTATTTGCTGTTTGTATCTCTCTGGGAAAAGCATGCGTGTTAATGTGTATCTCCTTTTTTAGTGGTTTCTAGTGAAGGAGCAGAGCTGAGGGTAAATGGAAGATTCAATCATTATTTTTATCATCAGGCCACCTTCCCTTTCATTCCCTATCCCCCAACCTTTATAAAATTTAAATATAATGATAACAGTTTATCCCTTTTTTAAGGAAAAAAAATGATATTTTGCATCTCAGTAACTAAATAAGGATACAACATAAAGATGCTGCTAAGGTCAGAATATCTTTAATTGAAAGAAATGAGTTAAACAAGATCACTTTTGTACTAGCCAAGGCCATGAATCTTTCTCATTAGTTCTGAAGTAGCCTGTAGACTGTATCGTCCTCAACCTTTGTGTTGTGTCACTGCCATATGCTATTGGATTGATGAGGGCTATGACAATAGAGAATTAACCACTGCCCATGTGACATATATCCTCCATTGATCTACTTTTGAAGCTTATATGAATGGTGGTGACTTTTGCCATTGGCAAGGCAGCAAACTTTTTTTTTCATGCCAAGGCCCTTAAGCTTTCATGTACGTGTGGGATCCTCCATCACAACCAGATTTTCCCATTCAATCTGCGTAATTTTTCTTTCAGTTTTTCCGTTTGAATTGGCAGCCATGTCATGTTGATGTGAATTTTATTGACATCTTGCTCTGGTTCCTTTCTTTAATTTCTGCATGCTTATTGATATGGTCTGAATTGACTTAACAACTGAAAGGGTGTGCATCTTCTTCTCATTAGCCTGGACCTTGTCTTGCCATATAAAACCAGTTGTCTTTGCAGATTGGTCATTCTTCTATAACTGCAACCAAGGCCCATTCCTACTGTTGCAATGACAACTCATGGCTACATAACTGATTGAATTATAGTTATTACTCAAATATGTTGGCAAAGGTAGGTGGGCAAGATACAAACCATATGTGTAAAGGAAAGATCAACAAGTAGAAGGATGACCAGATGTAGGGCTTTGATCGGAAGGCATATTACACATAGAATTTGAAAGAGATGCCAAACTGTTGAGAAAGAGGCCACAGAGTTCATGTGAGGTGTCCACTTTTGCCCTAGCAAAGGGGTGGGTCCTGTTACCTTCCTCCTTGAAAAGAATGGTGGGTAAGAACCACAAGGGCTGTGCCCTAGCTGGAATATGTCCATGATAAACCCGTGCTGCATTTCAAGAAAGGAAAAAATACAATTTTCAATCCGTATACGCTAGTGTTTGGCAAAAATGTCTTTTATTTTTTGTATCCTAACTTTTGGAAAATTAGCAATTTCAGGACAATTTGTCCCAATTTCAGCAGATTTTTGCATGTTCAACACACATAATACTTGAATTTGAGGCTTTCTAGTAATGAGTTACACGCTATTAAAGACTGTGCTAGCTGGAAGGCAGACATGTAAAAAAAACACCACTTGGACATCCAACGAGCGAAAATTCAAAACATTTTTGCCAGTGATAAAAATTAAAAGACATTATTGCTAAATGATTCTATATACAGGTTGAAAATTACAATATTTCCTACCAAGTGGTGTTTTTTTACATTTCATATGTCCTGATTGCATTTTTTTTCCCATTTCCAAGTAACCTTGCTAGAAAGTCCCAAATAATACTATTGTCACGTATGCTATGCATGCAAAAATCCAACGAAATTAAGGTAAACTATCATAAAATTGTCAATTTTTTCAAAAGTCACGATATTTTTGCCAACGACGAAAATTAAAAGACATTTTTATCATATAATTATATATACGAGACTAAAATTGTAATTTTTCCTTTCAAGAAATATTTTGTATGCAATTAGTTTAGCAGTGGTTAGGATTCACAATGATCTTTATTTTACGCAGATTAGCCTTTTAAATATGAAATTTTGCGTATACTTGAAAAGAGATATACATAATTTTTGAAAGGCTAATTTGTACAAAATCTACTCACCGGATAGAACTTAAATATTAGTAGAAAATGTGAGGGGTGATATGTATAATTTCCCATACTTGGGTGATTGACCTGTGTAGAGCTTAAACATGGAAAAAGGTGCAGTAATTTCCCTCGTATATTTTGTGTCATAGAGTTTTAAAATTCTGACAACATCACATCAAAGTTAAACTACAACATTGTTGGAGACAACCTGCTTACAAAGAAATGCAGCAAGATTTAGAATATTAACCAGATCACACAAGGAGCTGCTCTAGGAATTTGAACCCTAAAGATCTCAACTTCTTGTTAAGCTAGGCCTTATTGAGTTATCTACCCTGTTTTAATCAAAGATGTACAATTTACATCCCAACTTTACAGAGACTCATGATTCAAAGTCTATAGATGACAGTTTCTATTCAAAGTATAAATACAACAGTCTCTGCTTTCTTGGTCCAACACACAATCAATTATTTTCTATGTGCAATTATTCAATTCAAGGAAAGGGGCTAGAGTGAGGGATTTGTTTTGTTGGTAGGAAACAAGACAGAGAAGAATGTCCAAAACTAAGATAAGTTCATGATACACAGTGTCCAGATAGATTTGGAACTATTAGAAAACCACAAGTGTTTAATGTCAAGTTTTAATATTTAGGCAGACTTAGGACAATCACCCCATTGGGATTGTTGACCAAACTAGTAAAAAGTACCGTTACTAAATTCCCACTCAAGTCAAGCAAGCAAAACAGGTTCAAAATAAGCATCCAATAAAGCAAAAATAAATCGAAATAGTAACGAGGCAAGTAGTGAGAAGAAGAGAGAGATTAATACACAAATAGTGTACATCTCACTCCTTATCCCTCAATTTGACCAATAAACCGGCTTTGATATGATATGCTCATTCAGTCTACTTCCCAATTAAGATTTTCTAATTTATTTCCATTATCTCCTTTTTACTTCTATTTTATCATGAAATTCAAATACAATGAAAGCATGAGTAAAAGAAGTACAAACACTCGATCATGAAGGCAGCATTTTTAATCCCCTTAGCGTGAACTCTTTAGTCTTCTAGTTCTTCAATGACCTCCAATGAATTCTTCTAACAAAATCATAGAGATATATATTTATTTTTTTTCTCTTAAAGCTGGCTTGAAAAGTGCTTTGTAATGTCCACTTTGACGACAAGGGTAATTGAATATAATAGATGGCCAAAACTCTTCAATTCATAAAGTGGGTCTATTAGCCATTAGTGTAACAACTTCGAGCTCTATTTTCACCTCGAAACAAACATAATCTCTCATAATGCAAAATATAAGAGTATGTTTGGTTTTAGGAATTCAAAATTCTATATAATGTTTGGTTTAAAGGATTTCAATAAGGAAAAGAAAATTTAAGAAAATAAAAAAAATAAAATCAAACAAAAACTTAAATTTGAAATTTTTTGTAATTTGAGAAAAAAATAATGAAGAAATAAATAAAAGAAATAGAACTGGTAAAATTTTTGGGGGAAAAATAACAGATACAATAATTTTGTGAGGAAAATTAATTTTCCTTCCTTAAACTATAATTTTTCTCTAATTTTTCTTTCCGTAAAATTTTCCTTCTTAACCAAACAATCAAAATCATATTCTTTAACATTTCCTTTTCTTTTCCTCTCTAAATTCCAAGAACAAAATCACAATGTAAATGTTGTAGCTATTTCTCTTGGCTTTTTGTAAAATCTTAAATTATTTTAATGCAAGGTCATGTAAGAGATATATGCCGGAATTACCAGACTGGAGTAGCCCTGATTGCCAGCTTTCTTCACTTTGCTCTTTGCACTTACAATATCCTCTCTAATAAAATAAATAAACATTGAACACAGGTGTGCATAAAATATATGTAAAAATAATCAATTTTTCTGACATAAAACATTACAATTTACTCCCTTAACATATATTCATCTCTTACTTCCCCAAGGAACACTTTACTCAACCTCTAAAACATATTAGAGCATAAATGGTGGAGGGTTCAAGATTGGGATTTCCTCTGCAGAATGTTGCACTATCCATTTTGATCACACAGGGGGAAAGTACATGCATGCCCTAAATTTTTATGAGTACCACCAATGCTCTTTCCAAGAAGGGACCACTCGGAGCAAACCTTACATGTTTTTTAGGGTTATTGATGTTGAAATTTGCAGGGTCTCAATTCAATGCACAGACCTAATCCAATTCATACCCCACATTCCACAACTCTCTCTATCACCAATTCCATGTTACATATTTACTGTCATCTGTCCAGTGGATTACCCTTGCTTTGATTGAGAAGTTTAACTGATATGGTATTGGATTATTATCAAGATACTCAAGAATATAGGGTTTGGGATAATTTGGACTTGTTCAATATAGTTATTTCTACCTTTGACTATGGGTTTTCTTTGCTGGTTTACGCTATCTGCCGCATGAAAATTCCTAGTTAACCAGTCTTCAAGAATGCCACGTCAAGTAAAATTCCGTTGGTGTTGGGACAATTATGGAAGATGGAGTGAGAAAATGTATTGTTCAAATCTATTGCTTAAATCTATTGCTTATTATATTCAAACATCTTTTAAAGTCTATTTATGGACCTTTATTGAAAACATGATTAATATGGTTATTATATAGAGACATGCATGAATGGTGCTCCAAATACTAGTTTTAATCCAATGTCAAACTGGGGCCCAAAATATTTTGATCCTCAGAACAAGCATTTTTTTTTTTTTTATGTTAATTTATAGCCTATTTTTAGTTGTACCACTTTGATACGTCATTTTAAATATATATATATATATATATATATGTATGTATGTATGTATGTATGTATGTATGTATGTATGAAGCGTGGCCTTAGTGGACAAATTTATGTGATAAGAAAAAAAATATTTGGATGATTTGATCAAAGATTTAGAATAAAACCTATACATCCATGTTCATTTATATTTATTTATGAAACAAAGGCATAACTTTAACAATATTTATTTTAAGAGACAAATGGCTTAGACAAGTTTTAACTTTTAAGGTCTCCTCATTGATTTAGAAATTAAAAAGATTGTTATGTTTTCTAAAGTTACACACTTTATAGGTGTGCAAATTTATTTATATATTATAAAATTACAGTATTTTAAATAATCAAAATGGAATTATTTAAAAGTAAGAAGTATTTAAAATAATAAACTAGAGAAAGATCGAAAGAATTTGAAAAGAGATAGTGAAAGTTTAAGAGAAAATAAAAATAAAAATCACAAGTTAAGTGAAAAGGAAGAAAGACAAGGACTGAAAAATAAAAAAAAAATAATGGCGTAATCTCACATCATGCAATAAAAAGCTTTAACAATATAGCTTATTTAGAGAGTAATATTTGAGAAAATCAATTAAAATGACAAAAGTCATTTGTTATCGAAGTAGAGCCTTACTATACAATATAGATAGTATAGATATTAATTAAATTAACTATGAAGAGTATTTTAAAAAATTATTAAAAAACCAAAAAAAAAAAGTCTTAATTATAATATAATAGCATTAGCTAAGAAAGCATATCTTAAAGATCTTAATTAATTGTATCATATTTCTAGAAGAATTAAATCAGTTACATTCAACGTATCATTGTCATACGTAACTAACCCATATCGATAGACACGCCATACATTATTGAAGACCTGAAAGAGTATGACATTTTTTCCCTACAGTTTTTCTTTTTATTACCCTTTAAGGTTTTAAGCAGGTCTACCATAGTAGAATGAACGCTAGAACATATAAGTTACGGCCATGTTTGGGAGAGTAGTTTTGTTTGGAATGACATTTTTAATGAGAGTTGTATTTAGATAGGCAATATATATATTTGATTGTAGGGTAAAATTTATTATATGTTTAAATCTGCATATAAAATATATAATAATAAATAGATAATATAATAGTGTATAGCAATATTATTTAATTTTTAAGATATAAGTATATGTATATATATATATATATAAATGTGCATATATGAATGTATTAATTTAATTATAAATAAATATTGTTACTAAAAAAATTAATTAATGACATACATAAAATATAAAAATTTTGAATTTTAATTTAAATAAAATTTTTGTAAAAAAGTAGGTTTAGCCCTAAAAAGTTTAAAGGGATAGACCCAACGGTATCTCTTATTTCAAGCAACCCATCATTGGGAGGTATACCAAATATAGATTTATTTGTTTTGCTTTTCACAAAATAAAAATGTATATTTCCATTATTATACATTTTAATTTTTTTCTTTCTCTCTCACATGTCTACACAATATTTAAAAAGAACAAAAGGAAAACAGTCTTCAAATTTAAACAGACTTAATTTAAAAACAAAGACAGCCTGGATATTAGTGAAAATATTGGACATGCAACCCAAAGGATCTGCCCAGCCCACTACTAAATAATGGATTGAATCATTTGTTGATCACTTTTCCAACATACATCAGAGCAACTTTAGCAGTAGATAAATCAGCAAACAGCAAGCAAAGCACCAGACAAAGGCAGCAAATCACTTCTTCTCACAGCCCACATAAAGAGACAGAGCAACTTCAGAAGTTCTGTTTATCATCTCCACATATTATTCCTGCCCACAAAAAACATAAAAGATCTGTCTCAAAAGTACGAAAATGCCAATCCTTCATATTCCTGGCGTTGATGGATGCGTTCCACTGCCCCGAGTGGAGCCATCCTTCATCCATTCAAAATTCTGAAAGCATTTCAGTGGTTTCATGACCTGCATAAAACGAGAGCAAACAAACGGTGATCACCTGCACGACTGCTCAGAATTACTAGAAAAGAAAGGGTTCAGACTATGCTACGGGACTGCCAAGATTTCAAGCACCAATTTGCCCATAAACTTCAATGTAAAAAACCAACCAGAGTTCTTTGTCTAGAGACACGCTTTCTGATTTCTGGTTACTTGAATCCATGCATCATTCAATAAAATTCAAAAGCCATGCCATCTAGAGGAGGCATTCATGCATGCATGTGTATATCCCAATGTGCACTGACGGAAATGACATGCGAGAAGCATGCATTACAAGTGGTAATTAGAGATGGAGAGGGGAAAGGGACAAATGTAAATACCTTCCAACGGATTCTGTGGCCGAAGCTGTTGTAGATGACCTCCAAACGGGGAATAATTTGCTTGAAGCTAGGTCTATCGGCTGGGTTCTCACTCCAACACTCCTCAATCAACCTGCAAGAATGTAGAAGGCATAGTGAAACTGCTTGTCCAATTTGCAATAGCTTGCGATCACTACAGAGTACAGATGACCTCTGTAGTGATCAGATATAAGAGGCTGCATGCATCAAATTTGTGTACTGTAGCATCATGGGATACCCTCCTCTAGAAAGAGTGCAGAACATACTAAAATCTAAAAGTAATTTGTTCTTAAAATTACATTCCTCAATCATCATTTCTTGCAATGGTGAAGACACATGAATTATCCAAAGAAATATGTATATAAATAGAACATTAACCATGAAATGTAAAAAATAACAGAAATTCACAATTGCACTAACAATTAACATGTAATAAAATTCTTAATCTTATAATTAATTGAATAAAATTTATTATTACAATTGCTATACACTTTTTATTTATTGGTTCTCTTATATCTACATAATCATAATATATATTAAAAGCACAAACTAGACTCACAACAGGTGTAAGTTTTACTAGTAATAATAAATGAGAAATAAAGAAAAGCTGCAGGCAATAAACAGTATGGGAGTATCTCTAAAAGAATAAAGAACCCACCTTTTCAGTCCACGGGAATAAAACTTAGCTGAGGCACTAAAAGGAGGGCGCTCATTTGCAGCATAAGATTTGGGCACTTCATGGTCTTGCTTTGAATGGAATGGTGGGTGTCCTTCAATCATCTAAGTTTAGCATATCAGAAAGATCAGTTAAATCAAAGCCTCCTTATAAAAAGTTTAGTTAGTTAAGGCGGATATAATATTTTTGACATATGTTTATGACAGTTTCAATAATATAATGTCACAATCCAACAATGCTTTGTAAAGGAGGCTCTAGAAGCCAGCATGACACAAGAAGTTCAAATACAAGATTGTTCCACATTTTAGACTCAAAAAGTTATCAGAGTTCATTAAATCGTATCAGGTGGCAATAGATACTTCAGGTGGCAATAGATACTTCACGTGAATGAACTAAATCCCCAGTAATGCATGTGATTAAAGACAATACCACAGAGACGGGGAATATTTTTTGGCCACCTAAGAGTACAAAAACGAAATCAGCAACTAATTCGAGACAGCAATCCCCCCGAGAAGAAACACAGAAAAGAAAATTGTGGCTATGCTTGTTTTCATGTTTGTGTAGCCCAAAAACACACATTCATTTATTATGTTTTTTAAATTTATCTCTTTCTCTTTCTTATTTTTACACCATTCTCGAGACAAAAAAAAAACACTTTAAAAAACACAAATTTAAAAACAAACATAGCATGTATTAATATTGCCCATCAATTCTGGGTAAACTAGGTTGATCCCCTGACCAGCCATTGGAGTATTTGTCCAATATCACTTTCCCCATGGTTCTAATATCTATAAAAGATTCAAAACATTAGCAATAAAAATAATAGGGATTTGTTCTATTCCCACATTAAAAAATGTCTATTATTATGTTCGAATGTTATTGAATTTAAGTTATCGTGCCGAGAGGACTTCTCAGGACAAATTAGAAGTAGAGCCGAAAACATAAGAAACAAATACAATAGGGATTATGTCCATTACCTCTTGCAAAATTAATGCAAAAGAGAAAATGTCAACTTTAGTGTTGTACGCTTTATTTCTGAAAACCTCAGGAGACATATAACGGCCTGTCAATGGATACATAACTATTTTAAACAAACAATCATTTATCGTGTACAGTTAATCATGCAACATCAACCCCTTAGTAGCAGTTAGAGCTGGTGCATGGCGTCAGAATGGGGATTGAGTTCTTAGTCAAATTTATATGATTTAGTGGGACAATAATTTGTAGTAGCTGCAAACTCACAAGAAGTATGATGACAAAGTAGAGGTCTGTCTTGTCTAACTCTGCTGGCAACTTTAAGAAGCTTGCTAACTCCAAAGTCTGCAACTTTTAAGTGTCCAGAATCATCGAGCAAGATATTCCTGTTATCTTACTCGAACATAAGAACAACTTGAGAAACTTAAAGAACATAAAAGAATTATACCTAACATTTCACCAGTTGTAAAGCACTATAAATGGTGAAGTTGGAAGTCTACAAACTTACGCAGGCTCAAGGTCACGGTGAATAATTGCCTCCGGTCTACATTCATGTAGATAGTTCATTCCCCTGCAGGAGCAAATAATTTGTGAGACGAAATTGACTTTGTCCTGGATAATATCAGTCCATATGCCTTGACATTAAACCTGAGCAACTACCTCGAAATAAAAAGAATTCCGATAATTTTAATTGTTAGCTACTTCAGGCATATTAGTGTGCTATTTTTCTCTTCAAAATTACAATGGAAAAGGATATTTAATTTTTCTTAATTCATATGTTATATTTCCATTTTCCACTCTAAATTTGTTCAGACAAAATGAATACTGTCAGAGAGATTAAGTTCTCATAATATGATGAACCTCGCAATATCCATGGCAAATCTGAGAGCTACCGCAGGTTTAAGCGAACCTTTTCTTCTCAAATATTCATGAAGGTCACCCTGCACGTGCGTGGATTATATATCAGATACAGCAAAGAATCATAACAAAGAAAACTTTTCTTTCAGCACTCACATAAACAAGAAAACAAATTTCTCCAACATATAAATATGAAACGACATACTAAATATAGTATTGAATATTAAAATGAGCAAAAAAACTTCAATTTTAGCCCCTTCATTTGTTAGCACCTTGCCGCGAGAGAGAGAGAGAGAGAGAGGATGCAGTGCTCTGTTTATGAATTTCCAAGAATAGACAAATCTTTTGTATTCATTTCAAAACATTCAAGTTTATGCAACTATGCTCACAATATTATCAGACAGAATACAAAAGCATCCAAAATTTTCAACTCCACAAAGAGGCATCCAAAATTTTCAACTCCACAAGGAGTTTATACAAGTCAGTCTGTCATGTGGATACTCGGTCTCAATCAACGTAGAAACAGAATGGTTCGACAATACCTTAAAATCCGACAAAAAAGAGTGGCCAAACAAGTAATTAACCATTTCTAGAGAGCAACAAAAACCAACAGTGGGAGACAACATCAAAAATCATTTGAGAGAAAAATGTCCTTAGGAATGAGTCTTCAAGCTAGAATTGCTTCAACTATAATCCAATTTGAAATGATAATATATTATAAAGTAACCCAAAAAAAAGAGGGAACTGTAATACAACAAGAAAAAACTTTCAATAGGAAAATAATTTTCACAGAAACAAGATAACAGCATACACATAATTAGCCAGGCTTGGCACAACAAACAAAACAAACAGACTTCAAAAGCAAAAACGATAGAAAATCTTCATCTCGTAACCTTTGGTAAGTATTCTGTCACAATCATCATAGGGCTGCTTTGTGTTACAGCGCCAAGAAATTGAACAACATTAGGGTGTCTTATTTTCTGAAGCAATGCAAGCTCATCTCTAAACGCTTCCCTGAAAGAAAAGCAGTAAATTAGATAACATTAAGTTGAAAGAAGTACATAATATATTCATCATATAGTGGGAGAACTCACACTTTATCCTCATCAGCATGTCCTTCCCAAAATGTTTTCACAGCAACTTGTGTTCCACGCCATAACGCTACTCTATAAGTTCCCTGGAATAATGTCCTCAGAGTCAGGTAACAGATGGAGAAATATAATAATATAATAAGAGACATTAAAAGGAATTGAAATGCTGGATTCATCATTAAACTAATATTTTAAGACTTCTTACAACCATCTTTTGTGCAATGCTGGAGATAATACAACCCCATATCTCTCATCAATAAAAACTGTAAATCTTCATTTTCTATTTATTTTTCTTGGTTTGAGATTGTTCCTTACAAGAAAACGTGAATTGCTGTACTTGTCTTACTCTAGGGTTATGTTTGTTTTTGCTTTTGGATCTGTGTTTTTATTGAAAATTGTGTAAAAGTAAGAGAGAGATAAAGAGAAAATTTAAAAAGTATAATGATTGAGATGTGTGTTTTGTAATTGAAAAAATGAAAACAAACATAGCTTAGGATTTTATTAAATTATCCTCCTAATTAAAACTGTTCAATCTTCTATTAGTTTCTCCTTTTTTAGGTTCTTCCTTACAGACAAGTATTGTCCTGTGCTGCACAAGGAAAGGAAATATGAACATGATTAGAGCATTGGCTTTGATAATTTCAGTTCTTATTAGATTTTTTATAAATATTCAATAAATAGTATTAAAAATTGGGATAACACCATTCACACATCTTCATAGAACTAAATGTATTATAAGGAGAAATGGAAGAAAAATGATTATAATGGATACAAAAAATATAATACACAAAAGTACCTTGGTTATTTCAACACTGTTGGTAAAATCAAGTTCCCTGGGATTAATCTCGTATTCGGGAACTTGACGGGCATTATCAACATGCATGGGAGCCATCTGATGAAAACACCGAGTACCATGAAACCCAGAAGGAGAACAAGAAATAAATGAAAAAAAATAGTCACCAATCCTAAATATTTTGGATACATGTGATAAATTTGTGGAGCATTTAAAAAATCACTCACCAAATGCTTTGCACCATGTTTCTCCAATAGTTTCATCACGTCATGATTTTTGTAATGCAATGCATCTGCAAGAGGCTGAAAGAGCAGGTTGCAGAGGAAAAAATGAAGATTAGATTGAAAGTTTGAATCTTTAGATCCACCACCAAGATATGTACCTAATGCAGACGAAATCACTTTACAACATAAGTTATTCTGAAATGTATTAGCCAGTATTCATCGTAGGACTTAATCAATTTTAAATTTTGACAGTATTTTGCATTTGACAGATTATCTACAGTCTGAAGCAATTCAATTTAATTTGCAATGCAAGCAACGACAGAATATTTCTCAATTCATGTTATATTAACTCATTCAACCAATAATATTCATGCCATCCTCTGAAGAAAATCACTACAGAGCTCAAAACTTGCCTTGTTGAAAACCGTACATACAAAAATATCAATCCTTTATGTATATTTTTGTGAGGCTCACATGTTGTTATGTTCGTTTTTTTTTTAATCTTAAAAACACACTATAATTATTAAATTTTTAAAATTTTATCTCTCTCTTATATTTACACGTTATTCAAGAAAAATATATCTAAAAACACACGCTAAGAAATCAAAACAAACATAAGTATAACAATTTCTAAATGTATTAAACCAATCATTCAACACATCGCATCCCGCCCAAACAAACAACAAGACTTAATCCATATCAAGAACTACTACTTGATGAAGTGCAGCATGTATGGGACTCAAGATTTAGGTTATACCGTGCTTCCCCACCGATCTTGAGGGTCTACTTCAGCGCCTTTTTCAAGCAAAAACTTGGCAACATCAACATATCCCTGGCACGCAGCGAGGTGAAGCGCGGTGCGGTGATCAATATCCCGGAAATTAACATCGGTGCCAGAGTCCAAAAGCTCCCTGATGCCGTCCAGATCACCCTCATTCACCAAATACATCAGCTTGAACCCTGGATCAATGTCAATCACATCGTCACCTTCTTCATGCTCTCTCTCCAGATCTACAAGGTCCTCATATTCCCTAGCCGGCGCCATGGAGGACTGCTTCCATAGAGTATATTTCACAGGTGCTTCGGATTCCATTGGGAAATACTAATAAAGAATCCAACAAGAATCAAGAATCCCTTTCTTGCAAAAAAATGACCACGAATTCGTGAAGAAATCTTGATAATCAAGAATCAGATTTTGCAAGAAACCAAGAATTCTTGAGTCAACCTTTTGCAAATCAAGAGTTCCTCTTTTCAAGAAATCCCTTATTCTACAGAAGCTGTTTCTAAAAACAGAGAAGTGACCCCTAAATAAATCAGAAACCCTTAATAATCACAAGAATCCGAAAATCCAGCTCCAATCTAATCAAATAAAAGAGTTCACAAACCGCGAAAATATGAAGTCAGATCAAAACCTCCACAGAATCAATGCCCCGTATTTTTGACAAGCCATACATCGAAAAGAACAGAAAATTCAACGACCAAGATTTCAGCTAAATCGTGGGAACGATTGTTACGAAGGAGAAATTTTTGGGACCCAAAAATCGCGGAAAAAGCAGCGAAGAAATCGATGGGCTGTCGCGTCAATAAATATTCGTGTACGACAGCGTGCCTACGTACACATATTCACACCGTTTGTACCATGAGAATCAAGGGCGGAAGCGCGGAAGTCGGCAGAGGCTCTGGTAAACATCAAGTCGTTGACAAATTAGTAAGGAAAGGGAAGAAGAAGAGGCTGACGTGGCAAACCGCGTGACGGCCACCCACTCCACTATTTTTCTGACAAAAATGGTGAACAATTAAGGATTAATCATGAACCATCGGATAGACGATCGGAAGCCAATTTAGACTGGTATAAGCTGGTTTAAAGTCCATTTTTCGCAGCTTACAATAATGATGAAATGAGAACACATTTGTCATCCACGTTGTGTATTTACGGTGTTGCAATTATAATATTTATCATAATTTTATATTAAAAAATATAAATAATTTATTAAATATTAAAAGTTGGCACAATCTTATTTATAACAAAAGGTGGCATATACAAAGCTCCACTTACTTAAATCATTCCTTTCAGCTTTATCTGCTATTAAGAAAAATTTAATGTAGCAAAAACTTTTCATAAGTAAAGAATTTAAATTTAAATTTTTTCAAATCTTGCATATTTTATAATTAATTAATTAATTAAATTTTAATAATTATATTAATTTATAATTAAATTAATATATATTTTTAAAATTTTTCTATTCAAATTTAAATATAGAGGCTCAATAAACATATATAGATCTAATTATTATTATATATTAAATATATATAATTTAAATTTTTTATATTTTTCACAACTTAATACCAAATATACCCCATTCCAATTTCAATTAGAAACCAAACATAACCCATGGATATCATCAACCCACAAGAAAATTTCATTATTAAAAATAGGATACAATATCCAAAACTACGTAATTTACTTCTAAAAATTGAGTTAATTTTGGGTATATATGTTGACGTGTCCCATCAACTAGAATCCGGCTAGGCTCCGCTGATCAATGATTGGTCCACTGGATCAGGGTCTGGCCCAATTGCTAAATCCACTCACTTTTGCTGAGTCAGATAAAGAAGACCCAAGGTTCAATTAATGTAGAACTGAGAGTCACAAAAAGCCCCTCAATCAAGACCGGCCAATTAAGTAGCCGTTGTGAGGTATTAATGCATTTAAGCAATCATTATCCAATAATGTGGGGGGTTATTTGGGTAGTGTGGTAGTTCTCCGCGCAATGTCATAGAAATATCTTAAAAATAAATTAACAGAATGAAGCAGGAGAATCATAATCACTTTATTTTGTTGACGTAGGCCTCAACTAAACCATGTAGAACTTGTGTTCTTAAATGTGTGTGTGTGTGTGTGTGTGTGTGTAAAATCACAGTTACTTTAGTTAGTCATGTAACTTACATCTACAAAATTATATATATGTATATACAAAATAATTTAGTTAACTTTTTTTTTTGATAAACTTAAAATAGAAAACCAAACAAAAAAATTTCTCATCGTTTTATCATTCTTTCAAAATTATTATTTTTAAAATTTAAATTATTGTGCATAGCAAAAGATTACATGTAATAATATTTGTTCAGTTTAAAATAATAAAATACTTTAAACAACATATGAAAACATTATGGTATGAACGAGGCTCAAATTATTGTATATGGTTCAAATAAATAAAATCGCAAGAAATATTTTAATTTGATGACATTATGTACAAAAACAAACTATCATCATAAATGAATGAAAAGAAACAATCCATGGAAAAAAGAAAGCACAATTAAAAGTATCGGAAATATTATAAATAAAAATAAAACTTTGGAAAAAATGAAAAGATGAAACAAAAGTGATCCAATAGATTTTAAATTTTACAATAAAACAATTATCATGAAAAAATGTGTTGAAAAGGCTCCATATTATCAAATACCCATAAAATGAATTGCTTGCTCCTAAAGTTTTGTTTATATCCTTTACATTTTGGTTTCATGCTTATCTTTCTTCATTCCCTTTTTTTATTTTTATTTTTAATTTTTTAAAGTAAGGTGAAGATGAACAGTTGAACGCATGTTTGAATATGTTAATTTAATCGATATAGTATATAACGCCATGAGTTTGAAGTATACTTGTTTTTCAAACATAATTTGAAAAGTAGTTGAACTTTTATGTGGAATATATAATTTAATAGAAATAGTTAATTGATGTATAAAAAGCTGGACAAAATCAAAATAGATCTACAATTTAAGAAAGAATGTATTAAAGCATATTACTTATAGTTAGATTGTTAAATGATATTCATAGATAAGTCAAATTAAATTTAACTAAATATAAAATATTTGATTTAAGCACATAATTTTAATATTTTTTTTTGATTTATCTTTCAATTTTTTTAATGGAATTCCAGGATTTCACAAATTATCAATTTAGACAAGCGAAATTTATTATTTTAAATTATTATATATACATTCTATGTTAGTTTTTTTTATTATTTTAATTTTTCTTGTTCAAGTTTTTGAACTCCTAATTGATGAATTTTTAATTATGTCAAATTAAACATGATTAAACATATAATATTTTAATTTTGTTCCAAATTTAATCTTTCCTTTCAATCTTTTCTGACTAGGAGTTTGTGATTTCTAAAATTAGTGATTTTAATTAGGTAAATTTGTAGTTGAAGATAAAATTTGAAAACTCATATCTTTTTCTTAAATTATTTTGTAATTTCCTTTGCCAAGTTTTGTGAATTCTTCATAGATGTATATCTAGTTATGGCAAATCAAACCTAATCCAAATATGATACTTTATTTAGTTTAATATTTTATTTTTATTTTTTCCATCATTTGCCTTGCATTATTTAAATTAATGATCTTAATTAGAATATTTTTATTGTTATAAATTAAATTCAGAATCGTATATTTTTTTTCTTTATTATTTTCCAATTTTCCTCTGTCAATTTTTGAAATCTCCTATTTTATGGCGCTTAATAATAACTAAAATCAATGAATATGATCAAACGTTTTGAAAAGCTAAATTAGATGTGAAAAAATAAATAAAATATTTTCAAAAAATTAAAAACAGTAATATTCTTGAAAACGATTAAATATATAACATTTGATTTATCTGGAGTTTTTATTTTCCTTCTATAATTGTCCTTCATCTTGAATATTTCTAAATGAGAATTTTCATTCTAAAATACTATGGAATCACATATTTTTCCTTTATTATCATGAAAATTTTATTTGTCAAGTTTTATAATTTCTCACTTCATGTTTTTTAACAATAACAAAGATTAATTGATATAATTATATTTTTTTCAAAAAAATAAAAATTTAAATTCTAAAAAATTCAAAATTTGGTAAAATTATTAATTGGATGTCAAACTAACAGCCTTGCTATTATATATATTATAATTATATACGATCTATGATAAGAAAATATATTTGGAAAGAAGATCAATTAATAAGTGTTTCTTAAATTAAAAGCTACCAAATCATTGTTTGTAAAATAAAAATTCATAGATTGTGCAAATTTCTGTACAACCTAAATTAATATCCAAATATTACAACATTACATGATTTGAGTAATTGCTAAATCGGAATATTACTTAATTTGTGATGTCATATAATCAATGGGCAATATTAAGGAGATAATCATTTAATTAAATTCATGGCATGGTAAAAAGTTAATAAGGCAATATATTTACAAAAAAAAATTAATTAGTGCCTTTTAAATTAAAAAAGCCCCATAACAATTATTTCAAAGCAATTAGTGCCCAAACGTGAAACTATAAACTCTTAATGACTTTACCTTTTTGATGGGAAAAAAATTTAAAAATGAAAATAAGAAAGCATAATATGAGATCATGAAAATGTTCTTATTTGTATTTACACCATGTGACAATTGTATTTCAATACTATTTTCGTCTATTGATTCGGTTAAACTCTCAACTCATTTGACTAAAGGATATTTTCGATATTTTGTCCAAATTTTTTAACGAAGCTCTATAAGAGAGTCTTCATCGTTTTGCCGTTGAAATTTCAAAAGGAGTTCTGGTAATTTTCTAAAATAAGGAGAGCTATTGCTTAACCAAACTTTAAAAAGCATAAATGTAATTTACTTTATTTAAAATTTTTGGTAAAAGCACTATGGGTTGACTAATGTCAAATGGCTTTGGCCTCTTTGTTAAGTATTAACAGATTAAATTATTTGAATCAAATATTATTAAATTTAAAGTTATTTTTTAAGATCTCATCAAACTTGATCTCAAATTTCAAAAAGTATTTTGATTTGAATTTTGTTACTTAATTTAAAACGAAACTTAAAATCAGATTGCGTAGTATTAAATTCAGTCAAGTTCTATAAGTTATCAAACTTGAATTAGTAACCCAACTCTTTAACATCACCGAATTGGCCCGACTAAAACAAATAATTATCAAGCTTCCATAAATGTTGATTCCTTAACTTGTCCTTTCCCAAAATCCATGTCCTACAATCACGGGTAAAGTCCCATTCAAAAGTTACTATTGTCAAACGAAATTTATCAGTACAACGAAAGGTTCATCGATGTCGTGGAGTTATATTTGTGTAAATCGAGAATAATTATTCTTATATTCACAAAATGTGTTTTGGGTGTGTACTTCACATCATGTGAGTGTGAAAGTAGTACTTGCTATTCGCACAAGTAGCACCCTGTTTTGTGCACCATTAATAAGAAAATTAAGAAAGATTAACCAAAAAAAAGACCCAAAAAATGATAAGAAGAAAGTTATTCTCGAAAATAATCAACTGAGATGCCATTGATATTTTAAAAAATTTTAAACTGCAAATTACTTTTTGAGCCCATATTAACAAACTTTGTTAAATATATTTTGTGTGGATTATAAAATTATGCACTCATAATGCATGCGCAGAAATTTTCATATATTTAATATATATAGAAATTTGTGTGGAAAAGTTGATAAGTGTATTGAGCGAGTTACTTAATATATTTGAACATACTAATTTTATTTTTTAATAACTAAAACTAATTATAAATTTAAAAATAAACTTATAAAATCACTCAAAATTTCACTTTTAACGGTTCGCCTCTCTACAGGAGTATAGATGTGCGTGTGACTGCTTTGCGACTTTGGCCTTTGTTATTCGCATGAGAAATGATGAAGAGCGACCGACCACGACAAAATGGCATGGTCACCGCCATGCACCACTAAGCAGTACTCGCTCTTTTTCTAACTACGATTTATGAGTCAGTCTGGGAAATGCTACAGTAGTCGCATTTACATGTTTCACGACGCAGTAAAATCACTTTCACGAGTCCGAGCACGTCTTTAAAGTCTAGACCGACTTTGTAGTTTGTCTCAGGCGGTGGCCTTTTGCGGAACAACCCCACGTAGCAGCAGAATCAGAATATCGCGGATCGTTCCACCTCACTTCTCATACGCGTATGTATCATCACTGTTGCCACTCTTACAGACCCAACCGAAGCGTTTTTCAGTATATATTGATTGAACCTTCGCAGAAGACAGAAGAAACAGAGCCATGGGAAGAAGTAAGAATTAAGAAATCCCTCCTCTGCTAGTGTCCTTTTTTTTTCTTGGGACGAAATAATTTTAGATCATTTTTTGGTGAATATTTCCGTTTTTGTGTGTTTTTCCTGGGTGCTATGCTGCATCTTCTTGTTGTTAGTATTTTTGTTTTTGGATTAAAACTTGCATGTTGGCTCTTGAGAAGCCTGATTTGGGTTCTGTTTTTTCTTCAACTTGCTGCACCGATTACCTTGAATTTGATGGTTTTAATATTATCAGTCTCCTGGTCAGGTGAAATGGATTCAAAAAGGAAACTTCTTGATTAATCAAAGGCCAAGATTGTTGCTTTAGGGGACAGGGGAGATATATATATTTTTTTTACCACCTACGATTGGTATAACGTATTATTTAATTTCTTGGGTAGCAACTGGCTTGGTTGTTATGAATTGGAATAAAATTTAATCTAGTCAACTTGGCTTTGTTGGGGGTTTAATACTGGCTGTTGCAGTGGCAGTTTATTGGGTATATGACAGATAGATTATATTCTTTCGAATTTCTAGAAATTCTCCTTCGTTGGGAGCTTCTTGATCAATATTACTTTAACTTATGAAGAATCCCGCGACAGATAGCCCAAAATAATTTTTCTATCAACTAATTAAGTTGATGAATTTTGAGGTAGTAAAGGAGCAGAACGCAGATTGACCTAAAAGCAGAACACTAATATTTATGACAAGAGATCCGTTGGCCTTATTTGGATGCAACTTTTGATAGTATAAAAATAAAAATTAGCATGGAAATTTAGTATGGTTGGAAAAGTATAAGAGAGAAATAAAAAATTGTTTTTTTTATGGGTAGAATGTTTGATTTGAAGTACTTAAAGGGGTGCAAATTTGCATCCAAACTTGAACTGGATTATTCCTATCTGCAGGACCTGCTAGATGCTACCGCCAAATCAAAGGCAAGCCGTATCCCAAGTCTCGCTTCTGTCGCGGCGTGCCTGATCCGAAAATAAGGATCTATGATGTCGGGATGAAGAAAAAGGGCGTGGATGAATTCCCATTGTGCGTGCATTTGGTGAGCTGGGAGAAAGAGAATGTGTCGAGCGAGGCCCTGGAAGCGGCCCGCATTGCCTGCAATAAGTACATGGCAAAGTTTGCGGGGAAGGATGCCTTCCACTTGCGTGTCAGGGTTCATCCTTTCCACGTCCTACGTATAAACAAGATGCTGTCCTGTGCTGGGGCCGACAGGCTCCAAACCGGCATGAGGGGTGCCTTCGGCAAGCCTCAGGGGACATGTGCTCGTGTCGCAATTGGTCAGGTTCTTCTGTCTGTCCGTTGTAGGGATGCTAACAGCCATCACGCTCAGGAAGCCCTACGACGTGCAAAATTCAAGTTCCCTGGCCAACAGAAGATTATCATAAGCCGGAAATGGTAATCCAAACCCAGCATCATTCTTGCTTAGTAAGGCAACTTATGTGTGCTGATGAGTATTAAATTGGATGAACTTGAATTTCAGGGGGTTCACGAAGTTCAACCGGGCTGATTATGTGAGATACAAAGCGGAGAATCGCATTGTGCCTGATGGCGTTAATGCAAAGGTTGGTGAAATATGATGGCATTTGATCCTCTATCTGTATGCTTAATTTGCTGTATTTCTGTTATCTGATTAGTCTTGATGATGCCTTAAGATTGATGATCATATTGCGTGCAGTTTCTCACTCGTCATGGACCCTTGGCTGAGAGGGAACGTGGAAGAGCGTTTTATCCGCAAACTGCTGTGAGGATCGACGGATGAGAATCGGCGAAAGTCTTGCCCGCTGGGAAATTACGATGTATTAAACGTCATGGGTGATTATGTGAAATAACGTCGTACGCTTTCTCTCTGTTTATTTTGCGGATAAACATGTCATTTCTGCTGCAATGGCATTTGTAGCAGGTGTCGTTGCTGGGAGAGTGGCATGCGATTATGTGGGTAATCTTGTATTGTCGTTGTCGTCGAAATTTGATTAATAAAAAAGGCTATGTTTATTGTTTGAGAATTGTAAAATATAAGAGAGAGAAAAAGATATAATTTAAAAGCTTGAGTCATGTTTGGTTTTATATTTACACTAAAAAACAAACACTACAATCCCTCTCACTTTTTTTTATACAATTTTTAAAATAAATATATTTAAAACTGCATATTAAAAAATAAAAAGGAACATAGCCATGATGATTGAGTGTGTTTTTGTCGTAAAAAATTGGAGAACAAACATAGCCCAAGGAAATAGATAAATGTAACTATAGGGGATCTATGGATGTATGAACTCATTATGGGAGGTTCTTAAATATATAAACTTCATGGATGGATCAATATAAATTAAATTATTCAACTCAAGTGTAAATCAACTTTCGAACTAACTAGAACAACCATGTGTTAGTTTCATTGGGTGTCATATTCTATTTGTCCCTTTTTAATCGACTTATTTATATTCATGCACAATCTATTTTTTCATGTTAAAAGCTTTTCAACCAAGTAACAATTCAATTTTTAATTAATTTGATTGATAGTTAAACTCTAAAAACTTACATGAATTTGAATTTTAACAATATTTAAGATAAATTTCATCGACTCAAATTTAAACTGAGTTTAAATTTTATAAAATTGAGCTTAAAATATGAATAATTATAATTTATTTGAATATATAATATATAATAATAATTTAATAGTGTAATAATATATAATAATAATCAATAGACATAATAATAAAAAATTTAATTAATTTCATAATGAATTAAAAATTTAAATATAAGAAAATTTTATTAAATAATATATTTAATATAGTCAAATTTGATAAGCAACGCGAAAATTTAAAGTTTGGCTTCCAAAGGTAACTTTTGAAGCCTGGTCAAACGTTTGAATGGACCCCAGGAGCAAATGTGGAACCTGTCCTCGGCTGACGGGCGCAGTGGCAATGGTTAAACGGCATCAAACATGGTATCATTAATTACCTCATCCTTTGCTATACAATCAAAATTACATATCAAATCTTATAACTAATTGTACAATTTAATGGTATCATCTTACTCGTGAGTATTAATATTAAGGGTAAATTTGGTTCCTTATTAAAGGTAAGTAGGAAAATTATGATAATCTTTTGGTATTACGTTGTTGGAAAAAAGAGAATTTTAAATGATACATTTTATAAATAAATAATGATTGAATAATGTGATAGGATATAAATTTACAAAAAATTAATATATACGAACATAACCTTATAAAGAAATGATAGTTAAAAAATACTTAATTGATTATATAACATAAAAAAAGAAAAAATTTTTAATTTAAATTTGATTAATATCCCTACATCCTTATTTTTGAAGAATACAGGATAATCATATTACCAGCCACACAAATAATATTGGTGTATTTTCATTGGCAATTAAAATTTAAGGGTAGTTTTTAGTGTATTGATTTTCATACATGTTATAACGGGGACAGAAAATATGCCTAAATATTAACTTAATTGGATTGAGAAGCAATTTAAGACGTATTCTTGGTTTTTATTACACTTATATTTTAAAACGGTAAATAAAGGAGTGTATTAAAAAAATAGTAATAGATAATTTAGTGCACAAAATAGATCAATCAAGCGCGTTCCCGTTATTTCAAAGAAGCAAAAAAATTGCAAAAATTAAGAATAAAAATAAAAACAAACATATGGCATTAAAAGTTTTTAAAAAAAGCTATTTTCAAATCATTAAGCAAATGCAATGAGTGAATTTATAAGAACAGACATGCAGAAAAAGCAATAGTTGCAAGAAGAATCCCACGAGATGCAACTTCATCTCTAACTGGTCTCAGTGAACTCAGCAGTATGTGAAGAGAAACCTGCATCTCTTGCCATTGCCGTTGAACCTGTGATCTGACTTCCAGATGAACTGTGGCTCAGCCTCTCATGGTGGAAGTCTTTCATGGCTTTAAACCTCACGTCGTTCGAGTACGTGCTTCCGTCTAGGACGGAATCTGGAATAGCCATGTTCCCTTCGATCATATGCACCACCTCGGACATCGTTGGCCTCAACGATGGAGTTGCATTTGTGCACACGAGGGCCACTTTGACCATACTTTCCACTTCCTCTTTGTTCACTTGACAACCCAACCCCTTGTCCACTAATTCATTGATGTTTTTACATTCTTGCAAGTGAGAAGCCTGCGATTGCCACATCGGCTCCGACATATGAGCATATAAAATCATTAAAAGTGTTTGGTAAACTTTTAAAAAAAAAAGCTTATAAGCTTTTAAAATTATCTAAAATAACATGTTTAAAATTTATAAACTTTTTAAAAATAAGTTGATTTTTTCTAATTTATTTTCAAATATGCTATAAACTGTTTCATTATATATATATATATATATATATATAAATATCTTCAACTATATTATATTAATGATATTAGACTTATTTTATCATTATTACACCAAAAAAGTTATGATTAATTATAATTATAAATTTTAACAAAGACCATCTTATTATTTTATTCAAACATTTTATTAATTTATTTAAATACAAGATATATAAGTTTATAAGCTATAAAAACACATTATAAACTACATGATCCTACGAGTTATTTAAAATAAACCTAATCAAACACCCTCGTAATACGTGGAAGAATGGAACAGAATGAGAGAATGTTGTTCGTGTTAATGAAGAAGATGTTTTGCGTGTACCCAGTCTAGAAGGCAAATGAAGTCGCGGCTCGGCATATAGTTATTGTTGCTTTTGCCACTGACAATTTCCAAAACCACCACTCCAAAGCTGTAAACATCTGCCTTGTCGGTTAGATAGCCCCACAGTGCGTATTCAGGTGCCATATATCCTCTGTAATGTATTGTGCAAGTGAGTGATACAAGAAAGTCGACAATAAAGGGCTACCAAAAGGACTCTTACCAACAGTTCCACATTCAAATGAGATGAACTCACATTGTTCCAGCTACTTTGGTGCTGATATGTGTCTTTTCATCTTCATTGAGCCTTGCCAATCCGAAGTCGGATATCCTAGGGTTCAGGTCTTTGTCCAGCAGCACATTAGTGGCTTTAATGTCTCGATGAACGATTTTCAGTCTTGATTCCTCGTGAAGAAAAGCTAATCCTCTCGCAATTCCAATGCAGATCTTGAACCTTGTCGGCCAATCTAGAATCAACTGACTTTTGTTCGAATCTGGCAATGACCCAACCATGACGTCAGATACAAAATAAAGGGCTAAAGGTAACATGCTAGATGACACTAATGTGAAAACTTTTACCAAATAAAACATGGGCAAGGCTATTGTTTTCCATATACTCATACACAAGCAGCAATTGATCTCCTTCTATACAGCATCCATACAGCTTCACAAGATTGGGGTGTTGTACACAAGAAATCATGCCAATCTCATTTAGAAATTCACGGTTTCCTTGCTTTGATCTAGACGACAGCTGCTTAACTGCAATCACCGTGCCATCTGGGAGTACACCCTGCACCATTTTTTCCATCAGAACGTTTTCAAAGAACACAGAAAGACCCATCTTTTAGAAGAACTAATACCTTGTACACAGGACCAAACCCGCCTTCTCCAATCTTGTTTTCAGCATCAAAGTTATTAGTAGCAGCTCTGATTTGTTTCAAAGAAAAAGCAACAGTTTGCAATTCTAAACCTTCAAAATCTGCGCAAGAGAAGAATATGATGAACTTTTTGAAACCAAAGTGCATTCACATTTTCGATTTTTGAGATAAAGTTTTCTGAATGACTTAGCACAATGCAAGTTTGAATATGATGCACAAGAATAAAAGAATTACCATGCCCCCCATCACTTCCGTGATATAATTTCTTGTATCCAAAAGTCATACATTATCTAATTAGATACACACTTAACAAGAATGTATAGCAAGAGATACGAATGGTCAATGCAAAGACTAATAAAGTGGATGCAAGACATTAGAACGTGCACACAAGACTTGCAGAGATCAACACGTGTCAAAAACAATGCTAAATTTTTAGAATTAACTAGTTGACTAACATAATAATAATAATACAAGTTATGTACAAACAACAGATAGTGAAAGCTTATGAATCATGATTTTTCATTTTCCCACTTGAAGAAGTGAAAACATCACCTTTTCCTGACTTTTTTCTGCCTTTCGAATAAAGTTTCCAATAAAGGATGCCCAGTATCAAGAAAATGACACAGACTGCAACCACCGGACCTATAATATAAGCTGTTATATTCTTCTTGGTACCATCTGAACAAACCCTGAAATCTGCACATGGTTACAGATAAATAAATAGAAGTAACATGGGAGAAAATATAGTGAAGTGGCATATCTTGTCCAGATTATATCAGATAAGGGTAGGTTGTTCACTTTACTCGTGTTAATATGCTATAATCAAACTGTTACTCATATATCATAGATACTCGAAATATGCAAAGGGATCATGAAGAGAGAAGGACCACTTTCTGAAACAATCAATGGTAAAGAATATACGTTCAGCTTTCATGACGTAAATTCTGAAAGTAATACTATAATATCTGGCTGCTTTAAGAATATTGAAGTAAACCTCAAGAATGGGCTGGCATGAAAGTAAAGGTAGTAAAAGGTATTTACTTTTGGTAAGCATCAAAGAATATCTTTGATATCTTTTTTGCTTCATAGCAGAATAAAGGAATAGACTGCTTCAAAAATGAGGTTAGCGCATGTAGTCTCCTATGTTCTGGGATGCGTCAAACTCATAATGCAATAAATAATTTCAAATGGAATCACAAAAGCTCTAATATATAAATTTGTTTAGTACTTTTGTACAAAACTTCATGGAAATATAGATCCACTGCAGCTGAAATAAGGTATTATGTGGTTGCGAGCAGGAGGATGGTTTCAAGATTCATCTATGCTTTCCACTATCACCACTTAAAATTTTGTTTCAAAATTGAAAAAGAATGATGTGTAAATTATAGCCACCACAGGATCCCCATCTACAGACAATCATGATGAAATGGGGAAAATTGCCAATTTACAAGGATATTTTGGTCGTGTAATAAAATTGGCCTCACACCAAATCTGTTTAAGGAAACACAGAGAAACAACTGAAGTCCATAAAGGAGAAAGGTCAATTATCATTTTGAGTCAACATAGATTCGGGCATGATTAAGACATTATAACTGCTGATACAACCAATGATACGACAATAAGATGGCAATTATGTCAATACTACTAAAATTAAATCAACTATGCTTGAATTTAGGGAAAAAAATCAAATTAATAATTAGTCCTTTGCATCCTCGTAAAAAAAGGAAGACCACTGGAACTACTTACATGGGTTGACTGAAATAGCAGATATAAGAGAACCATAATCTCCTTGGTTAGGAATTCGTGAAGTTCCTTTACTAGCCCAGTAAAATCTGATCTCTAAGGTACCATCTAGCACTGTGGCATCAAAATATTTGATCACGGGCCTTCCAACCCCATGAGCTTCATCTTTGATGTCGAAATCTTTCAAGACTAAATTTTTCTGAGGCACAAACACGGTCAGAAAGGAATACAAGTCACACAGAAACACATGTACTTTCATTAATATGACACAACCTGGACGTATACATCAAACATCCGTGTTCCAAGTCTGTTGTATGTTTCGTCATTAGTGAATATTATTTCAGCAAAGTGCAGGCTCACATTGTAGCTTCCATTCTCCAAGCAATAATGGAAATAGGTAAGTGAAAGAGGACTAAGGCGTGCGGTGGAGTACAAGTCGGAGAGATTCGTGGTCAATGTAGGTCTGATTGAGCGCGAATATTGGTAATTATGTTCATTCATGAAGTCACCAGTGCCGACAAAGCCCCAATAATTATCACTTAGATATCTTGCAGGTTGACTGACCGCATCTCCTTCATAATTAACTCTTTGGTTGTTTTCTTGGACAGTTAAATCAGGACCACCACAATTAACATGTAAAGAACATTTATCTGCCACAAGTAAACAAAACATCACTGATAATAGATCAATTATATAAAGGTTTGCACCAAATTTGAAAAATTGAACACGAAGCTAGATAACCGGAAAGTTATAAAAAGAAGAAAAAGCACATAAAGCTTAATTTTGAAGATGTTGGGTCTCACATCAGTATTCCTTAATAAAAACTGCTTATAAAGTTATTTCCAATGGGGCATTTCTTAAAAAAAAAACAAACGCTGCATGGATTCGGCATTAGGTCAAGATATGAGTTCCAATAGCACTGCAACAGTGCAACTTTCCCTACTAACAACACAAGAGGATATAATTTGAAGCAAGAGACAGAATGGAATTTAGATCTGTAAGGGGATAGAAAATCGAGAAAACCTCAAGTTCATCATCTTTGATATGAATGAGTTACCTGTGTGAGCAACTTTGATATTTCTAATTTAAAAATATGAATTATGTATGTACCCAACAAAAAAACGAAAGACGACAAAGAAGCCCACCTTTATCCCGATTTTACTTTTTCCAAATTAGGAAAAGTAATGGGCCTAATAGAACATCTGTTGAGTTGACGATATAAAAGGCAGCTGTGATCTAAAATCATTTTTCAATTCTTAACAAAGATATTTCAACTTAATTATTCAAAAGAGACCAAGAAATCATATAATACTTACATCTTGAACAGGCTATATTCCTGGAACATGGAAGGATATGCTGTCTGTAGAGATTAAGCATAACAGCAGTTAGCATCAGAGGTTTGCCTAAGGTATATGACTAGCTTGCTCACTTTCAGCATTAGTCATTTTACTATTCTACCAAGATGAAAAAAATAAAATAAAAAGCATCTTACAATGTGTTCACAGCCGATGAGCCTTTAAACAAGTTTATGTTTTGGTTCCTATAGAAACAAGAAATATATAAATAAATAAATAAGTTATTTTCGCAAAATTAGAAGGACAGAAAATGTAACTAATAATAGATATTCTAACATGTTTGGGCGACAAGCAGGTTCATTAGGGCCTTGCAAAGTAAAATTGTTGTAAGAAAGATCACTGCATAAAGTGAGTAAAACTTTGTGTCATTATCTGGGATTTCTTAAAGCAAAAAACTCCAGCATATAGAATGCACAAAACATACATGTTGCTTCCATCCTTCAACAACTTACTGGGAACGTTCCCACTCAGCATGTTGCCAGTCACAAACCTATTTACAGGAATATCATGTAGTTAGTGTGAATGAAGGCAGCTCAAGAAGGCAAAATTATTATCCTTTTAGATTGAAGAGCAACAGATAGTGAGAATCTTAACAGAAGATCCAGAAGTTTAAGTTTTTTAAAAAAATTTAGTGCTGCTGAGAAGCATGGGGACAAAGGTGATAAATACTAGGAACTGATATTTACTTGTCGATATAGTATTCCATTAGGTTATTTAAAATTCCCTAAATTGAAGTGAAACGCAATCCAAATGAAGCAAAATATGTATATCTGTACTCACACAGTCTTCAAATTTCTTGCAATGTTATTTGGAATCTGCCCACCTAAATTGTTGAAACTGACATCCCTGGAAACAGCATAAAATGCAAAATATAGTCAATGAGGAATGTAATAGAAAGTTGTTTCTCATAAAAACATGTATATTTTAGTCTTTACGAGGGACTAGGTGATAGTAGACAAGAATATGTACCTTGAATAACAAGATCGCAATCATCACTGTCACATCCCAATACTAAGGTGAGATGATACAACTAAGAGGGTGTTTGGCTAGGCTTATTTTTTATAGTTTATAAGATCATATAGTTTATAATATGTTTTAAAAGTTTATAAGCTCACAGATTTTATTTGAAAAATAAACTAATAAAAGTTTGGTAAGATCATCTTATAAAATTTTATTAAAATTTATAATTATAATTTATTATAATTTTTTTGATGTAATAACAATAAAATTAAATTAAATACTGTTAATAAAATATAATTTAAGGATGTTTACTTTATTTTTAAAACATAAAATAAAGTAACTTATAAGATGTTTGAAAATAAGTTGGGAATAACCAACTTCTTTTGAAAAAACTTATAACCTTCAAACATCTTATTTTTTGAGGATTATAAGTTCTTTTATCAAAAAACTTACCAAACAACTTACCAAACACTCGTGAGAAAAGCTTATATGCTCACCTAAACACCCTCTAAATTCTAAAAATGAGTACAGCTATCTAGGAATTCCAAAATTTTCAAATAAAGAAATTCAAAAAAGAACAGAAGAATCTACAAACTTCATTGAAATTTCAATTTAGTAATTCCCATGATCATCACAACCAACACCATCCCAGTGTTAGTTAAGTACAGTACTAGCATGGCTTAAGTAACTATAAACCAAGCAACTGAAGTCTCTGCATATTCATTTTGAATTGTAATTTGGGTTACTTACAACAACTGAAGAAGTCTTAAACTCCAAATGTATTCTGGGATTGTTCCAGAAATGTTGCAGTTTCTCAACACCCTAAATCCAAGAATAAATAGCCTTAGCAGCTTATAGAGCAGAACAATACCCAAGATACCATTCTTAATACAATATTGGTAAACATACAATATTACTAGGCCTGTGATGCTCCGGAGTACTGGAAATTGCTGGCGTGGCCCCTTTAAATCGCTAATTCTCCTGTATAGGAAAACTTAATTATTCAATATTTATTAAAAAAAAAGTTATATGGTAAACAATGTCAAATGAAGGAAGTAAAACACTCATCAAATATATGAACTTAACATACTTACAAGTCATTTAATGCATTCAGAAACGATATGTTTAATGGAATGGGCCCCTGCAGTCCACTGGCTTGCATTTCTCTTCATTGAGCATTTAAACAGTCAATTTTAGGAACATTATTTGAAGATAAAATGTAAAGTTTCAACCTTGAGCAAACATAAAGAGCTTACATTTTATTAATTTGTTTCCAGTTCTGAATAAAATCTGGTATGCGTCCACTTAAGTTGTTATCACTTACCCTACTGCACTTCAAAAGAAGAATCACTGAAGATATCCCCAAAAGAAAGAAAAATCTAAATATGAAAATGAAGAGTATATGTGCTTACAAATCATTTAAACTGGTCAGTTCAGAAAACGATGTCGGCAATTGCCCTGTCAATTGATTGGAGGATAAGATCCTGTGATTCAAGCAACAGTCCGAGACCGTCAATCATCGCCTTATGCATCATAATTCTAATTATGTGATTAATTAGAGATATTAAGTCATACAGATTTGTCAAGTTCTTCAATTTCCCAATTTCAGAAGGAATGGGACCTGAAAATTGGTTTGCTTCAAGGCTCCTGATCAATTCTCATCAATAAGAACACAAGATGCACGATAAGACAAATTGCTTGATTTAAGGGAAAATAAGTAACACAGCAAACTACAATAAAAATTACAATATCACGGATGAGAAACATGTCAGGGAAATTAGCCCTGTTTTTCAAGAAAAATCCATACAAAAGCTGTAAAACTTAAACAGCCCCCGATTAGAGTCTCATGGTACTACCCCTGATACTCGGTAAATTACCGAACTTCAATCACCAAATCAATTCTAAGAAATAACAAATGGAAGAAAATCAGACATACAGGTATGTAAGGGTAGTAATGTTTCCCAATTCCTTTGGTATTTCCCCTCTTAAGCGGTTTACAAGGACAGAGCTGCATGGAAATTCTGGCATTATTGCTCAAGATCAAACCAAGAAGGATGTCTTATAGCTAAGCCATAAGTATAAGATGAAGCATACATAGAACTCAATTGTGTTGAAGCCCATTGTTTTGGGATTGTACCGCTGAGGAGGTTGTAGGCAAAATCGCTGAAAACAAAACAATGGTCAGATTTGGTGGATGATGTTTGCCATCATAATCACTCAATCTAAGAGCCATGAAAATACTGGAAGGGTTCTTACATCTGTTGAAGGTAGGGAAGCTTCACAATATTAGCTGGAAGAGTTCCTGGAAGGTTGAAACTTTTAAGCACACTGCAAAATGTGGAACCCATAATAAACCATCAAGCTCCAAATTGATGCATTAGGTTTTATGTCTTCTACCAGCAACAACAATAACAACATCAATGAATAATAGCGAGTGAAAACAACATAGAAGGAGCCCATTCTGGAAGACTACAAAATTCAGTTTTATAAATATTGTGACTGTGATTAAGTTTGTGTGTGCGCGCGGGCACGCTTGTGTATATTTTGTCCATTCGTTATAAATGTTCAAGCTCTTTCTAGAAATCAAGAACATACATATGGACATACTACTCTTTCTTACAAACAGAGAATGTCTGATATCTTCTGCTGTTGGATTTTCTGGAAAGTTTAGAAAGGTGTAAGCGCAAATGAGCTTCAGTATATATTTTGTGCATAAGTATCTCTAGTCTTGGGAAACAGCAAAAAATTTACTCAGAAGAGAAGACAAACTAAAGAGGTTGATTCAAAATGAATGTGATGCCCAACTGGAGAGAGGATGCATGCTTATCAAATGCAAGCAATATAACATCTGCACAGAATGTAACGATGGAGCTTAGAAATGATAAGATGACAAACAATACATTTTCGTAACATGGCAGACAGTGTTATTGTTAAAGTTGCAGTTACATTCAACATAACCCTCGGAACCACTTGGAGGCGATGGCGACATCCCAACCATCTCAACTTCACATAAATCACCATTAAATCTCCAGTATTTCGCCCCCATCTCAGTTGCAATTTGTTGGAGAGCATCCACTAAGCACAACAGAAAAGTAATGACAAAATGAATCTCAATGACATAAAATTAATTTGAGCAACTACAAAATGTTGAGGACAAACTTTTGAGCTCCATGGCTAACACAAGGATTGACAAAGTTTATTCAGGATTTTGTACTTAACATTGGCACGAACAAAAAACTTTACTTGGAACTTTCCAGACTCTTAGTTTGATATTTCCATATTATAAGAAAAAATATATTCCACAAGTATCTGTTTGTTCTTCAGTTATATAAATTCAGCAAACCAGAATGAATGGAGGCCTCATCAATGCTTTCACGGTCTCCCACAATCTCAAAATACCAAAAGCAACATGAATTTAAGTGAAGTGAGCGAAATGATGGCAGCCTTGTTAGTCAACCATATCAAGATAATACAAATTGATATTTGAGTCATTTTTCCTTTATATCCTGTGCATTATTAGCTCTATGAAATCACTTATTCATTGAAATTGTAATAAATCAACTCATATGTTTCTGGTTCTTTATTAACCTCCAGACGAAAAAAATTCATTATTTCTAAATTTTCTAGTCTCTTTCCTTACCCCACACAGAAGACAAGAAAAGTTCTAGTAGCAAAAACAAGCATTTAGTTTCCCAACTCTTTCATTCAATCTAACTTATGGGCAATCTTGTCAGGTCTTTAATCAAGCACACTTGTCTCTCATTAAACGAGTTTATGGTTAATTCTTGCCCATTTTTATCCAAAAAAAAAATGAAAAATCTAGTTTTTCACTTAATCTCTTTCCTGGGCAGCACCCAGAAACTCTAACCGTTAGAGAGAGGGAGAGCTGCTGACCTTCTTCCTGTGGGACTTGTGACTTCGATAATCTGAACAAGCCAAGCCAACATACTGCAAGAACCCAAACCCAATAAGCAACAGTGTTTCTGGGCGTCATCCTCCAGATTCAAGATTCAAGAAATGACCCGCACTATCGTATATGTACAGTGCCAGAAATAAAAACCAAGTGGCAGCCCAAGAATTTATTTAATGGTAATCTAATCTAGATCTATTTAAGCATAAACTAATACAATCGTAACTGTGGGCAAAATAGAGTCGGTACAAGAACAGTAAGGGAGAGAGAGAGGTGGCTGACAGCATTGAAAGGAAAATCGTTTCTTTAGAATATTTAAGGAAAGATTCCTTTTGAGAGTATGACCATGCAGTCAGTCTCCGATGACCTTTTCAATCGCCAAATTGTTCAATAGTTAGGCAACTCCAGAATTTTCGATCCCCATTCCAGTGCTAAGAATTTTCCCCCATTTACGTGTTGTAACTTGATAAGGAATTCGACGTGGATGTTGAAATCTCCGGCGGACGTCTTTTCTGTCAAAAAGAAACCATACAAATAATCGTTTCATGTTTTTAATCTTTTTATGTCCAGCAACAGTCAGCCTTTTTCCTTTTTTGACGGTAGTATGCTTTCATGTGTCAGTCCTTTCCTTTTTTGACTGGTATTTGTCCTTTCCATGAAACACGAACATGCTGCTTCAGTTTTTTGCACCGAAATTTATAGCTACGTAAAGTTTGGTGGCTGGGCCTGCACACATACTCTAAGAAATGATATTAGAGTTGATGATGAACTTATAACTCATCTTTGGATGAGTATGAAAGTATGAAAATGGTGAAGATTGAAAATCTATAAAAATTGACGGGTAAAATTTGAAAAGTTCTCCTGCAATGAGTGAAATATTTGTAAGTGTTGAAAAAATGGTAAAATTATAATACTTAAGAGAATCGAAAAAAAAGTAGCGATTGTAATATTTAAAAGAGATGAAAAAATAAAACTTTTCCAAGTCAAAAAAAATAAAGAAAAGTTGAGCATTGCATAAATAGAAATAGAAAAAAATTGAGCACTACATAACTGAAAAGCGACACAACCAATCTATAGTTTTAATATTTTTAATTAACATACAGTGTCAAAACAAACACTTATGGATAACGCCATACACGAGCTTGTCTGTGTGATCTTTTTGAATTTGATAAAAATAAAGTAGAGAATATCCACTCCTGCTTTCTTGCCTTGTCCGTTTGCAGTGGATTCGATATTATATTTCGACGGGACAAGATTTTTCAGTTATTCTACTGTTCGAAAGGTACGGCAACTATTTAATTTCCGGTCGCCACATCAATGATCAATGACACCAATTTTCTCTTATGATTAGATACACTTAGAATACAATTGCCTGAAGTGTGGTTGATACTAAATATACATTTCCTGCAATCGAATTGCACACATGCGTGAGAATGCCAGTCAAAGTCAGCAGAGCCGGGCTGAGAAAGTAATAGAAAATGTTCTGCTCTTTGTGGGCTGCCTCGCCGAATTCCAATTGGGCAAGGCAAAGTCGACGACGTCGAGTCATTTATGCGAGTGCACGTACGCATTAGCTTTGAAGTTTCCAACACAGCCCACATTTGAGTCTATGACACGTCACAGGTTGACCGCTGAACGGTAGGAATTGGTTGGTTGCCTCGATCCTGCACCCGGGGAAGATTGCCACGTGGCAAAATCTGGAAGTTTTGATTAATTATATTTTTGTAGTTTTAATATAAAAAATGTATTTAATACAAATTTACATACAAAATTAAATAAATAAAAAAGAATATAAAGTAAAAAAAGTAGTTTTTGATCATCTTATTTTTATGTAGAAATGCTACATAAATTAATCATATATATGGACCGAAAGATATTTAACATCATTTTTTTTTTTTGGTTGAAAATTTAAGTATGTGTGAATGTATCGATTTTAAACATTTTAAATATTTTTATTTTGTTTTGTTTCTACTTATTTAGAAGTTTTACTTTTTTGATGTCTTAACTTTATAAATAACGAAAAACAAAGAATGGCAAAAACGAGAAAAGCGTGAGAATGAATTCGCCGCATTTCCCGTATTCGGTTCAGAAGTCGTGGTTTTTGGGTCACCCGACTTTGTTCGCTCGGCGACGGTTCTATAAAATATCAACGAACGGAGCCCCGTTTGACCCCAATTTCCGGTGATAAACTTCGAATGGAGGGCAACAAATCCGGCTCGCAACACGGCGACGAAGAGGAATTCGACGACGCGTTCGATCATTTTCCGTTCCACGACTGTGTTGAAGCTTTTTCTGAACCAATGGAATCCCATGGTTCTCTGTCGATCTCAGCTGGAAATCCTAACCCCGCTTCTGGAGCCAAAACACCATCTCGGGCTGGTCTCCGCCGCCGGAAGTCGCAATCTCGAGACAAATCGTCAGGTACAGGCTCAAATGAATTGTCAATGTTTAACTCTTCGGTGAGTTTTGAGAATGAGTTGAACACAAGCGAGAGAAGGGCAAGGCTTTCTCAAAAAAGTAGG
This sequence comes from Avicennia marina, assembly GCA_019155195.1. NCBI lineage: Eukaryota > Viridiplantae > Streptophyta > Magnoliopsida > Lamiales > Acanthaceae > Avicennia > Avicennia marina. The sequence continues at coordinate 792,154 of CM032776.1, forward strand.
GAAGGCAAGAGCAAACTTCAAAATTCGGGTTCTTTTGAGATTGAACAGAGCTCGGAGCGTCCTAAAGGTGTTTTTGGCGGAGAGAAGGATGAGAAGAATGAAGAGCGTTCTACTTTAACGGGCGAAAATAATGATGCGCGAGAGGATTTAGGAAGAGTAGGATCGAACTTGAGGGAGAGCCATGACACAAATTCGAGTCTTCTATTGACTTTAGTTGGTATAGTGATAAAGTTCACGAGCTTCGAAATGTATTTGCTCTTCAATTTTTTTATGCTTCCCATATGGTTAGCATACTACTTGTACGTGCTTGTCTTGGATCCATATGGGCTTTTCAAGCGTTTCAGAGGGTATTTAAAGCGAAAAATGAAGAGTACGTGCAATCTTGTATATGGAATTGCATCACAATTTTTATATGAATGGTTTAAAGATCACCAATCAATTTGGAAACTGGTGTTAAAGTGCGGTTGGGGATTGTTGTGGTCTGCTTATGTATGTGCTGTGCTGGTGGGATTGTTGGTATCTGCTTTTGTGGTGGGTGGGATACTGATAAGGATGTTGGTGGAGGAGCCGATTAGAATGAAGAGAAATATGAATTTTGATTATGTGGAGAAGAGTCCTGTAGCATTTGTACCGATAATAACAAATCCAGAGTTGAGCCGTGACGTGTATCTTTCGGAGAAGACTGAAATTGGCAAGACTAGTGGATCAAGGGTTATACCGTTTAATCACAAATTGAAGGTTGCTGTTTCACTGACATTGCCCGAATCTGAATACAACCAAAATCTTGGGATTTTCCAGGTTTGTGTTAACTATTGTAGCATTTTAATTTTGCTCAGCGTTGCATTTGTGTGGTTATGTTTAATGCCCTTGTAATCCCTTCAGTAATGTAGAGGTTCTGTTATGAATTTTTGTGTGTTTGAAAAGTTTAATACCTGCTTTGAAGCTTAGTGTAGCTCTCTTTCTAAATAATAAACACAGTTTGAAACTTACATGTGGTTGAGAGTTCCACAGGTTTTGTCATCTGCAGCTCTATCTACTTGTGTTTCGTGAAGGGTTATTAATTACAAATCGCTTAAAATATAGCCATTCCAATTTGGGAACCGTGCAGAGCTTGGTTCATGCATTTACACCTGCTTCTGTTGTGTTTGAGTATGTATAACTTTACCTACCTCACTTACATCTTGTATTATCTCAGAATTTGCCAGGTTTAAGTCTTAGATGGAGCCTTTTAGAGTTAGACTGATAAGAAATCCCTTTCCATTTTATTCCTTGCACAATCTTCCTAACGGTCAACATTAGGCAAAGCGGAATACAATGGCTTGTATTTTCTTTTTCTGCGGCACCATTTGGCTTTCTTTTGCATTATGTTTTAGATATGTTAGGGCTTTGCATGCATTAAGGGCCTGTAATACACTAAATTTGATATGATTTGAAAATGAGGTTTCACACATAGTAGATTCACAATGTGCTAATTCACCTTATATTCTTATGTCGATTATACAGATAAATTCATGTTAATGTTGGTTGAGTGTTGGTGTTCATTTGCTTATTCTCTAAGGCAAGCTTTTTGTTTTTTGTGTTTCTTTGAAGGTCAGAGTAGACTTCCTTGCTGCTGATGGCAAAACCCTTGCAAGTTCAAAGCGTCCCTCTATGTTGCAATTTAGAAGTCAGCCAATCCGCCTTCTGCTAACTTTTCTTAAGATTGCTCCTATTTTGACTGGCTATGCATCAGAAACTCAGACTCTGAAAATAAAATTTAGAGGTTTTACTGAAGGTGACATACCAACTGCCTGCTTAAGAGTGGTCATTGAACAACGAGCTGAATACTTGCCTGGAGCTGGTATTCCTGAAATCTACTCTGCGTATCTGACTCTCGAGTCTGAACTTCCCCTGCTGAAAAGTGCCTTGTGGTTTTGGAAGAAAACTTTATTTGTGTGGATTAGCATGTCTGTCTTCTCAATGGAGTTGTTTTTGGCACTCGTCTGCTGCAAACCCATTCTCATTCCAAAAATACAAATGAGGGAAGCTACTAATAGAGAGGCTTCTCGGAGTGATTGCCCAAGTTGAAGTTAAAGATCCAAGAAAGACAATGACTAAGCCAAGGACACCAAATACTTAAAAGAGGTTTTCTCCAATTTTACAGGACATATGATGACTTATATCTGTATCAAATAGAGATTGCGATTATCTTCTAAATCCATAATCTGTAATTATGTTTCAACACGGGGAAAAAGTAATAGCCAAATTGTATATATTCTCAAACGGTGTTGATTTTGTTCTCTAGCTCAACATGTTGCTAGGTTGTTGCATACTGTTGGGACTTCGATTGCTTTTGAACCTTTTCAATCCATAGTTTGACGTGACATTTTTTTGTATGCTGAGTCTGAGAACACCCATAACTGCTGGTTGCTAGCAAACTTTAGTGTCCTTTGTAGCATATATTTTATTTGAAACACTTTATTCCCATAAATGTTTTGAAGTGATGAATTTTAATGAGTTTGTGGCATGCAGAAGTTATCATTGTTTATGAGAAAACAATTATTTAAATCAATTCAAGCTCTAAAAATCACAAGGGAACCTCTATTTTAGCAATTTATGTAAGTTGTTCATTATTATTTGTACAACAAGCGATGTTGGTTGTCTAGCCTTTGGTCTCCAGGAATTAAACCGCGCAAGTTTCAATAGTTCATTTCCTCGTTCTCTTTTTATTTCTTCCCATTTGACTTTGATTCCATTTCCAAAATAATAGTGAATTCAACCCTTTCCTAGTTTCAGAAACACTAGTCCTCTGGGATGACATGATTTGTGGTTGGGCCGTTGCTTGAAGGGGAAAGAGTGGAATTTTATGTTCTTGAGGGCATTTGTCAATGAATTCAAGATATTTTTGGTGACGAAGTGTGTGACCGTGGTGTTCACTGCTGGAATAGAGGAATATGCTTTGCTTGTGCAGGATAGGCTGGACTGGAGGAAGCTGATATCACATAGGCTGTACCGTGATTTGAGCAAGCTAGTAGATGTGAAGTTTGTGAAGGATCTTTCTGAAGTTGGGAGGGAGCTCAACTAGGTTGTGATTTTGGATGATGATCCTTATTCCTATCAGTTCTAGCCTGATGCTGCAATCGCAAAGAAGCCCTTTGCAGATGATCCCGGAGATGAGGAACTGTAGAGGTTGATCCTGTTCTTTGAAGGATGTGTTTTGGTGGAGGACTCAAGGGATGCTGTGGGGGCTTACGTTAGTTGATCCCATGAAATTCCTTAGTGACCTTCCTTTAAACGTTATTTCTTAGTTATTTTTCTTATTTTAAGTTCATTTTCCAAGCAGGAGTTTGTAAAGAATTGAATTGATCGTGTTTGACATCCAATGAGCAAGGAAGCAGGGTTTGGCATATTGAAATTAACTTCAAAAAATTCAGATCTCTGTTGTGTTAAGGTCGTCGTCTTCATATTCTCTTTGATATTTCTTTTCTGTTGTGTTAAGGAACCAGCATCAGGATTCCATTAATTCCCAGTTACGTGAAAGCTTAAAACGGAGGATAGAAGCTGGAAATTGGGCAATGGAAAATATTTGTTCTGTTATTATCCTTGCAGGTCTCAAGTTGCACTGCCCGAAAAAAGGGCAACGGCCAACAACACAGACATCACAAAAAGGCTTTTGGATTTTCAAGACTTCCTTGAGAACAGTTTAGGCTTTTACAGATGGCTAAATTTCCCTTGCATTCTTGATTCCACTGTTCTAACTCGTCAGTTTCTCATGCATGAGTTGAGACTATTACATAAGTAACACACAGTATTTGTTACTCATGCTAAAGAAAATTAATCCCCCCATATTCCACCCAATCACTAACATGAACGATTCTCTAATAAACAGAATATTGGCCTTTGTATATTTGAGGATCGATGGAGTCCTCGTTCAGCTCAAGCCATACCTGCCTGAACACCTTGATGATGAGATCATGATACTCATCACGGTTCAATGTCAGGTAACAAGCCAAGAGCTCTTCAAGATCTTCAGGTCTGTCTAATGCTTTCTCCCTTATCATCTCAACCATCGAATCTCTGAAGTCCTGTTGTGGGTTGAAGGAGCTCTTCACCACTGCAAAGCTGTCAAAGACGGATTTGCCCTCCACTTGCCCCTGCGGTACCCTTTTCTTCCACTTCATTCTTGATCTCTTCATCTCTTTCAGGGCTCTAACTTTGCATTCGGTTCTTGGGGAATAGGCTTTGACCCTGTTGTTCTGCTTTGTTTTTCTGCAGTGAGATTCTCTGCTAGTGCATGCTGACTTCTTCTGAGACTGATGATCAGGTTTGACCTTTATTTCCTTGAGCTTCCCGTTCTCCAAATCTTGCCACTCTGAAACTGATACATTCTTGTCTGGAGTTGCACTACTTCCCTCTCCTATGAGAGGTTCTTCCTTAGCTGAACTTAGATGGGAGTTCGGGATTTGGAACTGCTTTCTTGAATTAGACATTGCTAACTTCCAAGCATCCTTTTTCATTGGAATCATTTCCTCTGGTTCAATTGGAAAGACATCTCTTTCCCTTGAATTTGAAAGCATGTGTTCTCCATTATCAGCCACCCTTTCTAATTCTGCTTGCTTTTCCCTGGAAATTCTACGGATCAATTTTCTTGGGTTCTGACCTTTTTGCCTTGTAGCTGTGAATTCTGTTTCTCCAGTTGTGTGTTTGCTTCTGAATGCACCATCATGTGTTGTTTTCAGCTTGCCTTCCCTTTGTTTCATCTTCTTTATGTCTGAAACCATGTCATCGTAGCTCCTACACTCTTCCCTTCTCGGAACATCCGTCCCTCTCAAACTCAAGCCCTTGAAACTTGAAATAGGGACTCCAAACTCATGATCATAGTCATACCAAAGAGGGTTTATCCCACCTGTGCTCCTCCTGGCCTGGAATTTTTCTTGGCTGAAGGAAAGCCTCCAATAAGCATCCTCCTCATCCATGCTGTAGAATCTCCCTTCCTTCCAACCCCCGGGCACCGATGCGTTGGAAGGGAAATATCGTCCACTTCTCTTGCAATTCTTGGCTGAACTGGTCTCAGAATTGCCTCCTTTTCTCTTGAATTTGGAGAGCCAAGAAACAGGGAGGACACGAGTAATTATGGAAGCAGGAGAAGAAGGTGCAGGTTTCTTTCCACCCCACTTCATTTTTAATTGAAGGGAGTGGATGAATAGTTCTATGATATGATATTTATGTGGGATTGATTGAAAGTTAAGGAAATGAAGATGAATAATGGAGGGTAGAAGAATAGTAGGGAGGATTAGACAGTTAGGGGGTGGTTAGGGTGTTAAAGCGGACAGTGGGTTTCCTATTAGAGAGTAGACTATTTATTTCAAAAGAAAGGCCCGCCTTAGATCTTGTGACCACTTCACCCACTTTATCCTACCTTTTAGTTTGTAACTTTTGTGAAATAGCTGTTGTTTGAGGGTGGTGGTGGAGTGGGGTGGGGTGGGGGGAGAGGAGGACGTGGGGACCCTAGTCATGATTCATTTTTCCATTCACTTTTCTTGGTCACATCTTTGCCCAACAGAGATGGTAGGAGCATTGGGGTTTATTTTGTACAGTGATGTAAGGGATTGTTGTGGGCAATGGGGTTGATAAGACCGGAATTGTATGTAATAACGGTACGAACTTTTCAAATGGAGCTGTCTGGTTAATTTGCTCTTGTTCCAACAAAATTTCAAGAACATGATGGGTTGGGTTGGGTTGGCTATTCCAATTGGGTACTTAATAGTTGTCTGGTCAACATCTTAGTGTTAACAAACAACATGGGCCCGTAGTGAATGAAAGTATGAACTTGAGCTAACTCCTAATCTATGCCCCACTTAGCAAGAGCCCAATCACTCGTGTAGTTAGTGGGCTGATCTTGTTTGCATCTTATGAACTAATAGAGTGTATTTAGCTTCATTTCCCAAAAGATCGGACAAGAATTATTTAAATAAACGGGCGTGGGAGAAGACAGAATAAGGTGACCAACTCAATGACAATGGACCTGATGGAATACCCCTTGGTCACCACTACGAGTAAGGGCGAGAAAGGAACTTTATTGCTTGATGAGTTTTCTTGAAAAGAATATTTGTTGCGCAAGTCTTGACATTTTCTTGTGCTTTCTGTTGCTTAAGGCATGATTTAGGCATTTCTTTCGTGGCAAGAATGCTACTTTCCCAGTCAATACGTGTTGGAATTTCTTTTATTCAGTGAAAAAACGGAGAGTGAATACAAACCTTGCACATCCAAAGTAGCTCAATTGGCTGTGTGTATCATTAAAGGAATCACAATGAAGATTGTCCGGTGGAGATATCAATTGGAAAGTTACTGTTTTTCAAACTGTCAACCTAACCTATTACGGAGCTGTAAATACCAACAACCAGGAGTTGGGCACTTAAATCTCTAATAGTCTATATGAAGAAAGTAGACTACAGAGGCGTTTGAAATTTTCTAAGCAAAGGAACGTCTTATACAAGGAGGGCCCGGGTGAAGGAAGAAGATGTGGATTCTCCACTATTTCTCTGTTCACGCTAGTCTTCCTCAAGGGTTCTATGCAATTGGGAGGTGGTATTAAGTTAAAAACATGCTTGTATTGTCCAAGACACGGTTTACTGTTTCAGAATGCTACATGGTTCTTGCTCTTGTTGTGGCCTTGGTCTCTCTGTCAAGTGTTGTAAGTTCTGACAAAGAGTACGTGTCAGTGGTTGGCGATCCAGGGATGACAAGGGATGGTCTGAGATTGGCAATAGAATCATGGAATCAGTGCAATGAGGTTGGAGAAGAAGCACCTAACATGGGAAGTCCAAGAGCTGCTGACTGTTTTGACATATCTAAAGCAACGCCTAAACAAGGTCAGTTTTCATTTAACTTACTTCATCTAACCTTTCAGCTTGTAAACACTTGTTTGTTGTATTTAGGTTATATCCCTTGTTACTTTTCATTTGACACGCACAAAAAGAGATGATGTGAAAAAGACTTTTTCTTGCATATTGGTTTTCATTCTGCAGGGCAAAGGCAATGTTCACTCTGCGATGAAATGCCATATGCATTAGTGCACAGGGTTACAGAAAAGGAAAACAGATTAGGAGTGGGGCAACCTATGGTGGGAGTCCAACAAGAGGCACTCACAAATGTTGACCTGTATGCAGCAAAAAAGGAACTCTTTTTGGGAGGTAAATGTCAAGTTGAAGACACTCCAAATCCATGGCACTTCTGGATGATCATGCTTAAAAGTGGTAACATGGATACGTATGCCAATAGATGCCCAAGAAATGGGCACAAAATAGGCCCTTATGGCCCTGATGGCCAATTCCCCTGTTTTGGAAAGGGGTGCATGAACCAACCATTGATTTATCATAACTACACCAGCTTACAGGGGCTTAACCAGAACCAGCTGAAGGGAAGATTTTATGGCTCATGGGACTTGGATGCTGACCTGAGCAACAGAATGGAAGGAAGGAACGGTTCTTATCATTCAGTGACTTGGGAGAAGGAAATTGGAAAAGGAAGTTGGATCTTTCACCATGTCTTGAGGACCTCCATCAAGTATCCATGGCTGATGCTTTATCTCAGAGCAGATGCCACCGCAGGATTTTCTGGGGGCTACCATTACCCTAGTAGGGGGATGTTAAAGACTGTAAGTTAGATCCTTCCTTCTATCATGGCAACTAGTTTGGTTTCCATTCATGGTATTCTTTATCACTTCTAGCTGTTAAGTCTCTCAGGCGATGACCTTTCACTGCAGATACCTGAATCACCTGATTTTAAAGTGAGATTCACCCTGAATGTGAAGAAGGGTGGTGGCCCTAGCAGCCAGTTCTACTTGATTGACATAGGGAGCTGCTGGAAGAACAATGGCCAGCCCTGTGATGGCAATGTAACTTCAGACGTTACACGTTACAGTGAAATGATACTGAATCCAGATACACCCTCATGGTGCAATGCAGGTGACTTCAAATTATGCCCTCCATACCACACCTTCCCTAATGGGACTACCGTTCATCGCTCTGATGCAGTTCGCTTCCCTTACAAGGCCTATCACTTGTACTGTGCGCCTGGGAATGCAGAGTATGCAGACATTCCTAATATCTTGTGTGATCCTTTCAGTAATCCTCAGCCACAAGAGATATTGCAGATTTTGCCTCACCCTGTTTGGGGTGATTATGGGTATCCAACCAGGAAAGGGGATGGTTGGATTAGAAATCCAAGGACTTGGGAGCTTGATGTTGGAAGGCTGTCGAAATCCCTCTACTTCTACCAGGTTTGTATCCTATTTTGAACTGTATTTCTGAGTTAAAATTGGAGGAGAAATCCTTGCAAGGAGCAATAAGAACATAATACAAGGGACTATTTCCAATTTGCAGGATCCAGGGAGTGAACCAGCAAGGAGGCAATGGACATCCATAGACTTGGGGGCAGAAATTTATAAAGATCCTGATCAAGTGGCAGAATGGACTGTCAGTAATTTTGACATTCTCATACCCAAAGAGTAATTGGTGAAGCGAAAACAATGACAAATTTCTTCCTCTGATAAAAAGACTGCTAGAATTTCTACAACCCAACCCCTCCCCCAACAAGAACAAATATCTTTGTGTGGGGTTGGGAAAATATGATAAACTCCACTTTAAGGAAAGCTGTGTAATAACTCTTCAATTTCCCTCTTGCTGCTACTAATTGGATAAGGTGAAGTTTACATTTTGTTATATCTGTATGAATTGCCACCGATTACTTCAGTGGGGAAGTTAGAGCTGTTTTAAGACCTGGCTAGGCAGAACTCTTTCTACTTAATTTTCATGATCTTAGAATAAAATTAACCTATTGACTGATCTTCTAAGCCAAGTAGCCACCTTCAGACATACCAAATAGAAAGATAAGAAAGAGTTGTTTTCTGATAGTCATCAATAAGAAAGGAATAATGGTGACTGTAATGGTATTCCCAAATCACTAGCATCAATGCAGTTAAAAGGTCTCAAAGACTTCTACCCCTTTAGGCTTTCCATCATGTCTCCCTTGCATGCACGCACACCAAACACGTGAGAAAGAAATTCAGACATTCAGTTGAAAAAACCTAAAACGAACCATTCATGTATGTGGGGCATTCATGTTTAGTCACAGGCAAGATTTTAGTTCCTGGAATTGAAAGAAAGCTACATGCACTCTAGCACAATTGGAATAGCCAAGATTCATATAAAATGGAAGGCTGGTTAACTACTACATATCAGGCAGAACTTGTGAGAAAACCCAGTATGCTTACCACAATTGTTGAGAGTGATGATAGATCAGAAGCCTTGGATTTCTTCATGCTGCCCATCGATGCTTGCTCTTAAACAGATCTATTTACCCATACCACAGATTACATGCTTATAGTTTAACATCCCAAAAAATAGGATACTAACACTAGTTAATGGTTGGCAACTTAGTATGCAAGTCCAAAGCACAATGAGACAGATGACTTTCCTTCCAGTATACAAACAAAAATCTTTTTCTAGTATCGTTGAGGTAATTATTTGGAGTGACTCAATGGGAAGTTACATGATATTATTTGAACTGAAAAATTAAAAAAAAAAAAAAAACTACATATTAATAATTCATTGATAAAAGCTGTAATCTTTCATTTGATCTATTCTAATTTATTCTCTGAGTAATCAAGATTTGTCTAATGAAAGACCTAAACAGCAGGAACAAGAGAAAATCTAACAGGAGAGCCATGTCTACGTTGAAGCTCTTTAATACTACTGTTAGACCTTGGGGACCTACCAGAAAGACACCTTCCACAGGAGACAAATTTCAGCAAAGTTCGTGGCTTCCTTGTTCTGATTTTCAAAGGTGAAAGCTGCACATTAAATATGTCAGAAATATGCAGAACCATACAAGAACACTTTTCAGAATAGATTGTTTAGCTTTCATTTGGAAAACATACATGCGCAAAGATTTCAATGTCCTATAATTCTTGCCTTCTAAACTCTAAGAACAAACTCACAATGATGACTCTTTCCTTTAGACCTGTTTGCTCTGGCTAAATGATTTTTTCACTTCCAAACTCTTAATCTTAGGCATCAAAAATTCACACACCATGCCAATGCAAGCCACGTCACCATAATCGCATTCTATTTAGATTTTCAGCATGCCATACATAGTGTCAATACCAAATCTTGATAATGAAAAGTTATAAAATCCAAACATAAATTGTTTCATTTTCTAGTTTTACCTTTCGGCAACTTATATTTGGAGGGTTCCAACAAAGCAATCTCCTTGATCTTGGTTCTAGTCTCCTGTAGAACGAAAAAGATCAGATCCTACATACTTATATGGTAAAACCCAACACAAAATATAATGAGATTCACAGACGTGTAAGAGGCTAAACAACTGAACAGTCTCTTTCAGATAAAATGAAGAAAGTTAAAAAAATCATTATTGAGGTGCATTAACCCAATTCTATTTCCATATTAGTGGTCGAAATATATACATACAGAGAGGGGGGGGGGGTGGCACGTGATAAAACATTTATCAATCCAATTAGAAAAAAATACATACAAATTTTCTTGTTCCAGCTTTTCAGCAATCGAAACTGCTTTGTGCTTTGACCATCCACTATGCGAACATCCCTCTACTTGCTGGATCACATGAGCAAGGGATAACTTAGTTGGAACTAGGTTAAGGCTTGGGTTTCCCTTGGGCAGCAGAGTAGGTACATTTTGAGTAGAAGCCACTCCTGAATTTCCAATATTTTGTTTGTTGGAGTCTGCCTTGTCATTTTTGTGCCTAGCAACTTTATACTCACTAGGAGAAGCTTCAATTTCAACAATTTCTCTCCTATTTGCTCCAGACGACGAAGTTTCTCTATTTTGGAACCTTTTGATATCATCAATACTGGTCATAGGCATCCCATTTCTGGTGCAGGTAGTCGGGTCAGCATCCAAACAAGATAGATCCCGAGTTGCTGGTAACAGATTCCGCCGCAATCCAACTTTTCTTGATTCACATCGGATCTCAATGATCACCGGGGATTGAAGAGCCAACTCAAATGCTTGTAAAATGTGCAGTCTAAATTTTTCTGCCTTAGATTTTGTCAGCTCCGAGGTGAACAGCAATTGCACAGTTGGAGCTGCACAAAGACCAACTCGTAAGATATGCAGTTTCATTAAATTGAAAGAAACAGAAGATTCTTCATTACTTGACAATGTTTGATTCTTGATATTAAAAAATTCAGAAACTGGAGGACATGTTTCTGTTTCTTTCGGTCTCCCATACTCCATGTACAACAGCAATTAGAGGCAGGTCTAGAAGGACTATGACATGTATAGTTGAGAATCAGAAATCACACCCCAACAAACAAAAATACTGGGGCTTAAAATATGTAGCTTGAAGTCTCAGTTGCTGCTTAACAGATTCAAAAACTAAGGGAAGAATTTTACCTAAGGATTAATTTGAAGTTGAGATGCTAGACAACAAAAGTCAATAGCAAAAGATACAGCAAGAGTATTCTGTCTGGTGACGGAAGAGCAAACACAAAGAACTTTCAACCAGATTTCTAACTCCTGAAGAAACAAACTGCAAATCCATTTTGTATCAACAGCACCCACAAAGATATAGATGGAAAGGCCCCTGTAACTACTTTCTTGCATTTCCACCTATGGAAGTACTAAAGCTACTTCTATGCTATCCCTATTAAGTTCAGTATGTATCAGTCTCTCAATGCCAAGATGTCTATTATAAGTACGGCTAAAATTTTTAGAATATAAACAATATAATATTGAAATAATTGTTTACACCCCTCCCCTCCCCCGGCACACATTGCATTGCATCAATACCGAGCAAAAATGGAAAGGAATACAATAATTCAAAGAAGCATAGTGCAGTGAGTAAATCAAAATTGCTTAAGCAAGAACTCAAAAGTTTTCAATTATGAGCAGTCAATTTGTCTTTGTCTGAAAAATTAAGGAAAAATCTTAGCAATGCATTAACACACCAAAAACATCTACATTATTCATACCAAACCTCTCATCATTATTTTGCTTTCGCTACAGACAGTTTTTAGAGAATTTTCAGCTTAATCTTTTCCTTTTTTTTTTAACTAATGTCATATTAAGCTGCCCACGCACTGTAACCCAAACCTTCAAATAAAGACAGATGTGCTAGATCAGAATCTTGGAGATAACTTTCAGCAAATCCTCACAATCAAAATTTTCTGTAACAAATTTCTGACAACAAATTTTTCATAATTCAAGTACAGAATACAACTACTGCAAAGTTTTCATCAAGTGGATTGATCATCATTTTGTTTTCTTTATAATTGGGGATTTACAGTTTCAATATCACTCTTTCAGAGCAAGAAGTTAGCAAAATCCTCAATTATAGTAACACATAAATTTCTCCAAAAGGATTCTCGATAATTCAACAAAAATCCATGCTCAACTGTTTATGCGTAATCCTTCTACTTAGCAACTCACGGTGCTTCTACAAATATAGGCCTGGATTGATTTCATTGAAAGAACATATCTAATCGTAATAAGTACAATATCCCTATCAATCTGGGTAAATAAGGCAAGGCTATCCTTAATTATGAACTTCATAAGAATTTAGTCAGAGTTTTTGAAACCAAAGCCATATGGCCCACATTTTAAATCCAATTCAGTATCCCTAAATGCTGTTATTGAATAACTGCATGATGTCATCTCATGATTTCTTTGTTCTAATTGATGAAGCAAATTAAAGCACTATATTGTGTGTGTTGAATTTTATCTTTTATGACCCAAGAAAACTTTGATGCAATTTGCAACACACAAGAGGGCTGAAACAAGCAATGACCACTATTCTAGTGACCTTAAAATAGCCGCTAAATTTAACATTAGAATATGGATGCACATCACATCAATAGTACCTGTACCATAAGAGACCGAGATCAGCTTTCCTTCAGTATACATGAACTCTTTTACACTATTAATTGGGATCTTTTCAAGCACTTCTGACCAAATTTCTTCAATCTTCAGATGGGACATCCCTTGTGATTGAACCTTATTTATTTGATTTTTATCATTCAGAGGAAGATAGACCTGTTGAGAAACCACCCCACCTCCATCATGTTCATTTCCATCCATATCAGTACCCTTCAACTTAGCATTGTAATTAACATTCCCCGAACTTCCAGCCTGGAAAGTAGGCATCTCAGCATTGCTTTTTCTTGGCCTCTCTCTTAGAGAAGTATCGTTTGAGACTAGAGGACCATGATTAAAACTAGTATCTGCTGACGAACTGGGTAGCATGTATTGTTGATCAGGAGCCAGTTGCAACAGTGCAGCAGTTAGCCAAGTTATCCGGTCATTTGACACCCTCAGCTGCTTTTCTGTTTCAGATAATGTCTTCAATGCTTGACGCAGTTTTTCCATATTTTCTTTGGATACTGTAAACAGGATACTTTTCCATCAGTCACAGAGGGGGGGGGGGGGGGGTTCAGAATGTGAAAGAAAATACTTACACTAGAAATTCAAAGTACAGGTACATTGCACAATGGAAAAGGGAAGGTACGAAAGACAATCTAAGAAACGAGCTGGGATAGAGAGCATTATTCCCAATATTGATGACCATTAAAATGAAAAGATTAAATGATGTGGTGGCAAATAAGACTCACGTGCTTGCTGCCGGAAAAACTTCCTTCTGGGCCTTTCTTTTATGAAGTCATAGCTTCCAGCAAGAATATCAGTTATGATCGTGGCAAGCTGAGAAATTAATGCCAATGGCTCAACACCAGATTCCAAGATATCTCTCAGATTCTTCACCGTGTTGACAGTGTCAGCAGATAACGCTAAATCAAGTAGATCTACTAACTTCTCTTCTGAAACAAGGCCAACCTGTAAAACAAAAAATAGCGTTTATCTATATTGTGCCTCTGGATGATGAATACATGAAGCTTCCATGAAAGTCTACAAGGGTGCAGTGGCAAATGTTCAAGATAGCAAATACTTCGCCTACAAACAAAATACATTATGCAACTAGGAGAAATAGTCTGCAGCAGTTGTGGCAACTTCAGCATGATTGAATGCATAGAAATTATTAAGACTGAATTTACTACAATGGCAGGCAACGTACCAGTTCCTGCACCAGGCCAACAGAAATTCTCTTCCCAATTAAACTCAATTGTTCAAGTGTCATCTCAGCATCCCGCAGAGATCCATCTGATCGTGATGCAATAAGCTTAAGGGCCTCCTTATCAATTTCTAAATATTCTTTGGTTGCTATCCATTGCAAAGTATATATTATGTCTGCATCCTTCAACTTCGGGAAAAAGAATTTCTGGCACCTGGATATTACCACATGAGGCAAGGCTTCAAGACCAGAGCAAACAAGGACAAAAACGACACGCCTAGGAGCTCGATCAATGACCTTCAGTATTGCACTCCAACATTCGGAAGCCAAACTATCACATTCATCAAATATGAGGACTCTGTATTGAGACTGAAGCTGGGAAGGAATCAAATTGTCAATTATGCTTTCAGAGTTAAAATTACTAATTGGGCCTAATTCCTTTACATTTCGGCTCTTCCCTTTGTTTTCTGAAATGCAAGAGTTGCAAAATCCACAAGGTTTTGGATGCTCTAGAGACTGGCAATTCAACGCTCTGGCAAATATACGTGCACAGGAAGTTTTACCAGTTCCATGAGGCCCATAGAACAAATAGAGCATCCCAACCTTCTTTTTCACAATAGCATTGGAGAGAGCCCGTACCACCAAGTGCTGACCCACCAAATCTCTGAATGTTCCTGGCATGTATTTTTGAGTGAGATTTTGATGCCTTCCATTGCGATGCTCCCAAAATTTGTGTTGCTCATGAGATCTACCTGCTGATGCAAGGTCAGAATCAGTTTCCTGCTTTAGCAGATTGTCAGAAAAAATGCCTAATTCTCCAGAATCATCATGAATCCACGCTGCATGATCAATGCTTCGCTGAGACCCAGAAGCATCAAGCAGTAGAGGTAAAGCTTCCCCTTCTGATTTAGGAGATGAACCTGAGAACTCTGACATGATGGGCATGTCAGGAATATCCCTTCCTTGAGAAGGATAACCACCTTTCTTAAACCTTGATTCAGATAGACCACAAGAAAGGCTTTGGCCAGCCATGTCAAGAAATGACTTCCCTCTCTGATGGATCCTTGACCAGTTCCAAGGAATACCACATCCATTTCGAGGAACACTATTGACATTCTGAGCATCATCCTCTTGAAATCCCTCCTCGTTGTGATATCTCTGAGGAGCTATGCCTCGAGCAAATGAATTAGAGGCTACTGACATTTCATTTTGTGTCTCAGTTTCTTGGTGAGCTCTAGAAGGCCAACTTCTTCTTGTACCTCGAAATCTATGCCTTTTTTCCCTATTCAGACCATTCTGTTGGCGAAAGTTTACTCCTGCTTCTTCAGCATTTTTTTCTCTCTGGCTATGCCTTCCATTTCCATGGTTATGGGATGAAGCCGCATCATCACTTTCAGCGGGTGGATCTTTCAACTGATCAGATAGGGTCTTAAGGTTCCTATCTTGTCCACGGTTATCTTTTATCTTGACACTCTTGTCTCCCAATTCAGAGTTTCCAGTAACATTGTCACAAACCAAATGATTTCCATCCTGTGAACGGTCAGGAAACTTTACACTTGATTCTTCCCTTTTGACTCTTCTGTGTTCACAAATCACATCTTTGCCACCACAATCACTTACAGATGCCACTGCACCGTTATTATGCCTGCTTAACTTACTAGTAGCAGGTTTGGAAGCTGATACACCATTAATCGAAGGGGAGCCTTCTGACATCCTTCCACATTCTTTAGGATGCTCTGTACCAACAGATCGTCTTCCACTAACCAAGTCATCCTTTGTCACTCTTTTGAGAAGAACATCAAAAGCAGGAGGAGAACGCCGTGAGGGTGGACTTGCCGAAGGATCCTTTAGAGACCTCGATCTCTGAAGGACAACAAGATCCCTCATAAGGGCCCTATCGGCCAGAATAGGACTATGCTTATGCATATGGTTCTTCAAGTGAATACAATTTGTCAAATGAATGTGATTCCGTAGATGATCGCTAATATTACTATTCACATCCTTAAGTATCCGGTCTCGAACAGCCCTGGTCATGATCACAACAGAAATTGATCCACAGGAAATACTCTTGAATAAGGCCTAGACATCAGAGAATACTTGATTCTCTTAATTACATTTATCGCATCAGAGATACAGCACAATCTATTATACCCAATAATTTCGCCCAAGCCGAAGCAATCGCAGTTTCTATATGATTATATTATCAACACTAAGCATCTAAAAAAGCACTTTTTTTACAATTAAAAACAATCCATTCCGGTGACTGCACATCCTGCATTAAAACACATCATTTGCCATTTGGTACATAACAAAGAATACAGAACTAAATCCAAAACCCACAAAAACAGCAATGAAAACAACATACTTTTACACTTAAAACGCCATTATCTTAACAGCTGCTGCACTGCGTGCATTGTTACCTAACCGAACCACCCAACGGCTTTTCTTCACATCCTCACTAAACCTCAGTGGGCCATCCCACAAGGGCGAAGAAGCATTTTATCAAACAGCGGCAAGATATTTCAAAAAGGGGTTGAAAATGGCGGCATGAAATGTTTAATGACGAAAGAACTAAATGGGCGCTGTGAACACTAACAATCACCTGAATCTCGGAGGCCTAAGCAATCACCCGCAAAAGCTTTTCCAAGCAAGCGACCCGTTGCCATCATTAAAAAGTGCTGCCTCAGATCTCTTTCTCCATACTCGCACATGAACTTCACGAGGGGATCTCGAGAAAACGATGGAACACGCCCTCCCGTTACTCAATCATAAGCTCAATCAAATTAAATTATTATAAAAGAGAAAATTTAATATATATATATATATATATATATAATTCGGACTTCTCGTCTGCTGTGCTGAATAACAGCGTTGGAGTGAAGTTCTTGCAGAGTCAGATTTCGAGTGTTGTAGAGGCTTAGGAATAAATATATAGGTGGAGAGAAGCTGGGCGTGGGGGGGGGGGGGGGGGGGGGGGGGGGGGAGTGCGGTGCTGACTGCTGACAGCTTGCTCTGAAACTCCACGCTCTTGCAAGGAAAAGCGACTGAGTGCTTTCAGTGTTTGACTGCCTTGTAATTAAATTTAAATAACCAACAAATATATTTTTTTAATATCTAAATGAGGCAATTTAACAAAAATGGTTACTCTTTGTAAAATCTTACTTACTAAGAAAGGAATACAGATTTTGAAATCATTTGCTCAAATTATTTTCTTTCATACACGAGACAATAATTTTCACATGGACTAAACGCTTCGAGGATGATAATTATCTAATCCCTGATTATTAATGATATGTGTAAGATATTAATATAAATCATTTTCAAATATTTTTTCTAAAAGGACCATGGATTCAAAATGCAGTTCAAATCGGAGGTGGGCGGAGACTTTTGAGACGGTAGATGAGACATTTTGTGTTTCTTTAAATTATAATTAATTAATCAGATCTGCACCAGAGAAAAAAAATTTAAAAAAATACGTATATGTGTGAAATAGGGAAGATTTGTCGGAAAATATGATATTTGCATTAATTGCAAAGACATAAATCCATACCAAACATGAGTACATGAATAAATATGCAGCACTAAATATTGTAAATGAGCAATTTTAAAACAATATGAAACAAATAAATATATTGCTTTTATATTTGCACGCTGGTCAACTTTGTTCATATATAGAAGGAAATCACATTTTGCCAAAAGAAATTAAGGAAATGATACTGATAATTTACTAATCTCAGAAGAAGATTTACTCGTTGGAGGGTGAGAAATCTACAAAATTTGGTGCAAAATTTCAATAATTTTAGTGTGTGATGATAGTATTGCAGAGAGGAAATATATTATACTGCAAACAAGAAGAAACTAAACTTGACGATTCTATGTATGTAGTAATATATACATGTTTCAAAGAAAAAGGGATTGTCCAATTGCGGAAGAAGAAAGAAGAAATGAATGTAAGGACAAGAGAAATTGCAATAATGTGTACTTCCAGTGGCAGAAGGGATACATGGCCAAAGACAATTCTTTCTAACTTATTAAGGAAAAATAAAAATAAAGACATTATATTCGGAAAAATATCTATTGGAGAATTAGAAACTACAAAAATCCTATTTAATTCTTATTACCGGATTTTAATTTTATAGTTCTGTTCTAATATTATGAATATGAATTTTATAATCGTGGCAGTAACAAGAAGGGCGTGTGACCAAATTCATTAAATAATACCAAAGGGATGATTGGCTGGTGACAGTTTCACTCAGGTCAGAAATTGACATAGGCATAACTACATTTATGAAAATCCCACAAGGAATCCACCCATCAGAATCAGGTTCAATTTAATGCACCAATCATATATAGGAAATTTGATAGAAGCTATTAAAAAGATTTGAAAAAATATCTTCTGATGAATTTCACTTTGCCCCTCAACTTGGTGTGCATAACATTTCATCCCCTCAAATCATCAAGTGCACAATTTACCTCCCACACACTCACACACACACACTATATTATTATCTATCTATGTGATAATGTTAAGAAATACGCTTTTTTAAACATTGTAAAACTATACAAGTACCCTTTTCCTAAATTCTTTTATTTCTGAATATTTTTTCTCTCACGTTTTAACTTTTTATTTTTATTATATTTTTGGTCAAATTTTCTCTCTTTCCAATTTTTTTTATTTTTCTTTACTTTGAATTTTAAATACCATTTGTATTTTAATTTTATGTGATTTTATTTTTACTATTTAAAATGCATCTTTAGAATTTATAAATGAATTTAACTTTTGCTAGTGTGCGCGTGTGTGTATTGTGTTTTTCAGTTTTAATACTGTTTTCACAATATTTTTGGTGAGTTAAGCTTTTGATATTTTGCCCCTCATATGATACCGCATTTGAATTAGAACAGCTATCAGTTGAATTTTATATTAATAAAATACAATTAATTTTAAAAAGGAGTAGAAAACTGCTATTATTAGATACCAACGCTCCGTGACAACATAATATGACAACCTTAATCATGCCAGGGTTTGCGATCTTCAACCCCATTGTGTGACTTGTTTCATTTGTTCTTTTAATAATTAGTAACCTAATTATTTATAAGTCAAGTGGGTGGTAATTAAACCAAACCCACATCTCATTGGATTCTCTTCACTACAAAATAAAAGATAAATTTGTCGCTTTGTGCCTTTTGAATTGTCATGTGCTCCAAATTTCAAGAACTTTGCAGTATCATATCATTCCAAGTTGGACCCAAATCATCAAGAATGGTTTTTAAAATCTTACAGACCCTCGATGAAACAATTTCATTAGGTCCCAGAAGATAAACCATTAGACCTTATGTGCTATAAGGTTTATGACAGCATGGCAAATATTGGGGGCTTTCGTTAAGAATGGCAATTTTTGACGTAATTCAAAAATTTGATTCAAAATTAATGAATTTGAACTGTGTTTTTCGGATTCGAGTTGATTTAACGGCAAACACAACAAAAAAAAAAAAAAAAAGGAGTCGTGCATGGGTTAGCAACTTTGATTAAACTTTTATAGATTTAGATCAAAATTAGGAAGACCTAATGGACCCGAAAAAAATAAGTTGGCCATATTCAAACTAACAATTGCTTGAACTGCTCGTGTCAACTCATTACTCAGCATGATTGTCACCCTCTTGTTGTGACTTAAATTCACCAGTTGTTTGGGGCATATGATAAATGGATAAGGCTGATGGCTTTTGAGGTGCCAAGGGACAACATAATGGCTGGATTTTGAATTTAGGACTATGGACTGTGGAGGGTTTCACTTAAATAACCCTACTTAGCCATGTGGATGAACAGAAGAGCCCTTGGAAGGTAAACACCCCTTTTCCCCACTCAAATGGGATTCCATAATTGTAGACTTGAACTCCTTGAATCAGTCAAAGCAACCATAAAGTTATTTCCAGTTGGGCACGCCATGTTAAGTTTCTAACTGTTGTTCCTTTATATTTTAAATTAGTTGTGCCGATTTATGTCTGTTTAAGAGACCCTAGGAGTCCTATGAATTGAATAAAGATCCTGTGTACTTAAAAAGTTATCAATGTACTTCCTAACAAAATCTTGGTTTAACTATTACTTTCCGTGGAAAAGCAGCCAAACTAGAGCCAATAATGCCTTGAAAAGCAGAGCATAACAAATTTCATGGGGAAAGCTATTGGGCACCATTTGCAGTGAAGACAATTAATTATGGGTAGCCCAAACTACCTAAGACAAAGCATGATTAACCTAAGAACACACACACAAAAGAGACACTCCAAGTCACCAAAGGTTGGAACACGTGCAGAGTTGTCATTACATTGGATGGCTGCTATATACACCGGTAGAGTAGAGAAGATGATTACTTGTAGCTAGGCCACAAAGTCCCGAGTTGAAATAAATAAAATATAATAATAGGCATGCTTTGCTAAAGATTCTTTAATTTGTTGAGCCTGCGTAGAGTTACCCTGGTGGAGAGCATCATACTTGTTCACAGGAAAAGCTGATTCATGTCTAGTTCCGAAGTGACACTGTCTTGGATGTCTTCGAATATACACTTTTTTTTATACAACATTGGAAATTTCAGACTTTGGTTCAGTAATTCATTATAATCCGCGCACAAAATCCTTGCGGCGGCCATGCCCTGGACTCGACAAGTTATTTAGGTTATGTTTAGAATTCTATCTTTCAGCTGCAAAATTTTTTTAATTTTATATTATTAAATATATTATTTAATAATATTTTTATTCAAATTAAAATTTAAAATTTTCATTTCTCACTTATGTTCATTTAATTTTATTTATATTTTATAACATAATTATTATTATTCTTATAAATTATACTATTCATCTCATTAAAACATTCTTTTAAAACATACTACTCATCTCAATATAACATCTACCATACATCATACCAAACAAAAACCCCTCTCCCAAAACATAGCCTTAGAATCTCACGTTTGAAAGTTCATGAAATGATATAAAGAGTTTGATAAGATTTTTCGGAAGGTAATTGTTAAGATCCAAGTTAAAATATCGAGAATATACAAGTCCCTCCGGAAATAGTAAATAGTTACTAATTCATTTTTAAGTGACTCTTTTAGCACAGTTGTGTGTTTTTCCGTAATGTATAATTATTTTCCCACCTCCTTTTTGGACGGGGGGGTTGACACTACATTGAACTAAAACCCACTGTGTGACAAGTAAGAACAGAATAAATAAAAGAAAAGTTCAGCGGATCAAAATGGTATGCTACTTCAGGTTTTCAAGAGAAGTGCAATAAAACTGCAATTTGGAACTAAAAGTTCATTCACAGCAGCAAATTCAGTAAGGTATATTCAAATAATCGTAAAATAATGATTGCTGTTAAATATCAAATTGAAGTATAAGTAAGGAGAGGTTCACACTGTGGGTTTAGTAACATTGTGATGGGCAGCATAAAAATGGGTTGAGTTTAGAATCAAAAAAACCAATAACGACCAATTTACAAATATACAGCAGTCTTTGCCAAGTTGTTCTCAATTGTCATAAATCAGATTTGTGGGCTCGCTCAGGACGTAATTGGGTAACTCGTATTTGGCACCTGTAATAAGATACCAAATTAGCAGGAATTCTTGAATGACATAAATCAGAGGGATAAAATCAAATTCAAACCTCTCTCGTCATAGCAGACTGTTAAGTCAGGGTTTTGAACAATGACGCCAGCACTGTCCACAATTGCTTGTGCAAGGGTCAATTCAGCTTCGGCCGCAGCCCGGAGTGCATCCCAGATCTCTGATAAAAATGGCAAATAGAAAAAAGAAAGAAAGAAAAAAGAGAAGCTGCGGGCGATCAGGATGCTAAAATATGAATTTACCGGTTCATTTCAAAATTGTGCAACAAAGCATGCTTTCAATTTTCAAAAAATGATAGACGTGGATAGGGGCACAATATTGTTTGAAGACTTCCTATTATGTGAGCAATAGTCGTAGATGCCATAAAATAAACTCAAGCATTATAAAAGCTCATGTACAAACAAAGATGCTTCCAAAGTGTAGAAAGACACCACCAAAGGCCAAGGAAGTTAATTTTTTAGATTGGATAAAACTGCCATCTCTATGCTCATCATGGCATATAGTGTTCCAGCCTGCCGCTATGCATGCACATGAACTAATTTCATATATACTGACTTCCCCACACTTGGAGTAAACAATATATTGTTATGGCTTTGTTTGGATGTAAATTGTGTTGGTATAAAATTTTGCACGAAAATTTAAAAATAACTCAAAAGTAGTAAAGAGAGACATAAAAGTGTTATTTTGATCGGCAATATATTTGGAGAGAGTATTTTGATGGATCCAAATTTGCGTCCAAAAGCCTTATGCTTTTTCAAAATCATATGAACATTACAAGTTATTGTTGGATAACCTGGTGATTTCCTGGTACACAAATTATACCAAGAACTAAATTGAATGATACTTTTTGCGTAGGATGGGTAGGGTCAATGGAGTAAAGAAGAAGATGAAGGCAAAAAACTATCAGCAATCTGAAAGTTCTGTGTTAGCCTTGAAAATTATTCTTTTCTACCAATTAGATAAGAGTTTCATAGAAACCAATGGTGATGCAGAACAGATTCAGCTGCGTTATGGTATTAGAACATTCAGAGAATAAGCTGTTACAACACTGCATAAAGGTCTATTGTATACATATATTAACAAAATTTTGAAAAAACATACCTTTCCGACCACCATAGTGTGGTGCAGTGTCCCAGAACTCCTCACGCATCTGTATTAGTTGTGCCCTTGTTATTGCCTCAGGATGCTTCCATGACTTAGGTTTTTGTATCATCTTTGAAGTTTCTGGAAGACAGAGAACGAAGAACTCAAGAAGCAACTATGGGAAAAGCACCATCCAGCACAAATTATATACTCTAAAACCTTCATCCTGTCATCCTGATTCAGATAGTAATTTGTTCACCAAAGTCAACGGTTGCTAACAAATAAATCTCCTGCCTCTCAGGATGTTCAACTCAGTGCACTTATATCCCAAGAAAAAAGAAAGAATTATTTCTTCCCAACACTGTTCTGATGCTTGCTTTCTGACAACTTATTTTTCCCTCTCTGATTTCTTTTTCTTTTATCCAGGGCTGGGTTTTAGCATCAGGGATGAATTTGTAATTAAGAAAAAGAATGCATAGCAGCCAAAGTTCTACAGGAAAAAATACACTAGCCAACATTCATCTCGAAAGGTTGGGAGGTCTATTGGGAAATTGTTTCTAAGGATTTGAGGTGTGAAACTGTTGGCAAGGTGGCGAACCTTTGGGCAATGCCAATATCAACACAATAAGTATCAAATAATATAATTTAAGCCAAAATATATTCGGAATATTCAGAAAGCCAATGAACCAACTTCCTGAAATTGATACCAAGCCATGCATGTTGCACTAGCTACTCTCTTGGTTCTTTAACAAGAAGATTGACTGTGCCATGGAAAAATTAACACTAGTTGGATCAGCTTTCATGTGAATTGAGAAGTCAAGAACTTTGGCAAATGAAAAAATATTCTACCAAAAATTTCCTTTTTCTTTGGTTTTAATATCAAAAAGAAGGATCAGAATCGATAGACGTCCAAATTTCAAAAAATCTCACATGTGCCTTCAGAAGCATAAATCCCTTGCCACTGGAAAGAATGAACCATACATTCCAGTTTCTTCGACGTAAAATTCAAAGAAGCACGTGAGTGACAAAGTTCCTCTAATAGCATTACACAAACTTCTCTCATTCTTGTCCAACTCGACTGAAATTTTTTCCAATATCAGAAACCTGAAAATCTTTCCCGAATTTGATGCAAAAGGTCCGTGGTTTTTAAAATTTAATTCTAAAACAACTCTATAGAAATGCAGATTGATCTTAAAACATAAAATTTGGGGTTGTTCGTGGAATCATTACGACCCTCGTCAATGACACTAAAATAAGTAAAACCCCAACAAAACTCTCGACAACGACAGCTCGTCGCGTCATCGAAACCAAATACATTAACAAACATTGCGGTATAGCACAAATTTACCAAAAAAAAGTGAAAAAAGAAAAGAAACCGTTGAGTATTCTCAAGATTGGTACTGAAAACAGTTGACATACATCCATCAATCGAAAATTCGCGGCATTCATCAATCCACAACAGGGCATGTAGACACACAGGCAGGCGAACCAGAAAACCACGTGATTTCGCCATTTAACAAAAATAACAACGATAATGATAATAACAACCACATTATCCGATGATTAAAAAAAACGAATTGGAGAACCAATCATTGATATTAAGAATTTCAATAAACAAAAGTCAAAATCGAGTCAAAAGGTACCACCTCCTTTGTCGCGCGATCCAGCGCAACCCATGTCGCGCGATCGGCGATTTCTGTCCGGTCAAGGACTTCCTCCGCCCACAGTTCCGAGATTGAACCCAAAAAAAAGAAAAAAAATTAATAATAATAATAATAATCATAATAATGAATAAATATTACTCGACGCTAATACGAAGAGAGGGCAAAACGGTCATATTGATCTATAGCTTCTGAGTTGGCACTTGGCACGCGTCTTTCTGATACAGCTGCATGGATCATTTTCCGATCGAACAGTGTGGTTACTTTTGTAACCTAATCTTCTACTCAAATACATCCTCGTAAATTTTACAGACCCGTAATTTAACAAAATACTCTATAAATTTAAATTTAAAATTTTCTCTACCAATATACATAATTAATTAATTAATTAATTAATTTTTAATTATTATACTTATTAACCATCAAACCAATATCTATATACATCACACATTTATTTTTATTTACACTCTATAATATAATTCTTGTTATTACATATTATTACATTATCCAATTATTATTATATATTAAAATAAATTGTAATATTTATTTCAAAAAATATTCATTTTAAACATACTATTCATCTCTCAACACAAATTATACTAAACATCATCTCTAACATAAACCCCTCACCCAGACATAGCCTAATTTTTGTTTTGTAAGTAATTGTTTTATCATGAGTAGTCAGAGAGCATCGTTTCTTTCTTAAGAAGGGTGAAAGGCAGAAAACAAAATTTTTTTACATAATCTTCGGCCACCAACAAACGTAATAGGCTATGCCTGGGAGAGTGGTCCTGTTGGAGATATATTTTGTAGACATTATATTAGAATGAATTATATATTTAAAAAAATAAATATATTTATTTATTTAAATTTCTATATTCATATAGATATAAAGTACATAATAATTATATAATAATAAAGAGAGGGAATGATTATTTTTAGAATATAAATGTATGCGTGTGTGTATAGGTATGATTTAATAATAATTAAAAATTAATTAATTATATATCATATATCATAACACTTTTAGTGTTTGACCAATTTCGAATTCTCACAATTTTGGAACATTTTTAATAAAAAATATTTGATAATTAATTTATTTAAATTAAATATATGTATATATGGTGATTAGTTTTTGTAGTTTCCTTTTTGTATTTCAATTTGTTTAGGTTAGATTTTAATTACGAAAATTTTTCATGCTAAATTAAAGTTTACTTTCAATTTTAATAAGAAATATATGATAATTGATTTATTTAAATTAAACATATATACGGTGATTATTTTTTTGTAATTTTCTTTTTGTGTTTCAATATCATTAGGTTGCTTCTATCACTATTAGTGGATGGATGTGGCAATAACCTAACGTATATCATTAATATATAATTTTATTAATTACTAAAAAATATGATAAAAAGATATGTATCAAAATTTCACAAGTAAAATTTAATTAAAATATTGATAAAATAACACAATTTGTGCCACAAAAAAAAAAATCAGTAAAAGGAAAATCAAACTGCATATGTTACAAATATAGTAATTTTAATGAATCTGAAAGATTTAATTATAGAAAAAAATAAAAAAATATATATAGTAGATTTATTCATGTATTTTGATAGATAAAACATTGCCTAATATAATTATTGATATAATTGCTTAAGGAAAGAAATCAAGGGAATTCTGTTAATTAAAAATTTTAAATTCGATTTTAGGAAATTTGTTCCACTATTTCTACTAAAACTGTGGTGCATCACCTAATTAAATTTTAAAAATAAACCAAAATATTTATTTGATTTGATTTTGATTGAAAACATTTTTTGGAAAGCTATCCATATACATACATACATACATACATATATATATATATATATTCAGTTATGTCCAGGCAAAATTAAAGTCTTCTATTAGCTTTATTTATAGATTTAAACTAATAAATTTTATATTCATCTATAATCGTTTATAAAGGCTGAGGGCCTTAAAGTTTGAATTTGGTTGGCAAAATATAAATTATTTAATTTACCCTTCTATTTCTAATTTAAAGTAATATTAAGAGGATTATTTGGTAAAATTAATTTTATTTCTCTCTCAAATCAATAACGTCCCACCTCCACTTTTTCTACTAACCTCTCATTTTGCCAGAAAAATGGCCACATTATAACTGACTACTTTTTAGTTTTTAAAATATTTGCACATCTATATTTTCACTACAATTTCCATTATTTGTATTAACAATACAAACAGGATCTTCAGATCCAATCAAAGTTGAATTAGTCAAGAAGCCAAATCATCTCCATTCATGGATCTGTCGTTCCCGAGATTGATTTACTATTTTATTCCATAGGTTTCATTTTCATCTTAAAAATCTTGCCTTCATTGACATACTACTGCTTATTATAAATAGTGATGAAACTGCTCGTATTGTTGATTTTACTGAAAAAGGGTTTATAATACTTTTATTAATATAAAAAAGAAATTGATAGTTGTCAAATTATTTTATTTGTTTGTTTTTTTAACACCCATTATGCTTTATTTTTTTTTTTTGTTGAATATGTACGTTATACATTTTTATTTATGGTTTTGATTTTTCAGTGAGTAGTCCATCAAAATGTCAAATTTGATTTATGTTGAAAACATGCTTTCAATGGGAAATGATATTGTCTTCTTGAACGTAGATAGATATAATATATTTAGTAAAGAATTTTTTTTTATTTTGCTACAATCAATTAACGTTATGTTCATTTTTGTTAGTGTTTTACCCATTATTTATCCATATATACATACGTTAAAGTTTTTCTTAACTATTTGATTGATTCAATGTTTTATCGTAATATAATATAAAAAAAAAACTGTTCATTATTGTAAAATAATATAATGTGCATTTTTTTTGTCGTTAAAAACTTTTATGGATGCTAACAATTGAGATATATTTGATAACTATATTTATTTTTATTTTGCACGCTCGTTAAATGTGCCTCTATTGCTAGTATGCAGAATGGCACAAATTAACATTGAAGAAAGTAGTAAGAGAAAACCTACCGTGCTAACAAAACCATAATATATTGAATTAAATTTTGTTATTAATTATTTTTTATAAAAAGTTTAATTAAAATCTAGTATTAATTATTATTTATACTACTATTTGTTATAGGTCAATGGCTAATTATACTCTATAATTTATGTCTCTAACTATGTTAATAATCAAATTATGCCATCGTTTTGTCTATTTCATTTAGAATATTTTATTTCATGAAATTAATTTGAATAACACAATCATCCTCATAAAATATACATCATGTTTCTCCAATTTTTTCATTCAAGAATTCTATTTCATGAAGTCGTATCCATGGATGCCCATAATTTTTCTACCTCTCATTCGTTAGATTTGATATTTTGGCCAACTTTTGCCACCTCAACAAAGTGAAATCATTTTTGGGCAAATAAACAAGAATTCACCATGATAACGAGTCCAAAAAATACACAATATTTTAAAGATGTCTAATATCTTTTTTATATAATTATTTATTTTAAAATTGATGTGAGTTTTTTGAAGTAAAATAATTAATGTTCTTATAACTGTTTTGTCGATTTAGGAACTCTTTTTGCCATTTATGCTAATATTATACCATGAGTTTTGCTGTTTTTCAATTCTAAGTATTGATACATAAAAAATTATTATTGCATTGGCTTTTTGATTAATTAGAAAACATCATTCTTTACTATATTGCTAACGGATTTTTTTTAAATTTTTTGTTTATGTATAGTTAATCCTTCCTTTTTCATCAACAAAGTAGTCATTTTTGGTTTTTAAGATCAAGAGGTTTGAGAAACCCCCTCTCTACCCTTTCCTCAACCAACAAATATTGATTTATTAATATTATTCAAAGACAAAAAAATATTGATCTATTTTATGATTTGCAAATATAATTAAAAATTCAATGTATATAGCGAAAGGCAGTGGAGAAAGTTGACAAGATTCATGTATTTTTATAAGACTATATTGTATCAAATAGTAACTAATTAAGTTCTATAATATTTTCATGTAAAGAAAACCTAAAAATATTTCATTCATTATTCATATCAGTAGCATAATATTCCACACATTCAATTAAATACCTTCATTCCATATTTATATAATAATTTTAAAAATTATCTATTATTGTTAGATATTATGTTTATTATCAGTACGTTATTTAATATTATGTCTAAAATCATTATTTTGTCTAATATTATATATAAAATGAAGAAAATGTGAATTATGTATATAAATCCATCATAATGCAAACACGTGCCCGTTATAAAGTCAATATCTGCATTTTGGAAAATTAAAGTTAAAATTCTATAAATCAAATTATAAAAAAATTTTAATCAGTCAATGCATTTAAAAATTCTATCAACGCTAGAAAACATAGTTTTATATATAGATGTTTTTTGGTAAATTTTAAATTCAACAAATGTAAAATATTTTTAAACATAATTTAATTGTGGATTTAAAAATATCATGCAAATAAATGTTTTAATTGATAGTTGAGAGAATATACATACATATACGATACATGTGTGTGTGTGTGTGTATATCTTGCTTTCTACATCTATATAATATCAAAACTATAACTAATTCTGTTCATTATGATGCAATTAAGAATTAGTCAAATTTATTTTTTTTAATTAAATTAACAATATTATGCGGTTGTTAAATTTTCTATTTGAACAAGAATAAAGATAAAAACAAAGTTGTAGAAAATGAATGATTGCTTTAATTATAACATCATTTATTTGTTGTTTATTTCACTTCGTTTTACTTAATTTTAGTATAAAATAAAGTGGAAAGTCAATTAATAAATAATTACTGATAATAAATTGAAATTTAGTTTATAAACTTTTTGTCTCAAACTAAACAGATTTGATTAATTATGAGTATACCATTTGCATTTAACAATAAAAACATACGAAATAAGGATATTGGTTTTTCAATAAACAAGTATTTCTTGGTATATGTTGTAAAAGTTTATGCACTTTTATGTTTAATTAATTTGTCATTGTAGTTTGGTTGATAAAAACATTTATTTCAATAAAATTATTAATTTAATTAAAATTCAAACTATCAAAAAGATTTATATATAAAATTTCTCTAATATATGATTTATTTATGCACAATATTAATCTTGCAGTGTAGTTTGATTGAAAGCAATGCTTAATTTCAAAAAAAAATTAATTTAATTAAAAATTTGTTCATTAAATAATTATGTAAAAATTATCACTAAAAATATAATTTATCCGTGCATAGCTCAATGACATATTAGTTGTGTATAAAAGATGAAAATTTTAAATTTAAATTTTAATAAAAAAATTTTGTTAAGTAATGTATTTAGTGGTATAAAGTTTAATAGGAAGTATAAAGTTTGAGATTTGGGTTGTAAACGTAAACAGGGACATCCAACAACTTGTAACTATTGGGTGTACGGCTGTGACTTGCTTGCTATTATTAAAAATGTAATTATTTGATATTTTGACAGAAGAATGTTTGGATATGACGTTATGAATGTGGCAGATTCTACACGTTTACATAATTTATCAATAGATTAAATGTTCTCCAGATACAATAGAAAGTGTACAAAATTCCACTTTGAATTACACATAATGTGAAATTAGACATTATTTTGTTTTATTTTTTATCTATAATATTTTATATCTATCTATTACATGTTAAAAAATATAAAAAATTAATTGTACAATATATAACTGTCGAGAATTATCTTCAAATCTTTATATATATATATATATATATATTCTCCTTTTATTTCACATTTTAGATTTTTATCTGTTTCTCTCACTTATCAATTTTAATTCAATTTATTTTTCTAAAATTTTTTATCTTTTATCATTCTATAAATGTCATAAATAAATATAAAGTTTATATTTTTTAAAAAAATATGTACGTTTATAATATTTTTTCTTTTTAGTTCTTGTACATAAATTGGCCCCCATTTGATATAGGTCATGTGCATTTGCACGTGGTTGTATCTTGATAGATATCATAATTGTAATATTTAATTAATTTTTTATTACTTTTGTGAATTCAATATTGTGACAGTGGTCAAAGAGGTAAGCACCAACACAAATGCACGTGGTCCATTTTAAAATGGACCATACTTATGTAAGGGCGTCAATCAAACATTTATTATCCATCATCACATAATGTATCATCAAGATCGAGTCATATAGGCCTTGGAGATGAAGCATCAGCAGGCGGCGGAGCTGGCGGGGTGGGCCTTTTGTGGGGGAACCAACTATGGGATTAGCTTAACATCGTTTTCATGCATGTTCCAAGTCGAATTATTAGCTGTGATGTCACTTGATGGAACATGCAAGTTGAATTATTGATTTTGATACTCCTTACTTTGTTGGAAGTATGCTAATTGAACTATTAATTTTGATGTAACTTACCAGAAGTGTGTAAAACTAATCATAAGTTCTAGTTAGCCCTGTCAGGCTTGGAATCAAGTTAAATTGAACTAGAGAGCAAGATCCTTGAACTACATTTTAAGATAATTATTTGATATTTTGTGGATGAGCATGCATATTCGTAGAACTAATACCATATCGATTACCAAAACCTTAAAAGCAATGAATTTGCGGGTCATTCCTAACATTCACTTTTCTTCACACTTTTTTAATGTGAAGCAACCTACCTATACATGAAATACAGCTCTAAGATCCACAAAGCAATTACATGGTTTTTAATAGGATGTAAATCTTTAAACATGGTTGACTTAATGATTATTTAGATAAACCAAAATATCTTATAATAACAATAACAACAATTTGTGAAATTGAATTGAATTATTATTATGCAAGCACGAATATGATTGTTTGGGGACATCAAATATAGGTAACCTTTAAAAATTACGCAAGCCAGATATAGAGCAAGTTTGTAAATATTTTATACTATATTATTAAGATTTTTGGGGTTAATTTGGTTGCGCACTGTAGATTTATAATATTACCTTTAGGTAGTAAATTTATGCTGTTAATCTTAATTAAAAAGACCAACACACAAATATAATTTTTACTATACCATTACTTATTTTATATGGTATATCTATTCTATATTATTATGGAAATAAAGTTTTTTAGTTGCACATGCTAAATTACACAACTATTTATAATTTTAGCTTTTTTTTTTTTTTCTATTTTTCAATTCTTTTCTTTTGACTTATTACATTTATTTGTTTTTCTCAAATTTCATATCTTCTCAAAATAATTTATCTTTTTTAAAATTTTTATTAATTTAAGAAATCTTTGTACCTTTAATTGAAATACTTTTTTATTAATTAAAATATAATAATATTATAACTTATAAATAAGTTTGAGCACGTGTAAACTATAAAGTGTGCCACTTTTGCTAATAATATAGATATTTTAACTATACACTTGAATGGGAACTATATATACGTACACTTAAAATCTATTCATAAAATGAATTATAAATTGAATCAGAGAAGAGACAGTGGTGTTCTACCCAAGTAGCCAGGCCCTCATTTTTAACACAAGGTGAGACGAACTAGTCTGCAGTCAACTTTTTGTGATCCATACATGGGCTGGAGTTAAGGCTAGAATATCCATAAACGCCACTTGTCCTTCGCCACCCTAAAATGCTCCAAAGAAACTTGGGCTTGGGTATGATTGGTGTAGTCCAAAGATTTAATAGCTTTTCACTTAAAAACTGGTTCTAAGGGTTGATATGTATTTCTAATAACCCATTTGCTATTATAATAAGCCCATTTGTTATTCATCCGTACTTTTTAATGCCTTGCAATGAGAAATGGCTGTTGACGTTTGGAACAACATTTCACAACATTCACTTCAAATTTCATGCAACCAAACATATGAAACTACAAAATTTTTATTCAAATTTAAATTCAAAATTTTACTCTCTGACATATAAATAATTAATTATTTTTTAATTATTATACTTTTTTACAATCAAATATATATATATATATATATATCATACACTTACATTTATATATATTTATACCTTATAAATTAATTATTATCCTTACATACTATCACATCATTCAATCATTATTATATATTTTATGCATTTATAAATAATCAAATTCAAATAAATAATATTATTTATCTCATCAATTTTTTTTTTCTAAACATACCACTTATCTCAATCCAATTCTCACCATTCATCACCAAAATTCCTCTTCTAAGCATAGTAGCCTATATTTGCACCAATTTGGTCAAGTGCTTGTCCCAACAAAATTCATGTTTGCACCAATTAGTCTATTAGATAGCACATATGAGTGCTTAAAATAATTATATATGTCATATTTTAACATATATCATGATTATAATTATTTATTTTAAAATGTTTGATATATAATATGATTTTAAGTACTCAGTACAATATATTAAGTGCACCCTGATTTAGCATACATGATATTATGTATTTGGTGTAAATGTATCCAACGTTTTAAACCTTAATATATGTTATATGTTAAAAAGTGATTGGCTATTATTAAATAATGTGAACATTTCAAAAATTAAAGCATCTAATGTATCTACATCAAACACATAATATTTTAAACTTGGCTTAGGTCACTGCTTGCTAAAGGCAGGCATGTCGGTGACTGCATTAATCAAAGGGAAATTTAAAAACCCATCATTCTTGTGAGAACCAAGAAAGTTGTTCCACGCAGACGTTTCTTAAGGTGGTAGAGAGATGAATGGTTTTACTAAATGGAACACCACCCACACATTCAAACTTGGCAGCTTGAAAGATTAAGCATTGGCAAGTGACTATCATTTTATTTATTTCCTTCCACGGAGGCTTTTAACCCAAATTCCACGCATATTCCTCCTTCCACTGCCCAAGCATGTTTCAGTCAAATGGAGTAAGTGTCTGCAAGCACGTGGCAATCCAGCAATTGGACTTAGGACATTGTTAGGCAGAAAAATTTTGCATTTGTGATACCAAATTATTTGACTGGGATGTACCATTGACTGGATTGGTATGAGAGCTACAAAGACTTTTGCGTGTGACATTATAATGAAGATGGAATAATATTGGAAGCAGACGTGTTAGGAATTTGAAGTCTAATATTTCAGTCATGTTGTCAAAACCCGTTTCTGAAGTTGGTTTTAACTAGTCTTAGTATACCTGTTTCTTTTCGATAAAGCAGTCCTTTCTCACTATTCCACCCACTTTTAAACCTGCATGGAATCTCAACAATTCTTTTTAATATTTTAAGGTCATGTGGGTATGTTTGGTTTGTGATTAGGGGTTGGAAAATTTTAGTGATTTGAGTAGGAGAAAAATACAGTATTGTAAGATTTGAGTGTATAGAAAAATTATTATATATATATATATATTTATTTAATACGTAATTATGATTGGATAATGTGATATTATATTTGTTTATAAAGTGATAAAAAATGAGTGTAAGTAGAAAAATTAAAAAGATATGTGTTGATTTGATTGTGAATATATAAAATAATTAAAAAATTATTAGTTAGTTATAAAAAGTTAAAAAGAAAATTTTAAATTTGAATTTGAAAATATTTGTATAGTAATATATTTGGTTTGCAAAATTTTTGAGTAAGTGTGAATAGTGGATAAGTAAAGAAACAAACATAGCCATTCACTTTTATTGATAATACTTGAACCAAAAGATTTATTGAATTCAAGACCATGCTCTTTTTAATAGTAGGATAAAGGTTTGAGATCAGTGGATTGTTTTATCATATGAATTATTTATTTAATCTTTTAATTAATTTTTACCGATCTTGTGTTTTATATAGGAGTCTGTTATTTAATAAGAAAATATCATTAGTGCAGATAAAATAATTTAACCAATCTAGTTCTTTGAAGTGTACCAGATCCAAAAAGAATTATTGTGAAGGATTAAATATTTTGGTCTTGATTATCATCAAGTAATTTAGCCATCTTATACCAAATTTCGATTTTTATCTTTTAAAATGAATATATAATTAGTTCAAATAAAATAGTTTATCAAATTCAATCCTTTCAAATGTACTTAATATAAGTTTAGGCAAGCAAGGTTACATCTACGTACCGATGAATTGTTTAGTTTCAAGCATAAAATAAGAAATATACTGACCAAAAGAATGCTTTCACTTACTCCAAAAATATTATGGTAAATGCCCTTCAAACTTAAAATAGATTTTTATATCCAAAACCACACCAAATTGTTTTCTCTTTCCCAAAAATCCATCCCATCAGTTTTTAGATTATGAGTGTTTTTTTAACTAGGATATCGTTGAGGACTCCTTATATATAGAAGAAATTTAATGATTAATTTCTCAATTATCTTTTTTTTTTAAAATTAAGTTTATATTTTGCAAAAATTTTTGGAGTGATTTTTGTTTGAAACTTTCATAAGAAGTTCAAGGCCAAATAATTATTTTTGGTTTTTGGAAAGAAAAATTGCGTGGTGGAAAGATTTTTAATGATTGGGAAGCAAATTCACATATTTTTTATTATAAAAAATTATTTTAACTGTTTTTTAAACTGTTCCCCGTTTAAGGTGCTGCCATGGCGTCAAACGTCTCTAAACATAATATTTGAGAGTTTCCAATTATTATTAATATACTCAATAGTCCTAATCATACATCTACAATACTTCAACTGTTTTGTGGGTTCTTTTTCTTTCCCTCTTGCTCATTATTGTCGATTTGTTGTCATTGTCACGGGTTAAATAATCCGATGTTTCAAACTTTGACTTTGTTTTGTCATTGAGTGTACGACTTGATTTTCCCAAAAAGCTACTTAGATTTGTGACATGATTTATAAGGACGACAGCCATGGTATGATTTCAAGTTGAGACGTGTTGGAAATAAAATCGACACATATAAGTCACATGTGTATACATAATTAATAATGGATCGAGTTTAATTTTATGCAGCAAAATTTCGATACGGGTGTGTGTGTGTGTGTATCTCAAAATCAATATCATCTGCAAGCCCTTGCACCAAATGGCAAATTTATAATTAATTTTTTTTCTATAAGACACGTCACGAGCGTCCAATTATTCTTTCAAATTCATCTTAAATATTTTCAGGAGAATTATTTCTGAAACCAAAGCTCGAATGTTAATTTATTCGTATGAAATGTGGACACAATTTCAATTATGGACAGCTCGAATCATGCACAAAAAGGGAAAAGCCACATGTGACATGATTTTTTAGTAATACTTTTAGGGAAAGGGGTAATATATCTCAAATGTCAAATACAAAAGCCGCCCAACTTATCTGCAGATTGTTGAATTTGTGCTGAATGAATGAATTATGATAGCAACTTCTCATTCAAATTAACATTAAATGGTTTAGTTCAATTTCAAAAATTATGTGAGCGTGTGTGTGGGTATTAATTATTCCCTCAACTTGTTCCTATATTTTTTCAATGAAAAATCTAACTGGATATTTGTGGAAAGCGATGTATGAGACAAATGAACTTCAAGATTTTGAACAAGTACAGGAGTGTGCAGATTAATTATAATATATAGCTTTAAATAATATCATGATCAAGTCCCATAAACTCATTTGGATACTTATTACGCACAGTTAATCTTTATTAACGTGATGAATAGTAGTAACACCTGAGAAGTTATTATATTACATATATATTACTTATATGTTAAGGCTAAAGCCTTAATGTCTCTCTTTTGTTTTAACATTTTTATTTGTGACATCTCTTTTTAATTTCTTTCAATCTTTTATATTATTTTTTATTTCAATAGTTATTATACTTTTAATTTAAATAATTTTATTTCCATTTGTATAATTAAAAATATAAATGTTTAATTATTTTGCATAATATATGAGTATGTGGCTTTTACTAGTTATGAATTAAGTGTTTAAATTCTTTAGCATGCACCACAAAGTGAGTGAAACCGTGTTAATAGCTTCGGTTAATGACAATTAGGCTCCTACAAACACAGCCTTATAACACTCCATGTTAAACAAGTAAAATTCAAGCAATGATGTGTGTATAAAATTATTTATAAATGATAAAATTACTGTATTTTAAAATAATAGAAATAATATTATTTCAAATTAAAAATATAGAACATATTTCATATAAAAAAATTGAAAAGAAAACAAATGAAGATAAACTAAAAAAGGGAGAAATAAAAGAGAGAAAAACAAAAGAACTTAAGTTAAGGATAAATATATAATTTCGTATTATATAGTTAAAATTGAGTAAATGTGTCATTTTATATTATGAAACTAAAATTGGGTCAAACACTTAATAATATAGTATAAATATACTCAGAGGATAAATTCCGTATTTCTAGTTTCACATTCTTTTTTTTTTTTTTAAGTATTCTAAAATAAAATTTTATTCCTAAAAACCAGAACTCTTTTACCAAAATTTCCCTTCTGCCAAAAGTGGTGATAGTTTTAATATTTTTACTTATTATTATTAATTTACAGAAATATTTATGTTTTTATTTATGTACTGCATATATTGCGTAAAGTTGCCTAGACAACTAATTAATAACACGCTCTCAGTTGCAACTAAGTGAATATTATAATTATTAAAATAGCTTAATATTTTATACAAATTGTTGCCAATTAATTAAAAGTGACAATTTCAAAAGTGATTTTTTTTTCATTGTTAATTTTGTGGAAGTTATTATTGCAACAGAACAATTTATTATTATAACTTAAGCAAACATATCATTAATGATGACTGTATTATATTAATAATTTATATCGTTGCACAACGTCGATACGAAATGGAATCACTATGTTTGGTTCTTGGAATTAGTGGAGAAAAAAAAAAGAAATGTTAAAAAAATGATTTTAGTTGTTTGATTGAAAAAGAAAAACCTATAAAAAAGAAAATTAGAGAGAAATTATAATTTAGTAAAAGGAAAAGTCATTTTTCTTACAAAATGATGAGGAAAATAGAAGGAAAATTTTTTTAACTCTTATTCTTCTTCTAAAAATTTCAAAATTTCTATTTCTTTATTATTTTTTCTCAAATTATTAAAAATTTCATTTTTAAGTTTTTGTTTGATTTTATTTCTTTTTTCTTAATTTTTTTGTTCCTTATTGAAATCTTTTCAACAAAACATGATATAGAATTTTAAATTTCTTTTATTTTCTTTTCCTCTCTATTATTTTCTTTTCCATTTTAAATTCCTAAAACCAAACATACTCTAAAAGAAAATCAAGCTAGCTAAACCATTCAAATGCAATTCAAATTTAACTTTAGCATATTTTGATTTCCTGTTTTGTTTGTGGTTCTTCATATATTCCCCTTTTCTATCTCCCACAAAGATGGAATCAAGATTCTTCACAATCATTTTAATGGTAGATAAATAAAGGTAGAAAAATTAAATAATAAAACGTTTCAGTTTAATCTATTTCACTTGGAACCCAAGAATTTGCTTTAGTCAAAAACTCAAAATTGTGGGCAAGGAACAAAAAAGGAAGTACACATAAATATATTTGACTAAATATTCCTTTTTATTGTTTTCTGGTCATGATTCAGTCCGTGACCCATAAAATAATATTTTGCACATATTTGTAAGCTGACCATCCGCAGCTTAATGTCAAATACAACACAAACTAATCATGATGCATCTTTGATTCTTTCCATCGACTTTTCTTCACCTAATTAAATACATTATAATCAGGATTACAAATTGAGCAATTAGTGATGTATAAGAAACAACAAAAAGTTGAGAGAATGTGAATTTATTCCTTTTAATTGACCCTTAATGAACGATAATCCCCACCCCACAAAAGAAAGGGAAAAACAGGCAATATTTAGATGGCAAGAATTTCAAGGAAACTACTGAACCCACTAAGATTGGAAGAGCAATTCCTGAAAGCCTCTTCCACCAGCGAATAAGGTGCAGTACTTTCATGGGCATTGTGGCCCCTGGACTTGCGTATATTTTAAATAATTGAATGAGTTCAAGTAACGATGTGACTTCGATAATTTCTTTTTTGAAGTAAAAAATACCAATATGGGTGGGGTTAAATCGTGACCTTTAACACGTATGTATATAACATGGAAGAAGTACATACAAATTTCACAGTACAAGAATTAAGGAGCATTGCTCCCTTGCAACAATATTGAAGCACAACGCACAAGAAAATTAGGAACAAATTATCTACCTTTAAAGTTGGAAAGTTACAATTTATTTAGTCTAATCAAAGCAAGCACGTAACCTTGTCTCCAGTAATTTAAGTTGGACAAATTTACTGAACTCATCCGATTCAATTTTGTAGAATTCAAACTTAAATTTGAATTTGAGTCATTACCGAATTCTCGCATTTTTCATAACTAAGACTAAACTATTATGGAATTTAATCAAACTCCGAGTCCACCTTCCAAACTTAATACAGACCGCACTTTACACAAAAGCTGTACCGACATCATGGACAACGGGAAAAAAGGGCCTCACAAAACGCGTTTCTTTTTTTATCTTTTTTTATTCTGGGCTGACACCTGTACCGTAGTCAAAGATGCAAACGGAGTGCTTGCCATACATTCTCTTACAAAATTCCGACAGTTGTACCAATAGAAAGTACAGTTTCAAGTTTCGACTGCATACGAATGGTCGATCAGTCACCACCTAAGATCAACTTCCATAGATTGTGAAACTGAGCCCATCTGACTATCAATTCTTCCCGAAAAATATGTTTGATGTTATCGCTTAATGTAAATAAAATGATTGCTGTGTCTGTTTTCAGTCCATCAATTTGAAGATGCATGTAGTTATTGCAGTCGCATCGGATCAAAATGGCAGAGTCCCATTAATGAAAAGAATACGAAAAGTAGCTTACATAAGAAGAAATTAGGAAGCAAAAGTGTTTATTGTATACCAATGTCTTGCTATACACTTCCCTGTGTACAATTCCTAACCTAGCTACTAATCTGGAGGGCCCCTGGCCTTTGTAAACATGCATACATACATACATATAAATATATATATATATATATATATTCAACAAAAGAATCCTAAATTGTCAAGGAAAATACAACAAATGAAAAAACTGAGCCGGAACTAAGACAGTCCAAGCTAGTGGCCCACGGTGGGGCTCGGAACAGAGCGGAGAATCCTCTCGGTGTCGGCGAGGTGGCGGGCGATGAGCTTCTCGTCAGTGGTGACGGCGTGGCCTTTCTTGCTGGGGGTCGACGCCGGGACTTTGCCCTTCGGAAGCGCGGTTAGGTACAATCTTCCGTCCAGCGACGGGACGTTACGGCGCGGCACGTCCCTCAACAGCTTCCGTCCATGCGTGGAGGACACTAACGCAGAAAACACAACCAAGAACGCTAAGAACAGCAGCACTTTACGGGCCATCTGTTTAGTCGATCAAGAACGAGTGATAAGGGGAGAGTTTTGAAGGGAGACAGAGGTGAAGATGCGAGGGATGTCTTGGTGAGGAGAAGGGGACAGAGGAGGCGTTAATGAGGAGTGATTTTGGCGGGGGGTCTGAGGTCTAATATATACACGAGCGTTGAAGAAAAGTATTGAGGGGCTGAAAGCCTTGGGGCACAAGTTAGTTGGGCCAAGTCAAATTTGAACTTCTCCTATACACGTGGTCTTCCTCAAGTGATATTGGGTGGACCCAGTCATCGACCGTAATATACGGCAGTATAAGATTAGTGCCTAGCACATGACTTTGGTTCGAGATCCAGTCCAATGGGTATAGTTGAAAAAATACTTTTTGACGAAGAGGTTGTAGGGAGTGGGAATGGTGCAGCCAATTGTACGTGTAAGAAGGCCCCGTGGAGGTGGGTGGGATTACATTATTCTTAAATTTTTGTGTCTAATTTTTTACTTTTGAAATTTACATCCAAACAACTGTATTAGCTTGTAAATCTTGGGAATCAACTCACCCCCTACCGTTGGGTAACCTCGTAAAAAAGTACCTTAATTTCAGTGAAAACTGAACAACGGGTGTGCCCATCAAGGCTACGTACATCCGTAGCCCTTCCACCATGGTTATCGGCAGAAAACTCGGTTCTAATAAAAGCTTACTATACATTGAATGCTAGGTTCAGCATCTTTGCAAGAGTGATAGGTGGGCCACTAAAATTCAATTAGAATAGTTTAGGCTATGTTTGTATTTATTTGTAAGTGCTTGTTTATAGATATGTTGTTATTGAAAATTGAGTAAAAATAGGGAGAAAAAAATTAAAAAATACATGAAATGATTGAGGTGTGGATATTTATTTTAGAAATTTGAGAACAAACAAACCCTTAATTTTCTTTCTGGCTTTTTTCAGTTTAGTAAATCCTATTGTCAAGTGTAGTGCTTATGCATGACTAGAGAGTGACACGTATCCACTTCCTTTTATTTTATTTTTTTTTCTCTCTCGATCTCCTTTTCTCTTTCGATTTTCTTTTCATTTCTTTTTTCATTTTCTATGTTTTCTCCACTTCCTTATATTATTTTTAGATTTCTACTCTTTAATTTTTAATTTTTCTATTTGTATTTTTGAATTTTTTCTGTATTTTCTTATATTGTATTTCTAAATTTTCTACTATTTTTTTAATTTCCGTATTTTTCTATTTTTCATTTTTATGTTTTTAAACTTTTATTTTTATTTTTTTGTGTTTTTCTAATTTCTATGTTGTACTTTAATTTATTTCTTAATTTTTTCCATTTTCGTGAACTCATTTTAATTGTGTGTGTATATATATTCATATTTGATTTTTTATTTTATTCATTTTTAAATGTGTTTCAATTGAAAATTTTTAAAATATTGAATAAAGAAATTTAAAAAGTAAAGAAAAATACAGAAAATAAAACATTAATTTGAAGTAGTGGAAAATTCGGGCAGAAATGAAAAACAGAAAATTTAAAAATAAACAAAATAAAAAATAAGAAAGGATTAAAATAGAAGAAAGATGACATGTGTCGCTCTTTAGCATTGTAGGAGCACTATTATTGAGAGTAAGATCCACTGAACCATTTTTTCTTCGTTACTTTAATTTTCTTTCTTACATAAATATTGTCCTATTTGGTTCTCGTAAATAAATGTTAATAAATTATTAATTTTTTTTATTATAGAGAAACCTCAAGGTATTGATATTTAACTATATTATATAATAAAGGTATAAACTTAATTTGGTTGTCTGTAATTATTAAAGCACCCCAATTCGTTACATATTTATTTTTCTTTTTACTCTCTCAATATTAATTTATTTATTCACTTTTTAATCTTGATTTACTCAATTTTTTTCTATTTTCTCAAATTTATTTATTTTTTTCTTATTTTATAAATAGTATTTAATTTATATTACAAAATAATATTTATTTGTATAATTATGCGCGCACTCGCATCGATTATATGTTTATTACTATTTTTTTTAAAGTCAAACCAATTGGTCCCACCAAATGCCAAGAATTTGTAATTACTTTCGACAGAGCATCAGGTTAAAAGCTTAATTGAAACAGCCTACATATTTTAAATACAAACACACACACACACACACACACACACACACACATAAATATACACATGATTAATTATACTAACATCCCTAAGCATAATTACAAGTTACACCTTTCTTCCTTTTTATATTACAAATAACTTCACTTTCATGTTTGAAATATTTATATCATTCTTTCTCTATCATGATTTTTTGATGGAAATTAATGATATCACGAAAAAGTTTAACTATTTTTTTTTATTATGGTTCCTAGAGCCTAGTTTTTGAAAAAAATTATAAAAAATAAGCTTAACTACTAATAATTGCAATCAATTAGTTTAAATCTTAAATTATTACAAATAAAATATATTTAAATTTGACATATAATAAAGGACATCATTATCCATAAAAAGGTACAAAAAAACTTTAAAAATAAAAGTCAAATGTAAATTAAAAAATTAATTATTACATTATGAATTTTCGTTCAAAGCCCTAACTGCAAAAGAATATACACATGTTAAACAAGGAGGAGGGATTTTTGTAATATTACAAAAAAAAGTACGGTTTGAAATTATGTTAATTTGATTGGTTGAAGCAATTAACTATAGGCAAAATTCTTTTAATTGAATTTTTATAAATAAAAAATTTGTGTAAGTACAAATACAATTTAAATCAAATGAATTTCTACGGGCTTTATTTTCTAACTTAGTTCTCTGATTATTTTTTTTAACTTGAAGAGAGTTGAGCGTTCTTGGAATTTGTTGAAGCATTTTATGAATTTGATTTTCTTTAAAGTTTATTGACCTTTCGAAAAATGTTATTTTTTTTTGTTTGTTACTAAAATTCTACATTGAACATCGAGATTTAAAAAACTTGTTTGAAGAATACTTTGAATATTATAAGAATATTTTAAATGCCGTTTGAAGAATGTCGTTGAAACTAAAGGAACTTTTGAGTTTTAATTTTTTTAATGTTGGTTGAAATTTCAACTAACATTAATTTATTGGTTTCACACCTTTAACATAAATTAAACGTTAAAATTTGATAAACTTTCTTTAAGAGTGCATTAAATATTGCAGAAATGACTTTTCACTTGTGGAAGGAGAACTTGATTTCTTCAAGATTCCTCCTTGCTTGATGTGTTTTGATTTTTCAAAGCCACTTTTATTTACAAGAGAAGAAAATGTCTTGCTGTCATAAATATTTAACAACATAGTAATGTTTGATTAGTTGAAAATATTTGATTTAATATTATTTTTTTTAATTGAACAAAAAAATCACTTGCCTACGTTAATTTTATATATAATATACTTTTTGTCTGCTTTTATTAACTCTTATTAACGTTGTTGATGGGTGCTACCTACATGAATAAAGTAATTGAAGAACCTTTTATTAATTGTCCGCACGTCCATTTGAAAATTCCATCTGGAAACATCTGGAAAAAGTTAAAAATGCTTCCCTTTTAGCTGTCCAATTACAGACATGGCCAATGCTCATTTTGCAACATATCAAGCATGGAAACAAGCAATTGACCTTCATAATACTGACGAACCATGCCTGTAATATACCGTTTGTGGGAAACCGCCGCCTATTAGATTCCACGACATGCTTGCATGGTTGGAATATTGTCACTATAAATGCTTGCTCTGGATTTTATTTTTGTTTTTCATAACATAAATTTATATATTGCCATTTCAAATTAAATATATTATATATATATTTTTGGAGTAGGATTGAGAAAATGAATGCACCAGCCTCAGGGTTTGGAAAGAGGACCTTTGGGGGGAAATTATTTAGGGCCCATGCCTTGCCTTTAAACTATGATATATTATTTTCATATGATAAAGGGCCAGAACTCAGGAGTGGTTATTAGTTATCTGCATTCATCACATGCATTAAATATTATGACAAAAAATAATTGGGCCGCAGTTTTTTATGTCTTGTTTACATTATTTATTACTTATGAAGTCGAGGAATTGATTAGTGAAGGCACATAAAATTGTGCATGGGCACAAACTACCACGTCTCTATTTCATGAATACCCATCTCAACATCATATGCAATTTTTCCTTTTCAATTACAATAATGAAAAATGTCAATGACCTTGGCTCCAACTGGGCATGTCTCTAAGCTATCTTTTACGGGTTTGCAATATGGTAAATTCACCAAATATCTTGACATTCAAATAATATCTTTTACAATTATATCGCATGGGTAATGTTACATATGTCATATCCTTTTCCAAAGTGAATTTTGCCAGAAAATATTTTTTTTCCTTTTGTTTATCTGGTCATTAAATTAATCCATTGCAGAAAATGGCAACCTCTAACAATATCACATATATCTAATAACTAGGAAGCTCATAAGTTGAGGAATACTACTAAAATGCACTGACTTGACTATGTCTACAAATGGGCATGTATGAGTATATTACAAGTAGCTAGTGGTGAGATTAAATGACAGAGAAACTATTTGTTTGTTTTTAAATTTTGGTACGAGTTTTTGTCTCAAGATTTATATAAAAGTAATAGATATAAAGAGATTAAATTTAAAAAATAAAATATGTGTTTTTGAAATATATAATTTCAAAAGAAACATTGCTGAATTGTGGCCATGGAAGGTGTCCTGGTTGCCGGCAAGAACATGTATGCATAGATGGGCCATGGACCACTCACCATGTCTGCAGATTAGGTGTCTGCCCCAAGACAACATTTCCTTTGCAGGTGGCCGAAAGTGTGACTTGTTGTCTATGTTATATTTGATGCTAACATCCTAGCTGCGGTAGAATTTTATATGTATACATACGATGATTTAGTATGGAGAAAAAAATTGTGTACAAAATCTGTCGTATGTGTGGGGAGCTTGGGGATGACAAATCCCCTTTATCTTTCACAATTCAGCATCCCAATCAGAAAATGTACATAAAATTGAATGGGTTAGTGGATTCAGACTTGAATTTTGGCCACCCTTCTAATTGGGTGTTTGGTTAAGATTATTTTAGAAGTTCATAAGGTCAAGATATTT
Organism: Avicennia marina; assembly: GCA_019155195.1. NCBI lineage: Eukaryota > Viridiplantae > Streptophyta > Magnoliopsida > Lamiales > Acanthaceae > Avicennia > Avicennia marina. The sequence goes on from CM032776.1 coordinate 837,049, forward strand.
TTAAAATCTATAAACTCATATATCTTATTTCAAAAATAATCTAATAAAGCGTTTAGATAAAATTAATAAAACTATATTATAAGGTTTTGTTAAAATTTTTTAATTATGCACCACTAAAACTTTTAATAATGATAAATATAAACTAAATTTTATTAAAATAATGGGATTACTAACATTTATATCATTTTTAATATATAAAATAAAATAACTTATAAGACAAACGATAAATTATGAAAAGCTCCAAATATTTTTTTTTTTTAAAAACTTATAAACTATTTTAACAAGAATTTTGTTGAACACTTTTGAAATTATTCTAAGCTCCAAAAATCTTATAAGTTTAGAGTCTAACAAAAATTGTTTAAAATGCAATATTAGAAAATTGAACACTATTTGGTTTTTAGAATTTAGGGATGAAAGCAAAAGAAAATGTCAAGAGAAATTGATTTAATTGTTTGGTTAATAAGAAAAATACAAAAGAAAAAGAAAACTTGAAGGAAACTCTAACATTAGAAAGTAAAACTATTTTTTCCTCGTAAAATGGTGTGGAAAATGAGACGAAAACCTTTTTTTTTTATCCTTCTCTTCTCTTTTTCAAAATTTTCACCACCTATTTTTTCTTTATAATAAAAAAATTAGTTTCAAACTTTTTTATTTTATTTCTTCTTTTTTAACATTTTCTTTTCCTCATTAAAAATCCTTTGAATCAAACAAAATATGATAATTTAACTTTCTATAATTTTCTGTTCTTTCTCTTCAGCATTTTCTTTTCCTCCATAAAATCCTAAGACCAAACGTACTGGAAAGGTTAGTCATCGTTGAAAGCCTTTGTGTGCTGAGAAAGGAGTTGAACAAGAAAGAATTATTGCTCTGAGCACACTATTTTGTAATGGAAGTATTGGGCCTATTATGGTCTCGTGAATGGCAGGCCAGGTATTTAATTGGGCCTCGTGGGAAGGCCCATTTGAGCACAAAAAGACAGTGCAAAAGTTTGAAAGGTGCAGTTGCACAGAGCCAAGAATTGACAACACTAATGAAAGCCTGGAAATTATTTTATGGCGGCAACTGTTGAAAATCGTGTCTTGATTAATTATTTTTTAATAAGTAAATCTTGATATAAACATAAGTTCATATATATATATATATATATATATTTTAAAAATTAATTATTACATTTATATACTGTTACATTATCCAATTATCATTATATATTTTATATATATTTTTAAATAAATTAAAATTTTCTTTCAACCAAATTTTTACAATTAAATATATTAACCACCCCAACATAATTCCAACTACATGCCACCGTCAACAGAACCAATCGCCCAAATATAGCCACAGATTTCCAGATTAGCGAAACCCCAACCCCAATTTTCATATGAAATTAATTTGATAATTTGAAGTGCAGAAGGGGAAAAATTAAAAAAAATGTTCATGCCCAGAGCCACCAAAAAACAAGAGAGAAAAGAGAAAAAGGGCCACTACTGTCCAGTTCCATTAATAGCATTAATTTTCAGGTACTGACCTTCTGCTATCAGAATCTCTTGGAAGAACACAAGCAAGCCTGTAGCAACAAGTGCACGATCCATTAGCACTCATTGAACAATACAAACCCATAATTCTTTCCGCCTTTACAAGAAGACAGTTAAACGTACGGGGATGATCATACACTGTAGCGCACGTACGTTGAAAGAAAGGCGGGATCTTTTTCTGGCACGCGCTTTCAGGGCGGTTCTCAGCTTGACAGCCATGTCGTGCTCGGTCGAGATCTCCCCCGGCGAATTCAGAAACGCGCTTCTTGGGATTGGAGGAGACCACAGCCCACTCTGCGAGTAATCGAAGTCGAACTCCGAGACGTCGTAGAACTTGGAGAGCAGTCTCTCCGACACAGACCTGGACACCAATTGAATTCTTCGCGAAGAGACTGAGAGCTCATCAGTGGGAGATGAGGTCTCAGAAACGGGGATATCCTCAATCATTGAATTGATTGAACCTCGAAAAAGTGCTCAGTATGTTAATGAAAAGAGTGTCAATTATGAAACGACACAATGGAAAAGGGCTAAGCTTTTGTGGGATTGTAGTGGGGCATTTGACAAGGAGACAACACAAACTCTATATATGGACGCATATATGTATATGTGTGTGAGTGTGCATACGTGAAGAGAGGCATGATAAGGACTTGTATGGTTGGCTGTATGAAATCATGGAGGGGACGGAGGAGGGTGGCATGATTGGAATTTAGAATCCAACATGTGGTGCGTTTTGCATGTGTTTCCTGAGTTGGGAGCTCGACGGGCCGTTTTCATCCAACTCAGATTTTTTGTCTTTAAAAAACCCACTTGATCTCAGACATTCTTTCTGGTGGCCAAGGTCCGAACGTTGTTTCTAGTCAATATATTATATATTTAGAGTGCTGTCACATTCACTCCCCTGGCTAGTATCTATCAAGACAGGTGAATAAATTAGTGAGCCTTAATTACTATGTATGGTGGAATTCTACTGAATACCTTGGTATTTGAATCCTTATTAAATATTACCTGGGACACTAAGAAAGAAAATAAAAGTGTATTTGAATCCATTGTGACTGTCTGTCAGTGTGACTTTGGGGGAATTGGTTTTTCTTAAGGAGACAGGACCTATTCGAATGAAAACTCAAGTGATTGATTTGAGAAATGAATTATGTACCTGAATTATGACTAGACCTCTATCCATTGAAAGTTTTAATGGGCCTAACCACCCATCTTGAAGTTGGCCATTATACCCTTAAGATCCAACACATATCTAATTATCCTTTACAACTCTTTATTTACGATAACTAGACTATATTATTAATACAATTTTATTTCATAAGCTTGTTCGGTTGAATAATACAATATGTGTGCATTCACACGTCCATATTTATGCGATTGGCAACACGCCACACATGCATTTACACACCTTTAAACGTGTGGTCAACAATAAAATATTGTGCATCTATACGTCTTTAAACATGTAGTTAACAATACACTTTGCATGCGTCCTACACGTCTTTACATGTGTGGTCAACATTATTCTATTTATGCACTCACACTTCAACTAACAAATTCATGTATATGTGAGTTGCACAGCCTACAACTCAACAATACATGCATTTAATTGTAAAACTAAGTTGACCCGGAGTAACAAAATTAATATTAATGCTGTCATAATGCTTCATGTCATAGCTTAATATTTGTCCCAAATTAGCTTGCAAGGGGAACGCGCCTAATGGGACTGTTCTGCATTGTGTAATGAACGGTTGGCCTCGTGCCACACCCTGTAATCATTCAATCTGTATATCATGAAAAATTGTTCCTGTCATGTCAGCATCCTTTTTGTTCTTTTTTTTTAATTCTTTTTATTTCACTTCTCAATCAAAACCTTCTTTTGGTGGCTGGCAACCACGTTCAGTCAGTATGTAATTCGTCCTCGAGCGAAATGAAATTAAACAAACCAAGTATTAGTACACACGACTGGAATCCAATGATTAGAAATAACCTCTACTATATTTTGCAATGAATCTTTCAACTATGGTCTGGCCAGTTGTAATAGGGTCCGAAATAACTTTGCTAAAGAGAGAGATCAGTATTATAGTACTGTTTGGGCCTAACGGCCCAATTTCTGACACGAAATTATCAGTAAGTGTTAAACATTGCGGAAGCCGAGTGATAAACTCCCAGCAAAAATTAGTTTGACTGTCTTTTGTATGGATAGACAAGTGGTTAAGCCAATTAATGCAATTATGTGAGTTACATGGAAAAATGGAAATAAAAAAGATTAATGATAAAGTCATGAATCCTGCTTTGGTGGGTGGATAAACTTAGGAGTTTTTACAATAGTTTTGGAATTGTCATAAAAAATTCATGCAGAGTTACTAGTCAAAGCAAATGGATAGCCATGGGAAACAATCCCACCTTATAGATGGAATTTTTTGGACAAAGAGGCCAGCATGCTTGCGGGGAATCACTTGGGCTGTGTAGATAATAACGGCTAAAGGGATTAGGGGAATTTCAATGTTAAACGTGTTCAGAGTTAAGCAATTTTTTAAAGCTATATTTTATTTGAAAGAAATTTTGACATTAATCATTTTTTTGGCTGAACAAGACATGCACTTAAAACTCTTAAGATTATTAATTTCTCCAACGTTAACACGCTGTAATCAATTAAAATTTTTGCTCAAATGTCGCCATATGACATTTTATTGTGATAAAATATTAATAATTAATTATTTATATTTTAAGAATTAAAATAAATATTATTCTTAAAATTAGATAATAAATAAATTAATATTTTTATTACAAACAGTACCGTCAAGTTAAATCGCGACAAGTGTCGAAACGGGTCGATCATATTATGCCACGTGTCAAGTCCTATAAGTTTAGAAGGAGAATATTGTTGATTTGACAATTAATTTGTAATCATTCAATTAAATGAAGCAATACCAAATCAAATATTCTCAACTAATTAGGTGATGGCATCGTCAAGCATATATGGCAATAGAACCTTCTTTAATTACAAAAATTTTGTTATACACAAGGCTTATTGAGAAAATTATTCGTGATATTGGACTTATGCTAAGCGATTTTGATTCTGTCCAAGTTTGTCGTACGAATCTTCTTAATAAATATTCAACTCATATTATATCGAGAATGTCTCCTACGGAGCATTGAGTGTTTCGAGTCGGGTTTGCTAATTTTTCCGAACTTGTTTTCGATGCTGCTAGGAGATGACACATTTATCTGAATGAATATTTCCCTTTTTAAGAGAAACGATACATGACTTATGGATTCAATCATAATTAACTCAATTTAAAGAATATCAAAACTCTTGTTATATTTTTCAAAAAGAGAAATCTTCAGCTCCCATGTTGTCGCGCGCACACACTTACTTGTGCTTACGTATGCACGTACACATCGAAGGCAAGTTCTGTAGCCATGGGTATTACGGTAAATTGGCATCCCTTTGAACAACAGTAAACGAAAACCAGAAATTCAGTGAGGGGGAAAGATCGACTACAGAACATTGTACGACCCTTAGAGATCAAAGGAGTTGAGACTTGGGCAGCTGAACAATTGATACGATCCATTCGACCTCATCGGCGCAGGAGAGGCGATCGTCGGTTGACGACGAACTTCGCTGCTCTGGAATTACTCGGAAGAGGCAATTGATAGAGAGAAGGGGAGAAGGAGAATAGGGCGACGATGAATGCCGCTTGTGGCCGTGGACAGAAATGGGGATGGATTTGAGGGTCAGCGATTCATAATGAACCTAAGTAGCGATGAAGAGGGCGCTCCAAAAGGAAAACCCAAACAAAAGAAGGAAGAAGGAAATAAAAAATACTAGCGTTCCGTTGCCGGGACTCGAACCCGGGTCTTTCGGGTGAGAGCCGAATATCCTGACCATCTAGACTACAACGGATTTGTGGGATTCTGGCTATAAAGTTATAATAAGAAGCAATTTTACAGGGCTCAAATCCACAACTTAGCATGCACCATAATGTCACGCGCATTTTGATATTTCTGATACCATTATTAAACTGTGGAGCATCACATTTCAAACAACATGAGTTGGAGTCATTCAAGTTCAAGACCGCTAGTATATTTTGGGACAAAAAACCTATTTTTCGGCTTATGTTGTAGTGACCCTTATTTGCAATAAGAGGATGCAAAATTGTCGTGTACCATATTGGAATTTGAGTGCTGTGTGTGTGCAATGAAAAACCCAACAACATCCCTTTTCTGTTTTCCACTTTATTCTCTCAAAATACAGGGCCTTACTGTTGACTCTCCAAAAAAATCCTATAACTGATGGAATATAGCGTCCAGGGATCACTTTCTATGATTTATGGAGCATATTTAGACTTTACAACGTATAATTAACATGCAATTTAGCATGGCTATGTTGGGGAGGAGGGTTTTATTGAAAAATGACATTTGGTGAGAGTTTTGTTAAGATGAGTAATATGTTTGGTTATAAGATTTTGATATTTTGAAAGTTTTAATTTATTTGAATGTATATATAACATATATAATAATAATTAGACAATGTGATAATATAAATTTTTATTTCATAAAAAATTAATTTTACTTGATTTTTCACAAGATTACTAGTCTCACATTATTGAAGCATTTCTCATGTTATTCTGAGCATCCATTGATGGATGTCAAGGTTGTAAGATATAAAAAGGAATGCCTATTCATCCCTAAACCCTACATTTATATTTATATATATATATATAGGCAAATGAAGGGAATGCCATCTCACACAATCACCTGTACATTGGCATCATATTGGTAGTAGTCTATGACACGAAAACTCATTTTTCAACCTTGGGATACAAAACTACTTACAGAAACAATCAACAGAAACAAACAAGAGAGAGGACAAATAAAAACTCAGATGACTATGCAAACACCAAAAACTTGATTTGAGAAACAATGAACAAATCTGACTCTCGAGCTGGCAAGTGTGGTGTTATGTTCATTAGAACAGACTTACGCGTAGAAACCATGGGAGGACGAATGCTATTATTAGACATGCCATTAAGATATTACACAACCGCTGTCTACGCAAACCCCTTCTGCTTTCATGAGAAGAACCAGCAGAACCTGCAGCATAAATGTATCTTCTCTCACTCCACTGTTCCATGAACAATCCAGTGTCACCTCCACTTGTAATGTTCTTCGCATTCTCCCCACATATTTCACACAACCTGCAAGCACCACTTGAACCATATTATGTGTTGCCCAACAAGAGCAAATTCTAGTCCATGCATCTATCACATATTCATCATCTGTAGAGGTCAAGCGAGGCTTGCGATTGAATGGGATGTTCACCTCTCAAGATTCATTTTGAGAGATCAGGGGATGTTTGATCTTTGGGGCAAATAATAAAAAGATTTGGCGTGATTGAATGAATTTTGTAAAAAAAAATATATATAATGAAAATATTTTTGTAGAGATGTTTGGTTTGATAGATTGTTATGTGTATCGAGGATATTATATAGCAGTTGAATAACTAATTATTAGTAAAATGTGTTTGTAAATATAGAATGATATGATAGGTTTTTGAACAAACAAAGAGGGTGTTTGGTGAGCTTACGACTACTTTAAAAATGGTTAATAACTTTTTCAAGAAATGAATTTATAAATTTAAAAAATAAAACACTTAAAATTAATATTTAAAAATAAATTAACTATTCTCAATCTATATATATAAACTATATAATCTTATATGATATAAAAAATAAGCTTAACTAAACACCCTCGGAATAGCGAGAAGTAGCCCAAGGTAAAAACAACGTGAAAATTTTCTTGTAAATTTATTTTTGTAAATCAATAGTGTCAAGCATGTTCGCTGTTTAGCTAAGTATTGTTGATGAAGCACAACTAAGATGTTCCAGTTTAAAAAATGTACTTATTTTGATGGAAAAAAAAAAAAAGAAAAACAGAGGCAGAAAGCAACAAGAAGAAAAACCATTGCCAATTAATTCAGAAATGAAGTTAAATTTACCTATTTCCTCTCACCCTAAACCAGGCCTCGGCGCAATGTAAATGTGCAACCCCAAGCTCCCCTTTACAGCCACAGCCAAGCTCCATCAACTCAGCTGAACTCTGACCACTAATTTCCTTTGCACTCAAATGGCATATTCGACACAGCCTCTGGTTTTCCCCAACCAAATCTTTGCTATCGATGTCAATCACAAAAGATGAACATTTGTCGTCTCCCTTCCGCTTCTCCTCCTCACCTTCTCTTGCAGCCTTCTTCGGCGAAGACCCATCTAGCTCTGCAATTTCACCGTCTCCTATGGCAACAGCAGCATCAGAACTTCCTGAAATGTCGCCCACTTTTTGATTCAATTCTCGATCCATCAATCTCTATTAGTTGTTCACAGCAAAATTCAAAACCAGAAACTATCAACTACATCCACAGACTTAATATATCTACAAGCAATCTGCACGTAAGGAGAGACGTGGTTGACTCGGAGAATGAGACAGGCGCAGAACAGTGGGATGGCGACAAGTGAAGGGAACGTGCTCGACTTCCATTTGCAGTAAAGAATGAGGGGCAGACCTGTTCTGGGGTTCAAGCATCTGACTCACAAAAATTGTCGTCGTCTGCAACTTGTCTCCGCCTTCATCTGAGAGTAGACTTTCGACCCGCGCAATCGTCTCGCTCTCATCCTCCTAAAATTGATTAAATGTTGCATTTGGTATATTAATATGATGGGCATTTCTTACTCGACCTTAAAAAAATAATTACGTAATAGAGTAGTTGAGAGGCGATGTGGGTAAAAGCGTGTCTGAATAGGAAAGCGTGTGTGCTGATGACAGTAGCTGTCCAAAGACGGCTTTGGCTCGGTCGGATCGTGGGGGAAAATGAAAAAATATTGAGGCTATGGGGGGAATATTGATGACGACGATTAGAGAGGTGATCAAATCTCTCCAACTTGTTTTAATCACTTGTTTATTAGGGAGCAAGAACGACGTTTTTGTACAATTTTCTATTCGAATGATCAAGGATTCATGTTTACGCTATGTTCAGCGGATAACTTGATGGAGAAGACAAGTAGAATTATTTGTCTACTTCACCCAATGGTTTGACCTTCCTAAATCTCATCTTAAATTTTCGGATCTTAATTTTTGTACCTTTTCTTTTTAAACAAGGCTCAAGAACTTGGATAATTATCAACTATGGGGTTGAAAGGACGCTGGCCAGGAATTAAAGAGGCAGGATGGAATTTCTTGAAATAATGAGATGGAGAAATACACCTTCTCTGGATTAATGATGACCGGCAAATGGTTGAGAAATAAAGCCCGATTAAATTTTCTCGGCTGCCTATTGGGATGAGGCCAGGGCAGGACCAAGTCAGCAAGCAAGTTGGCAGTAATTAATTGTTACCTTCAAGTGGGGGTGGTCCAACCACAAAGTTATTCACAGTTACACGCTGCCATAAAAAAATCAAGTCGAAAATATAATATAAAATAAAAACCCATTCTAGTGTTTACAGATTAATCATAAAGACGCTCAAGGGTCCATTTTTCATGGTTAAAACGGCTGAAGAAAATGCGCGAGGCAGCTGATGAAAATTCAAGACAATGGGGAGCACAAGTGTTCCAGAGATTTGGGCCATGTTTTGCTTTTATTTTTAGACATATGTTTTTAAATTGATTTTTTTTCCAAAATTAAGGGATCAAATAATTATAGTTTTAGTTTTTAAAAGTAACAACTAACATGGAAGCCTGATGGTGTGCATGTAGCGTGTGCACTGTATGTGTTTTGAATTTTTCATATTGAATGATTTAGAACTTTGTGGTTTTAACATGTCCATTCAAGTGATTCCACTTGTACACCTCTTTTCTTTCCTTTACGCCCATTGTGGTTTCATCATTTATGCTTCCCTCTTCAGACACAGAAAAAAATTGACCATAAAAACATACTTCATGCCTTCTCTGATGGATATCATCAAAGAGTAGGAAGAGACATGGAGTCAAATAAATTCAAAGTGTCTGATATGTGTGTACCAGTTCATAATAAAAGAAAGGGAAATATGTCTTTGTTCAGATAGGTAGCAAGAGAAAGAAATAAGGGGTTTGCGGATAACTTATGTACATATAAGTGGCATTAAGTGAACCAGCCACCGACAGAAAACAACAAATATGCCCAAGCGAACCTCAGCAAATGCAAGACTTCTTTGCTAGACAACCATGATTCTGCCACTCTCACCATTCAACCATCATCCGTCTCTGCAAGAAGACATACTGGGATTTACAAAAAAGGCTTTCTTGAATGGATAATAGCTGTACACTCTTACCTACTCTGATTTCCTTTCATATTTACATTAAACACTCAAAACTCTAATTACCTTCATATTAACATTAACCACTCAAAACCAACAAAACACGAATATAGGAAAGTGTACCTTGTATTGTTTCCATGTTATCTTCCTTATAAACACCCAGGGGCGAGCCATGCACAGATAAAAGCATCTCACCACATTTTGGAAGCCTGAGAGTTTTGGGCGTTACTCCAACAGATAACCTGTTATTGCTTACCTGCAATTATGATAAAAACAATCTACTAATTCAAGATACACACACAAAAATGGCATAGCCAACAACAACTTATTTGTCTACATATTTGCATGCACAGAACAGTTTTAGGATGTAAAGACTCACAAACATTATGTGCTCACTTCGACTTGCCTTAATGATCAAAATAATACATAAGATATTGAATTATCCACATTGCACGTATGCATCTACTTCAACATGAACCAGGATTTTAACATAGTATGGGGGAGATATAATTTCGTAGAGCAGATTTTATTTCATAAATACAGACTGTGCAAAACTACTTACATTTGGTGTTTGCATGCCATCCTTCAACTCTGGTACTTGTGAATCAGATGGCTCTTCCAAGACCTGAAAAATTTTATTTTAAGGAGAATGAAAACTGAAAGACAAAGACAAGCATAAAGAAATGAAAGGCCATGAGCTACTTCCAGTTTCCCCCAAAGAAAACTTGGTTGACAAATTCACATAAACGAGGATCAAATTGGAAACAACTATAAGTGAATATAGACATTATAATCACTGAGAACAATATGTTTGTTGAACAAGGACATACAAGACTCCTGATCTGCAGTTTATCAGCTGTGAAAGGGCCTGTCTTCACTGTCATAAAATCAATAAATGATGTTAGACTTAAATGCATTGAAAATCTTGGGACCATGAGACTATAGTAATTTCAAAAAAAATATCTTGAAATACCAGATTTATTTGAAAATTCAAAACCACCCGCAGAAGGAATTACAGCAGAGTAATCAGGATAAGCCATTGAAATCCGACGTAGAAGAGATGCATGTACTGTTCTTTCATTAGCATGGTTCAGAAATAAATTCCCATCTTCGTCTTTCCATTTCACTTCATACTGACCATTCTCGCCAGTCTCTGCAATGGATACGTTTGGAAGGTTTTCCTCAAAAAACTGCTTTACAGGAATTTGTAACTGTTCCTTGCTGAAATAGGAGCGAAGTAGCCGTAACATAGTCCGCAATTGTTCAATTTCCACATCCCGAAGAGCCCTAATTGCAGCACTTTGACGTTCAACTGATGAAAATAATGAATTAATTTCAGCATCATATAGGATAAGCGTCAGTACTTTTAAGGCAGAAAAAGGATTGCAGTGAACTTGATATCTTATATTTGAACCAAGTGCTACTTTGTTTGATCAAATCAACTGAATGTAGATGAATTTTAACTCATAAATATGTGGACAATAAGCAACTTGAAAAGCATTGCTACACATTATTAGAAGCCACCTAACTAGATCTGATATCACAGAAGAGGTCACGAGGATATGAAAATTTTCACCAGAATCATCAAAATATTTGGCATTTCAAGAGAAAGCAGCACCACAAATTTCTTCGCGAAGTTTCGTGCCCTCACTCATTTAAGACTCCAGCATGTTGGCATAATTCCAAACTCCCCAAGGGAATGCATAAACTTTAGGATCAAGTTACCAAAAAAGAAAAAAAAATCACACATCATTTGGAAATAAACTATACTATTAATTCATTGTAAAAGTAAGACGAGCTCCAAAAATGTTTCGCTAGGGGACCTCAAGACCGCCGGCATCAAGACTGTAGATCAAATGCCACTAGCTTTTTAAGTTATCTCGTGAATATTGAGGGAGAAGTTACTACCTTCATGGTCTTTGAATGTTTCATCTTTATTGTCTGGGGGAACTTCACCGTAATCACCATTGTTTTTGTTTCTTACAGCTTGTTTAGTATTTTTCCTGCCTCTTCGTTTTGCCATTGAAGTTGTTCACACTCTCTGAAAGTAAAAAGGGGAAAGTACTGATATATGAAATTTGCTATATTCAAGAACATAATATGTCACAATTGGATCACAAATCTGCAATGCAAGCGCGTGCGAATACATTGGAGTACACTAAATTAGAAGAAAGTAGTTTTATTGACAGGGAAATTCGTTCCAAGCATGGCTCTCCAGATCACCGACTATCTCCGACTAAAAGGTCGGATTCAAAGTCCTAGTTTATAACGGGCACCAGAAAGGACGGCGATTTCTAGCTCGAAGTCGAGCAACGAGTTTCAAGGCGCCTTCTGACCTAGGGACGGAAAGCAGAAAGAAGAAGCGATTTAAAATAAATAATTGAATGTCAACACAATTTGAAAAACAACATTTCTTAAATTTAACAAGAAAACAAAATCAATGTCATGAAAATTTAGGAAAAATGAGAAAAGAAGAAGCCTTACCAGGACGAGCTACTGAAGCGGGCACATCAATGGAGGAAAAACCGTAGCTGAGTCGCAACGAGGACGAGAGAGAGAGCGGGAAAACACGAAATTCAAAAAGAAATGAGAAGGATGTAGAGGAAGAATACGACAATACGGTGTCGTCTAAAGTAAACTAAAGGCAGAGCTACTTATTTTGAGACGAGCAATTTTTGAAAATAGAGAACTTTTATTAGTAACTAGTTATGTTTCACATTTGATGCGTGTGTATAAATATTAAAAATAAATTATATATAAAAACTATCTCTCTCTCACACACACACACACATATAATATTTTAAAGATTATTTTTAGTGTATTAATAAGTATATAATTTTAAAAAGAAAATGAATTAAAATTTTAAATAGAAATGATAGAATTGGAACTAGAAAATATATAAATCAAAATTGATAGACGAAAATGTTAAATGAAAATACAAAAAATATAAGTTTGTGAAGAAAAGTCAAAATTATCTAAGGATAAGGGTTTAAATAAATATCAAAGTATTTTAGTAATTAGGTTTTGAGACCAAAGATGGTTATTCTAAGGGTCTCATGTTTTATATATAGTAATAGATAATTGTTAAATTATGTAAACAAGTATCACTGTCATCGAATGGCTACGCTTGTTTTTAAATTAATAATTATTTATTAATACTTAAAAATTTTATAAATCAAATATCTTATCACATAAATTTCATTCGAATATAAAATTCTTATATTTTATAACTAACTAATAATTTTTCAATTATTATATATATTCACAATCAAATCAACATCATATTCTATAATTTTTTTTATCCATATTCATTTTTTATTATATTATTATATAAACATATGCATTATTACTTTATTCAACCATTATTACATATTAAATATACATAAAAAAGTAATTTTTCTACTTCTTCAAATTTTACAAACAAAATATAATTTTTATCTTACCCAAATTTTCCTCCGCATTTTCATTAGCAAACAAATATAGCCAATTAAACGGAGAGCAGAGAAGTACACATGTTTATATATCCATTTTTTTATGCGGGTGAAAAGTATTTGTTTTAAATATAAAAATCTAAAAATAGTATATAAAAAAACCTAAAAGAGAGAAAACTTTACAACAAGAACATGTCCAATATCCCATGGAGCAATGGATATTCTCAATGCACCAGTTAGCATCTTGGGTGCATTACAAGATTTCACCTCATATTCTTTATCTCTTTTAAAGCATAACTAGACCCAAATATTTATTTTGAATTTTTTAATAAGCACATTACAATATCATAAATTTGGATCTCAAACAATCACTGATAAAATTACGTTTACAAAATGTGCCAAGTGATGAAATTTCAATAAAATTTAAACCTTAATCAGCTTAAATTGATAAATAGTTCAACCATTAATTCCTTCCAGCGAATAATAGGAAAGGAAGAAGACGGCGATGCTAAAGCTCAAGAAACCATCAATGGGGACTGTTTCTATTTAGATTACATATGATCCCCTCAAATCATCAATCCCTTATAGTATATTAATTAATTATTGGTGTCGGGATTGAATTTTAATTTTTCTCTAGCTAAAAGGCCTGAGAATCTAAAACTAATGACAGATAAAGCAAGATATCACCTCAGGAAGACCAACACAAACTAAAACCAAGAGAAAATAAACAAGCAAGGAAATGCCAGAACCCTCTTGCACAAAGTCAACCATGTTCCATGTACAGAATTTATGCCCCATTCTTTTAAGAGCATGATTTTCGTCTGTCATTTACCTTTTTACATACATCTGCAGATACCATTAAAAAATACACCCACATCCAAGATTTTGATGGATGACATTGAATTAAATCAATAGTGCAATGCAAAGCTAACCTTCAAATTTGACTGCTTAGGTGAAACAAGAATACTAATTAAGAAAAGAAACCAGGGTTCACTCTCTCTTCCCGCCTCCACCAGCGTTCTTTCATAGACCGGGCCCATTAGCACAAGGAAAAGGTTCCCACTGCAGGTGCAGAATCCCTTCCAAACCTTTTCTATTCAATCTCCATCGTTTGTGTTGGCAAAGGGGCGAACCCAACTATAAGATTTGATTAGATCTTTGGCTACATATGATTGGATTTGCTAGGTTGGATAGCAGGGATTTGTCAAACTAAGGGGTTAGTCAGACTAAAGCATGTAGGTGCTGGGCCAAACCAAAGAAATTGGTTATGCATGAACGTGTATATATAAGTGAACTTAGTAACAAGTATTAATTCAAAACTTTTTCAAACATGGGACAATTTGTTTTTCCCAACTCATATTCACTTTCAATAATGTCCCTTCAACTCACCTCTAAAAATTTCTGAATATTTTACAGTCTTATCAAAATGCTTATTTATATTTATCACCATGTTCATTCATACTTATTAATTCTACAAGTATTTAATAGGATATAGGTCTCTTATACGATCATTGAGTACTTGCATGCTCAAGTCCTTCTATATAGGATCATTAGAAACTGTATTTCATACTCCTTTTCAACTCACTTTCCATCAAGTAAAAACTTTTAAGTATTTTACAATCTTACTAAAATATTCGTTCATGCCCACCAAAATACTTATTCATGCTTATGAATTGTGTAGACTTTGCATAAAACATGAGCCTTTCATGCTATCACCAAGTACTTACATGTCCAGGCTTCCATGGTATTACAAAAAATTATTTTCTATACTTATATTAAGTTTGAACTGTTAACTTTGACACCACCTTTGGTGGAGGTGGGCGAACTCAAACTTTTATTAGACTTAGTGGGCTGAATGATAGAGCTCAACCAACCTCAGAACATCATTTATGAGCAACACCGGTTGGATATAGGTGTAGGACCCAACAACTGTTGATGGGTTTGTTGATGGGTTTGAGTGTAAGCATATATATATATATATATAAAAGTGAGTTTACTATTATGTATTAACCCAATATTTAAGTTTATTAATTTTAGATCAAATATTTACTTATATACAAATCAATTTTTCTTTTTTCTTCTAGTATAAGACAATTTATTTTTCCTAACTCATATTTGCTTCCAATATTTTATTATTAGCTCTTTATATATTTTAACATCTAATAATTACCATATTTACTTTACACCATGCAATCATTATATTATATATAATCACAAAAAATAAACAAATTAATATATATACTTATTATTTGCATACTATTCATATATTCAAAACTCACCAAACAACCTTTTCTAATTGATAATGAAGTCCGGATAAATTAATTATTAAGCTCTCAGGTTGATAAACCAAGCACACTCCCTACTCACCTCTTCATGTTAATTAAATAAGCCATACTATGTTGTTATTTTCCCACATTGAATTCAGACTTTTCGCGTCTGTTCACTACTTGAGGTTTGGCAAATCTACTTCGTTACACAGACACACTCACACACACACACACACACTCACACACACACTGTAATTCTCAAATTTCATGATCCCAACATTAATACATAAATATTAAGCAAGATACATTGATATACATGTCTTATTAATTTATGTTGCTCTGCTTGGTCTCAAAATTTTCGGATTGAACACGTATCGGATCCAAATTTACCGTAATAGGCCGAAAACCCAACAAAACCATTTAAACACAAATCACTTAATTAATATTACTATTTAATTTTATATAATTTAATATTTGAGACATAGAATATATAAATAGTTCAAAGATGGAATGATTTTTTGAATTATTAAATTTTATTTTACTTTTGTCATGGTTCAGTTCCAAATTCAGTGAAACTCATTCCAATTCAAATGCTTTCAACTGAATTCGTGAGTTGGACCATATTGCCTTGTTAGTTAGAACCAAACACATTTTTTTCTAAACAACATGAAAACGTTCAACTAAATACAACATTTTGTTAATTGCGTACATGAGAAAATTAACAGTTGGGTGAAGAAGACAAAAAGAAAGCGGACAGCTCTTACTTTTCCTCATTTCCTTCTGTTGCTCTCTCGCATAAAACCAGACACGCAGACTGCCTATCCACACATAAGTACGCAAATACGCATATGATAGTTTAATCAAAGTAATGGCTATAAGTTTGTTTGCTCATTATCCACTGTTCATACTTATTCAAATTTTTGCAAATCCAATATCTTACCTCACAAATTCTTATTCAAATTTAAAATTCAAAATATTTAATTTTTTAATTTTTATAATTAACTAATTATTTTTCAATCATTATAACAATCAAATCAACACACACATATATACAAAAACACATATTTTCATTCATATATATATATATATATATACCTTATACACAATAATCCAATTATTATAATATATTAAATATGTATAAAAATACTCAAATTTAAACAAATTTAATTGTACCCTCTTATCTCTTACTATCAAATATAATTTTTCTTACCTATCACAATCTCCTTCACTTTCATTAATTCTCACCCAAATTATGATGAACAAAAAAGCCACTGTCTCAAGAGATACCAATAGCGTTAAATGGGATATAGTTTTTCTTGTTATAATGTATGGTTTTGGAAAGTTTTTCCTTACTTTGTATGTAGGAAGTCGAGAGAGAGGCTTCGGACTGAATCCCATAAATTTTAAGCACAGAGGGAAAATTGTCACCTTGGAGGCTGGTAAGTCAAGATGGAGCTAGGTTTAACAATGTCGCTTCGTTGATCTTTCTAAGGGTCAAACAATAGAGGATGTAACTAATGGAGTAGGCCTTACCAGTCACTAGTCACCAATAATCGGTGCTGCCGTTGGGGTTTTGACCATTTCCAAAACTATAGAGGAGAGCATGGCTATGGGATTTATGAGACTATTTGCTCGATACAACAGTAGTTTAGATCATCGTAAACATTTCCAAGTGAAGAAATGAGTTTCGACGATTTGCAAACTCAGCTACTATCGTAAAATTTTCCTGTTTGTGGAGCAGAACTCATAATTGTTGGTGCCCGGAGTTCATTAATGGAGGAAACAAAGAAAGAGCGACTGAGAGGGAAAGGAGGAGGAGCATTAACCCTAACCCAACAGCGTCCCTTGTGCGACTATTGATTTCCGTAGGATCGCAGCGTCAGTTTTAGGCCGACCCGAATTTATTTCACCACACGTTAAAGTCGTCGATCAAGACTGGAAAACTCAAGTCTATCGGAATTTGGCCTACAAAATTTATTTTGAGGGTAACAGCATGTTGGAAATTGGCCTACCAAATTTATTTTGAGAGTAACAGCAGGAATTTTTCAGAGAATGAAGAGAATAAGGAAATGGTCCGTCATAGCATTATATAATATATTGTCCTAAAAATTTGAATACATAATTTCTTGATTTATAAAATATTCTCTTTTAAACTTTGAGTTGCATGAAATAGTGGCATGTTACCAAATTACAATAAACTATTTAGATATTTGTCAGAAAGAATAAAAAAATACATAAAATTCTATAAACTCAGAATTAATTAACTATTAACTGTTAGGGTTATTAGATCCCATTTCTTTAACATTTTATATAGATTTGATCAATTGAAAATAATTTTATTAATTGCATTTGAGATATTAAAATTATACCTAACCTCAGTTGTTAACAAAAATGAATGTTTAATAATATATGTGCCTTATCACAATGTGACAAAAACAATGGGAGAGATGAACACTTTCATAGACAAAATGCACATATCGATATATATATATATATATGTATATATGTATGTATGTATGTATGTATGTATGTATGTATGTATATTTGCTTGGATTGCCCAAAACCAAAGTCGCCCATAATTCACCCAATAAGGAAAACTAGCTACATAAAGTCCTTGTGCACGTTAATATCAGCCGAATGTTGCCTGTATCCGGCTTTTAAAAATTACATGGGAACAATAATAATAAAGAAAAAACAATTGGAATAAAGGTATTGTAGGACAAAATTCTTGTAATGGAATTTTTATTAAATAAGAAATTTGTACAAGTCGATTACAATTTGAATCGAATGAAATTTTGTGGATACAATCTCTAACTTATGCGATTCTTCTTTCAATAACGTTAATCTACTGGTTTAGCACATTGGATGTGGATCAAACGATGTGATTTGATAAATTTTTGGGAAGAATGCCTTAAATTTGATGATAAACTCGTTCGAATTTCTTGAAGCCAGTGGAGAGGATTTAAACTCCTTGAATGCTTTTTTACTTGGAGTCTTCTTGTTGTTTCTTCGGTTCGTTGTTGTGTTTTGATTTGTAGAGGTCACTCTTATTTATAGGGGTTGAGAAAGCTCTGCTGCCATACATGCTCGACGATTTGACGTCAAATGATTAGTTGAAAATATTTGATTTGATATTACTCACTTTAACTGGATGATTACAAATTAATTGTCGAATCAATAATATTCTTTCTCTAAATTTACAGGACTTGACACGTGGCATGATATAACTGGTCTGTCTCGACACTTGTTGCGATTTAAGTTGGCGGTGCCATTTTGTAATAAAAGTGTTAATTTATTTATTATTTAATTTTAAGAATTATGTTTATTTTAATTCTTAAAATACATATAATTAATTATTAATATTTTATCATGAGAAAATATTATATGACAATATTTAATTAGATAAAAATTTTAATTGCTTACTGTTATAAATCCGAAGAAGAAAAAAGAAGGCCAAATTAAATGATAAAATTGAGAGAGAGAGAGAGAGAGAGTCACAGAGAGTCTTAAATGAAGAGAGATTAATCCATACATCACTTGTTGACGATGAAGGCCACCTCGATCAGTTGTGATTGGATAATGGGTTGTACCCGACTTCCATGTCTTTATCTCATTTTTTCAGAAGATGTTCATTTAAACCATATTTCTAGAAAATGTCCCATTTTCTATACATTCAAATGGCTCACTCTTATGAACGCTGCTCCCTGTCTCTTTCCACATTTCTTTCTCTCTCCCAAAGCTGCCGTCTCTCTTCCCCGTGTATATTCATAATATACTATAATATATATATATATATAAATATATATATATGATAATATTATATGTTAAATTATATATATTATATATATGTAAGAAAATTTTCAATAATATATATTTATTTATTATATTAACTAAAAATTCTATTAATATCTTTTTATCACATCATTGTAATTATTACATTATTTTTTAAACATCATTTATACAATTTCTTATTTGTGCATATTTCATATATCTAAAAAGTTTATCCCACTTTTTCTCACATTCTTTCAAAAAGTTTTTATCCTTGCAGCCCTCGTTTCCCTATCTTGTTTTTCTTTCTTGTAAAAATAACTTCAGAAATAGGGAACCTCATTTTTGCCGCCGTTAAGTGGAAAAAATGTGTGAGCTAATCTAACCCCTAATCCATCTCCCAGCTAGACCAGTTCATTTTTCCACGAGTTGAATGTTTCTCCGATTGATACATTCACTAATGATGACTTAGAAAGCCAAGTCAATTTTAAATTGGTCTACATAATTTAATCTGAGAGTGACAACAAGACGTTAATATTAAATCAATCTTCATACAATGATAATAAATAATTTTGAGAATCATAAATAGAAATTATGTAACCATTGAAAAAAAGAGTTGTCCATAAAATCTTCTTATAGATAAATTTTAATGAGACGTGCGTAATAGATCATTAATGTATTCCTCATCCTTCAATTCCACGCTTTTAAGTCATCGATCAAGACTCGAAAAGTCAAGTTCTGTTTGGAAATTTCCCTACATAATTTAGTTTTTGAGAGTTATGACGAATTTTTTTAATTTTATTATGAATCATAAAAAATTATGTAAACATCAACAGAAGAGTTGTCCATAAAATTGTTACTATAAGCAATTCATATATATTTGATAACGACAAATATAATTCCCTCAGCCTTCACTTTCTCCTTTACTTCCCTTAGAATACAAAGAAAAAGATTTTGGTTATTGTAATCGACTGAGATTGTTCTGCATCAGTAAGCCATAAACCCATAACCAAAATAGATGCAGAAATCCATCCATCAGAGCAAAATTTGATGATTATTTTCATGTTTTCATTCATTAAACAGGAATGATCAATGTACCACACTCACACAACATGGTGCCCACACTTCAAATTTGTCCGTTGACTTCCCCATAGACTTTATCCAAGGGGGTTAAGGCTGGCCAACTTTTTGGATTTTTTATTTTTTTTATTCTATTTAAAATTAAATATTCACAAAATAATTGAACTATGTAAAAATTAATTTCTTAACCTATTTTGTCGTTTCAAAAGACTAGATGATGTCAGCATATATCATCACACCAATTGAAATGGCAAAATATCCCTTTGTTAAAAAATAAAATAAAATTGATTGTATTTTCTACATTGACATCATCTCGCTATTTAAAATGATGAGATGTTGGTGTCATATAAATTGAATTAAATTAAATTATTATAATTTTTATATGAATTGAAAATTTTATTTAAATAAAAAACCTTATATTTCAATAAATTGAAATTTAAATTAATTTGTTGCATAATAATATACTACAATGATATTTTAAAAATAAATATTTGTTGAAGAAAGTAAATTAAGAAAATTACCTTTATGTTAATTACAATTACGGTTTAATACTTTTATATATTTTTAAGCAACTTAGAAATTATATTTCTAATTTAAAAATTGTATCATTTGATATGTAATTATTGTTTATTTAATATATTTATATATATTTTTGTTAGGTATGAACTTTTTGTGAGACATGTAGGCAATATGTACACACTATAGTTTTATTTAACTTTGTTTTAAAACTACTAGTGAAATTTATGTGATATTAGTTGCAAATTCAATTTATATTTATAGAAGTTTCACGTAATCTATTTTTATTAGTACTATCGTATAATATGATCATTCATAGATAAACGCAACTACATAAATTGTAACAATAGACGAAATATGTGATTTAATCCCATTCAACAGAATATCTAATACATGCAAGATGAACTAATATATACTACATGCTATCCCCACCTCCTATGCAACTATCAGTGCCACAATGTGTGAGCCGTCTAACATGACGTTCTCTCCGTGGTACTGAGTCTCCTTGAGGATCCTCTATAGTATAATATTGATGTGCTCTCGTATTCACTAAGTCTTACAAAAATAGCACTGGAGATCCACGATATTGCCAATGTCGTTCTTGTAGACTGTACTCTTAAAGGGGAGTGTAAGGGGATTCGAGGAGTATTGTGTAAGGAGAATTGGCTTGTGGTGTGTATGGAGAGTGGATACCTCGATTTGGTAGTTGAGGTACGTACACATCCTCTTGATACACAATGTTAGGATCTGCTACATCACGGTGGTATGATGTGCTAAGACTTATTGCATCATAGTGATATGATGTGTGAGGTTCTAGACTGGGCTACACAAATGTCATGTTTCTTTTTTTGGAAGTATGGTGGAAAATCTCGTTGAACTCGCTGTTGTGATAATCTCTCCACATCATCTACAATCTACTGATTATATCCCTTGGTACGTAGTTGTTGCATTTGTTATGCTTGCAATAAACTATTTGCATGTTATAGAGTGACACACATATATACATACATATATATAAGTATATAAACTAAGTAAAATCAATGATATATTTAAAGGAATAACATGAAATGTACCACATAAAGGGAATAAGTGACATGATTAAGTTAATATCTAGTATGCACAAATACATGTATAAGTGTGATGAACTGGCACGTGACTCTATAGTATCATTATAAGTAATTTCGTGACACTCGTGTGTCTAGAAAGATAAGACTCTTTATGATATGATCATTACTACTAAAGGTATAGTCAAGTCGAGTTGAATCGAGTTCGACTGGATGAAAATTTCTTAAGTTCGAACTTGATTGAAGACAAGTCAAGTTTGAATTACTTGACCAAACCGATAGCTTGGAATTACTTGACCAAACCGATAGCTTGGTCTAGTAACATTTCTAATTCCCACAGCCATTGCTTGGATGTCTTGCAAAGATTGAACATAATGATTGATGTCACATCAGCATTGGAATATCTTCACCACCATTATTTAACACCCATTGTTCATTGCGATTTGAAGCTGGCAATGTGTTGTTGGATGAGGAGATGATTGCTCATGGAAGTGACTTTGGGATGTCAAAATGTTTGGGTGAGGGGCTGAGTGTCCCTCACACCAACCTTGTAGCAACGCTGGGATATATTGCTCCAGGTAAATCTTCTTTCTTTAGAAATCTTTGACTTTCCTATTCTATTTATACACAGACTATTTTTATTTCAAACTGTGTTCTTTCTATTTGATTTTTGTTCTAGAGAATGGTTTAGAAGGGCTATTTTCTACAAGGTGTGAGGTTTATAATTATGGTGTCATGTTGATGGAAACGTTTATAAGAAAAGAATCTGGTGATGAAATGTTTGCAGGAGATTTGAGCTTAAAAATTTGGGTCAAATGCTTATTACCCCCAAGTCACCGAGTGAGTATGTAGACGACAACTTACCATATTATGAGACAGAACTCTAGACACACAAGTTTTATCTGCCAATTAAATAATGTCACGTGGAAAATATGATATTAAAAATATTAATTAAATTAATTTTTATTTATTTAAGAATTTAAATAAATATAAATTTTAAAATAAATAAATAATTAATTAATATTTTTATTGGCCAATCAAATAGCAGCAAGTGACAGAATCCTATTAGAAGTCTAAGAGATGAAGACTCTAAGTAGCAGAATCTTGTTAAAAATCTAAAGGATGAAGACTTCATTAAGTTGTTGAATAGAGTCTAAACTCTGACAGTAAATAAAATCACGCCACGTTAATAGGCTGATGCAGCTACTCCATCTTTCTTATAACTATAAATAGGGGTCAAATACTGTAGAAAAAGAAGACAGAAGTCAGAAAGTGAAGCAGCTGAAGACTAGAACTACCCAAATTCTTTTTGGAATTTTCAAGAACATTTAAAATATTTTTCATCAAATTCAAAGAAGTTTATTGTGTTGTTCGTCAAATTCAAAGAAATTTGACGTGTTCTTTCTAGTAGTCATTGCGGAGAAGTCAACAATAACACCGCGGGAGGAGATAACAAATTGGCACTCAACTTTTGCATTCTGATGCTCTCAACCATTTTCAACTATTTGTACGAATATTCTTGCAAGCTCTATGTGCTTATAAAAATAAAAAAAATAATTTATTAATATGATGAAATTTTCCTTCTAATTGAAATAGATAATATAAAAAAATATGAAACTTATTTTATCCAAAATTTAATATAAACACAAAAGATTTAAATTATAATTTTTTTATTTAAATACAAATACAAAGTTACACTAAATATAACACTTTACACTTTTATTATGTAATGCAAGCGAGTGCGTGTAAAGATAATAATTTTTGCGGCTTGATAATTAAAAATGAATTAGGAAAATATATAAAAATAAAGAACATTAACTCCCAATTCAAATTTTAAAAAAAATGATAGGTTAGTTAGTATTAATTAATGAATTCAAAATTTTGGTATATACTTAATAGTTTATTAAAAACAAGAATAGAGGGTGTCTGTTTAATAACTTTACAATATGAGTTTGCCTAAAATTACGTTTTATATATATATATATATATTGGAACATTTTTATATTTTATAAAAAATAGGGAAAAAAATCATGTTCGTTTCACTTGAAAATTATTTCATTAGGAACCAGCAGTCACTCCCTTTCTCCCAAGTCCAAAGAAAATGTTCTAAAAAGAACGATAACTTCGGTTTGTGGCTCCAATCCTCTCAAGAGCAAATCTCTACACATAATTTGCCAGGTACATTTTGAATATAGACACTGTAAAATTGCTTCGGACTGAGAGTGTGTTTGGTATTAAGAATTTAGGATAGAAAGTAAAATGGTAGAGAAAAGAAAAGAAATTCAAAATTTTATGTAGTGTTTGGTTTAAAGGATTTTAATAAAAAAAGAAAATTTTTAAAAAATAAATCAAAAAAAAAAATGAAAAATAAAATTTTTTATAGTTTGAAAAAAAGAAAAATAAAGAAATAAAGTTAGTGAAATTTTTGGAAGTAGAATAAAAGTTAAAATAATTTTTCTTCTATTTTTCTCATCATTTTGTAAAAAAAATAAATTTTCTTTTTTAAAACTATAATTTTTTTTTATATTTTTGTTGTTAACTGAACAATCAAAATTATTTTTTTAACATTTTTTTCTCCCTAAATTCCAATAACCAAACATAATGTAAAGGTATAAATCCGAACGGGAAAAAGGGGTGCAAACTAGAGGAACAAATTAAATAAGAAGAGAATCATCAATAAAGAGCCGACATAGAGTGAAAGGTGACTCATCGCAGAAGGTACATACTGAAGAGAACAAGGTACAAATAGTCGCTGCATACATATTTCCCCTCCCCAGTTGATGGAGAAAATGAAATCCCGTTTTCACCGCCGTTGTCTTAAGTAGAAAAAACGTGCGACTGTACACAGCGCCTAATCGATCACCTGTGCGACAATTGATTCTATCATACTGGCAGCTTCTGTTTTGTTCCTTTTTCCACAAGTCGAAGATGTCTCCGATTGATGCGTCGACTATTGAAGACATATAAATTCAAGTCTATTTGGAATTGGCCTACGTAATTTGTTCTGACAGCTACAACATAAAAAGTTACAAAGTTTATTTTGATACAATAACAATAAATAATTTTGAGAATCATAATTATGTGAGCTTTGAAAAAAAAAAAAGGTCACCCATAAAATTGTTGCTTTATATAATTAGTTAGCCATATGAAGTTGATCATGAATAAAGAAATATTTTCCCATAAATAAATGCGCTGATACGTCATTTGCAAAATTTTGCGGGTCTTCGTTGTTATTGGCCGGTCATCAAACAATAGTGTACATTGTGGAAGATCACCACCCGTTTCCAACTTTTGTCTGCATGGAATCACTATTGGCTCACCATTCAAGGGATTTTTTATACGCTAGAAACACATATAAATAAATACTTTTCAATTTAATTAATAATTTAGTAAACTAAACTTTGTTCTTTCTCTTTCATATTTGAACTAATTGGAAATTCTTTTTTCTATTTTTATTTTTCTCAAATATTAAAGAAAAAAAGGCAAGAAAGTCGCGGTGAACACTCCCTCGAGGGAAAGCAATTCCAAATAATTACAAACCCAAAGTCAAAAAATCAAATAATTACAAACCCAAATTCTCGTTAAATTTTCCTATTTGCGGTTCTATTTTGGGCCCATACCAATTCATTTTTCCACACGTTAAAGATGTCTTTATCATTTGCTGACTGACAGACTCGAAAGTCGAGGCTATCTACAAAAATTGGCCTGCACAATTTTAGTTTGAGACTAAATTATGGGTGTGTTATTCGCTATATTTGGGCGAGGAGTTTCTGTTGTAAATAATATTTAATAAGAATTATATTTAAATGAGTGTTGTATTTATTTATTTTTAAAAATAAATAGTATAATTTATTTAAATATATAATCATAATTAAATAATATAATAATATATAAAGAAAATAATTAATTTTTAAAATATAAGTAAAAGTAAAAATAAATATACGTGATATATATATATATATATAAAGATTAATTGTATTATGAATAAATTTAATGATTAAAAATAATCAATTAATTATATATATAATAAAAAAAATTTTAAATTTAAATTGGAATGATAATTTTTTATTGAATGATATATTTGATAAAGTTGAGTTGCGGGCAAAACCGTTAGAATTTTAACATGAATAAAGGAACGTAGTCTTGTGAGAAAAACATCCGTCGCAAGTCCCATCTCCCTATCTATCGGTGAAAGACCATTAATCTCGATTGTAGCACTCCAAATGGTCTTGTTTAGATTGTGATAAATGTCAAACCACTCCAAACAACCAACCCGAGTATGCGTTTACGGGAATTCAATCCCTCGAAAAAGAGTTAGATTCAATTGATTAAATCCCATCATAGTGAGGGGAACATGCAAGGAGAGAACGCCATGCGGAGAGAAACGATCCAGAGCGGCTGCAGCTGGCACCTACTATTTCAAGAGCAGATGCTAGAGAAATCTTTCTTTCAGGAAATATCAACGAAACCTCAAAAAATAAATAAACAAATAAAATAAAAGAAAAGAAAAGAAAGAAAGATGGAAAGAAAAACTAGAAAGTGTCGCTACTTTATCGTCAGCCATGGTGAATTTGGACAAATAGCAAACTCAGCTACATTCGTGAAAATTTCCTGTTAATGGATCAGAACTCATAATTGTTGGTACTAGGAATTCATAAATTAAGGAAACAAAGACAGAGCGACTGAGAGGCAAAGAAGCAGGATCAGCAACAATGAACCCAACAGCATTCCATGCGCGACTATTGAAAAGTGAAGGCTTTGTTTGGATGTAAATTAAATGTAGATTGTGAAGAGGGGAGGAAAATTAGAGCGGAGGCTCAGAACACTGTAAACATAAAGAGAAAAAAAGAAATAAAAATGATTATTTTATTAGGGAATGTGTTTGAAAGGTTAAATTTTCACAGAATGAAAATCATGAATACTTTGCATCCAATCGTAGAACAAGTCTATTTGGAAATTGGCTTATCGGATTTATGTTGAGTGACAACATGAATTTTTTTTTGTCGGAATCCCCTTTTTGTAAATTCTTTTCTACCTTCCATTTTCTTTATCATTATTCCAGTTACTGAATCCAATCTATATGGATAATTCAATCGAGTGGGCTGAATTATAGGATAGAAATATCATTATTTGACTGATCTAAGTTGATGCATTTTGTTATTTATAAATATTTTCTTTTGGTCGATGGTCAATTTTTGATTTAAGGACACATCGTGAACATGTATCTTATTCAAATAATGATTGAAATAAGAAGATGACCAGCATAGAAAGTGAATATAATGTTATTTGTCACAATAATTCTATGAATCATCAATGTTACGTGAGCATTGACAAAAGAGCTGTCCACAAAACTGTTACTATAGACAATACTGCATAAACCAAAATTATCTACGGAAGACTCGTAGCGTCAGTTTTGGGGCTACGCCAACTCTTTTTTCCACACGTAAAAGTCGTCGGTCAAGACCCGAAATGTCAGGTCTACGTGGAAATTTGCCTACATAAATTTTGAGAGTGACAACATAAATTTTCTCTTTACTTTTATTTGCCACGATAATTTTATGAATCATAAAAGTTATGTAAACATCCACAGAAGAGTTTGTCCATAAAATTTGTACAGTATATATAGTTGATAATTAATATAGTTTCCTCAGACTTCAGTTCCTCTTTTACTTCCCTATGAATACAAAGAAAGAGATTTTGGTTTTGTGATTGTCTCCATCATTCATAAGCCACAGCCAGGAAATACCAAGATTCCTGTTAATCTTGCAAAGCAAAAATTGGCGAGCATTTTCTTGTTATTGTTCATTAAACAAAGAATAAACTTTGTACCAGATTCACACGGCATGATGCTGACACTTCAAACTTTTATCCATTGACTCTATCCGACGGACAAGTCCGGCATTTTTTTTTTCTCTAGTATGATTTTTTTCCCTTTATATGTAGTATTATTACTATCCAAGATCCCCACCCCAAAGCCACTATACTATTCCAGTCATGGAGAGAGCATTTTACTTCATTTCTGCATTTGGAGTACTCTTACCACTATTGAATTGTCAAATGCCTTTTCTAGTTGTAAGCTACACCAGCCTCGCCACAGATCAATCAGCCCTCCTTGCCCTAAAAGCTCATATCACCATAGACCCTTTTAGAATAATTACAAGCAACTGGACAAATTCAAGCTCGACTTGCACTTGGATTGGTGTCACTTGTAGCTCTCGCCACCACAGAGTGACCGCGCTGAATATCTCTTACATGGATGTTGCAGGCGCCATCCCCCCACAAGTTGGAAGCCTCTCTTTCCTCATTTCTCTCGACCTCAGGTACAATCATTTCAATGGCAATTTACCTCAAGAGTTGTCTCACCTACATAGGTTGAAGTTTTTGGCTCTCAGAGCTAACAATTTTAGTGGAGTGATTCCATCGTGGCTTGGATTTTTAACTAAATTGGAGTACCTAACTTTAAGAAATAATAGCTTCACAGGTTCCATCCCAAATTCCATTTCCAAACTATCAAATTTAGAAGTGCTTGATTTTTCTTACAATTCTCTGCAAGGAACAATTCCACAAGAGTTGGCGAACCTTGGTAGTCTGCAGGTTTTGAGCATGCAATTCAATCATCTCTCAGGTCCTATACCATCAGCCATATTTAACTTGTCGACCTTGGAATCTATAGCTTTCACATCAAATGAATTGAATGGGAGTCTTCCGACCAACATCTGCCGCAACCTTCCCTTCGTTGAAGGGATTTACCTATCTTACAATCAGCTCACTGGCCAAATTCCCTCAAGTTTAATTGAATGTGCACAGCTTCAGACTCTTTCCTTGTCTTACAACTTCTTAAGTGGACAGATACCCAAAGACATTGGCAAGTATCTTGAGGTCCTGTATCTTGGGGGCAATAATTTAACTGGTTAGTTGACATTCTTATCACACTAAATTCTAACAAATTGTTCATTTAATTTTACCTTCATGCTAACAAGCCGTACGCTTGGAAGCTCTAAACTTCACGTTTGACAGGCATTATCCCGCCGGAGATTGGCAACCTTCAAAACCTGGTTGGGTTTGCCATTGAACAGAACCAAATTACCGGTGCAGTGCCCCTCAATATTTTCAATATTTCTTCTCTACAACTGTTGCATTTACGGGATAACGAACTGACTGGGAGCCTGCCAAAAGAAATCGGGAATCTGACAATGCTCAAATACTTGATCCTCTCAGACAACAACTTAACAGGTGCGACATGAGTATACCAATGGACGACCTAAAAGTAACACTAGTTTCTTACATTTGCAATATTCTTTTTTTGTTTTTTTTTTAAAATTTTGGCAGGGGTTTTACCTCAAGAAATTGGCCAGCTTTACCAACTGGAGGAATTATCAGCAGGTTCTAACAGCTTTACTGGTTCAATTCCACCACAGCTCTTTAACATTTCAACTCTTCAAACTCTTGCGCTTACTACGAATGGTCTAGTAGGCAATCTACCAACAAGTTTGGGATATGGGCTACCAGTTCTAGAAAAACTTCTCCTCAATGACAATAACTTTGGTGGAGTCATACCAGACTCGATCTCTAACTGTTCTAAACTCAGGATCCTCTCGCTCAGTTCAAACAAGTTCATTGGTTATGTACCACAATTTTTTGGCAACCTAAGACTCCTCCAGCGTCTTCAGTTGTTCGAAAACAATCTAAGGATTGAACCATCTTCTCTAGAAATGAGCTTCATTACTTCCTTGACAAAATGCAGATTTTTGAATCATTTGGCAATTAGTCACAATCCTTTGAAGGGCATCATTCCAACCTCTATTGGGAATTTATCTACCTCGTTCCAAAATTTTTATGCCTTTGATTGTAAAATTAAGGGCATTATTCCCACAGAAATTGGCAATTTAAGCAACCTGATGACACTAGCTTTAACCAACAATGAATTGACTGGTAACATTCCTCTTTCTGTTAAAGATTTGGACAAGCTTCAAGGATTATTTCTAGAAAATAACAACATGAGAGGTTCCATTCCTGAGGGCCTATGCCGTTTACACGCCTTGGTTGAGATGTATTTGAGCCAAAATCAGTTTTCAGGTCCGATTCCTCAATGTTTAGGAAATATCACATCTTTAAGACTTCTTTCTCTGAAATCCAACAAGCTGACTTCAAGTATACCATCAAGCTTTTGGCGTCTCAAAGATCTCCTGGAACTAGACCTGTCCTCAAATTCCTTAAGTGAATTTTTACCTCCAGAGATTGGGAATTTAGTGATAGCCATCAACATTAATTTATCAATGAATCAACTATCAGGATATATCCCAAGCACAATCGGAAATTTACAAAATTTAGCTAGCCTTTCTTTGGGATACAATAGACTGCAAGGTTCTATTCCTGTGTCTATGGGGAGCATGATCAATTTGGAAACTCTAGACTTATCTTACAATAACTTGTCTGGTTCAATACCAAAGTCTCTGCAGGCACTTGAACACCTCAAGTACTTTAATGTCTCATTCAATGCTTTAATAGGAGAAATTCCCACGGGTGGTCCTTTTAGAAACTTTACTGTGGAATCCTTCAAAGCTAATAAGGCATTATGTGGAATTAAAAAGTTCCATGTCCCACCTTGTCACACAGTTTCCAAACACGGATCAAGGAGGAGAAGAGTGCATTTTGCTTTATTTATTCTTTTTGGGGTAATTGCTTGTATCATGGCCGTTTCTTTAGCCTACATTTTCATAAGAAGATATAGAAGGAAGGATAAGGTCAAAAGTGGAGTCGACGCCTTGATTCCTGCTATACATGAAAGAATTTCCTATTATGAACTCTTGCGAGCGACTGAACATTTCAGTGAAAGTAACTTACTAGGCAAGGGGAGTTTTGGCTCTGTTTACAAAGGTACTCTTAGAGACGAGAAAATTATAGCTGTAAAGGTGTTTAATTTGCAATTAGAAGCTGCTTTCAAGAGTTTTGAAGTGGAATGTGAAGTATTACGTGGCATTCGTCATAGAAATCTCACCAAAGTCATAAGCAGTTGCTCAAATGAGGATTTCAAGGCACTAATACTAGAGTATATGCCCAACGGAAACCTTGAAAAATGGCTATATTCCCACAACTATTGCACAGATGTCTTGCAAAGATTGAACATAATGATTGATGTGGCATCTGCATTGGAATATCTTCACTATGGTTATTCAACACCCATTGTTCATTGTGACTTGAAGCCTAGTAATGTGTTGTTGGATGAGGAGATGGTTGCTCATGTAAGTGACTTCGGGATGGCAAAGTTGATGGGCGAGGGGTTGAGTATTGCTCACACAAGCACCATAGCAACATTGGGTTACATTGCTCCAGGTGAATCTTCTTGCTTTAGGAATCTTCCACTTTCCTATCCTACTTACACACGCATGATCAATTGAATTTCTATGTTAATTTAATTGTGTTCTTTTGATATAATTTTTGTTTCAGAGTACGGATTGGAAGGGTTAGTCTCCACAAGGTGTGATGTTCATAGTTATGGTGTCATGTTGATGGAAACATTTACGAGAAAAAGGCCTAGTGATGAAATATTTGCGGGAGATTTGAGCTTAAAAATTTGGGTCGAAGGCTTACTTCCCAGGTCACCAAATAAGGTTATAGATGCCAACTTATTATATCCTGAGACAGAACATTTTGAAAGAAACTTTCAGTGCATATCGAGCATATTAGAGTTGGCTTTGAGGTGCTCGACAGAATCTCCTGAAAATAGGATGAACATGAAAGAAGTCCTGGCAGAGCTGCGGGAAATTAAATGTCGTTTTCTTGCATGATGTATGTGGACCTTAAACACTGTTGCAATACAAGGCCTTGCATCATTCTATTTCTAGCTAAGTTACTGATTGTTCAGTGATACAATGAAGCTCCATCGGCCACATGGCCACATGGTGGCATTTGTCAGTATGGTATACTGTTATGTATCTGTCTTGGAATGTGTATTTGGGTCGTTGTATGCAGTTTTAACTTCCAATGTATCGTACATGTAGATATTGATGGGTTTGCTTAATTCTCATTGGCTGTTTTTTGGGAGAGGGTTTTCTGTTGAGAAGGTGAGAATTGTATTGGAATATGTATGTTTGGTGGTAAAATTTTGATGGGATAAAAACATATATTTATTTGAATATATAAATGATTTGATAATATGATGGTATATAAAGATAATAATGATTTAAGAATGATTTGATAATATGATGATATATAAAGATAATAATAATTTTATGAGTTATAAATAAATATATAGGTAGGTGTGTGTGTGTGTGTGATATATAAGTATTAATTTGATCGTGTATAGACATAATAATTAAAGAATAATTGTCAAGTTGTATATATAAAAGAAAAAAAATTTAAATTTAAATAAAAATGGTGTGAGTGTATCTATTATAACAGTTATCCGACTATTGATTCTAGCATACTGTCAGAGTCCGTTTTGTAATTTTTTCCACAAGCCCACGATGTCTCCAATTGATGTGTCGACTTATGAAGACTTGGAAATTCAATTATTCAAGTTTATTTCTAATTGGCCTGCTTAATTTATTGTGACTTGTGAGAGTAACAACATAAAATTGCTTTAATTTTTTTTGATACAATAATAATAAATAGTTTTGAGAATCATAAACGGGACATTTGCAGTTGATCATAAATGTATAACTCCCTCAGCCATCAATTCTTCTTTTACTCTCAATAAAATTAGAGAGACGTTAATTCTACTGCCGTTGGCTTAATTCCATCAGTCAAGAGCCATAACCAAGAATTGCGCAGAAGTCTTCCGTCTCGCGGGGCAGAATTTTGCAGGTTTTTGTTGTTATTGGCCAGTCATCAAACAATATGACTACGTGTTTTGTAATTATGTATTTTTTAAAAATACATATTTAATTATTATTTTTTATTTTATATTTTTTTCAATCTCTCATTTTTATATAATTTTGAAGATAAAATCTGCTAAAATCATACACCATTTTTAAGACCTAAAATCATGCGCCAAAAGTTAAAAATAGACAAAGGCATGTTTGCCGTCTTCACATTTAAGATTGTGCAAAAGCATAACCATTTTTTCAAATTTGTCTGCGTTTGGCTCGCTTTCGAGGGATAAAGCCAATTTACTTAATTTTTGGTAATACGACTAAAAAATACATGTTGTACACGTAAATAAAAAAATTTAAGATAATTTTTTTTTATAAAATATAAATACATACATAAGATAATTTGGAAATTAACATCTAAAATTAATTTAATATATATAAGATAATTCAAAATACAAAATGTTTCATCAAATAGATATTTTTCCATTTGATTAATGATTTAATATACTAAACTTTGTTCCTTCTCTTTCATATTTGAATTAACTGGAAAGTTTTTTAAATATTTTTTCTCATTACATATAAGTTTCTTTGAGATTTGGAGTAGATAACTACAACCAGGAACCAGACAAACAAATAGTTCCTACGATAACTGTACCTTAGCATAGTAAAAAAAAACCAACTATACTATCAATCCGGAGTCAAGATTGGTGATAGCAAAGAAAAGCGGATCCGCAAATTTTTAGAGAATTCAAGAGAGAAAACGATCGTTACAGCATTTTTTCCAAAAATCTTTCTTGCCACAAATTTCCACAAATATCAAAGAAAAACAAAAAAAAAAAAAAAAAAAAGAAAAAAAAGCAAGAAAGCGAAGCTTACTTCACATCAGCCATGGTCAAAAAAATGAGTGAGCTAATCTAACGCCTAATCCATCTCCCAGCTAGACCAGTTCATTTTTCCGCTAGTTGAATGTTTCTCAGATTGATACATTCACTAATGATGACTTAGAAAGTCAAGTTAATTTTAAATTGGTCTACATAATTTAATCTGAGAGTGACAACATGAAGTCAATATTAAATCAATCTTGATACAATGATAATAAATAATTTTGAGAATCATAAATAGAAATTATGTTAACATTGAAAAAAAGAGTTGTCCATAAAATCTTTCTTGTAGATAAATTTTAATGAGATGTGCGTAATAGATCGTAAATGCATTCCTCATCCTTCAATTCCACGCGTTTAGGTCATCGATCAAGACTCGAAAAGTCAAGTCTGTTAGGAAATTTTCCTACATAATTTATTTTTTGAGAGTTACGACGAAAATTATTGTGTTAATTTTATTTTTTCACAATAATTTCATGAATCATAAAAATTATGTAAACATCAGCAAAAGAGTTGTCCATAAAATTATGACTATAAGCAATTCATATATATTTGATACCGATAAATATAATTCCCTCAGCCTTCTCTTCGTCCTTTACTTCCCTTAGAATACCAAGAAAAAGATTTTGATTATTGTAATCGAGTGAGACTGTTCTCCATCAATAAGCCATGAACCCATAACCAAAATAGATGCAGAAATCCCTCCATCAGAGCAAAATTTGATGATTATTTTCATGTTTTCTTTCATTAAACAGGAATAATCAATGTACCATACTCACATGACATGGTGCCGAAAACTAAAATGATTGAATCAAAATGATTTTCATTTTTTCTTTTTCTCTTAATTAATGTTATAGTAAATTTGATGAGATTAGAATCATGACGAAACAGTAGGATAGCAACGGAGTAATCGAACCCGAATCTGAGAATCCCAATGACGCAAACCGAACGAAGAACGCCGACCCAACGTGGTAGGATTGGATTGAACTCGATGTAAACGGCTACAATCAGCACATCGAACACTGATTGATACGTCACGAATCATATGGACCACTCCAGAATAACTCAATTTGGGATTGAAATTCGCGAAAAATTGAATGAACAATTCTAGGGAATTTGAAAGAAATTTTAAACTAATTAAAACTCTATCTGTTTGTGTCTATTTTCAATTGAATAATTACTATTTATACTAAATCTTATCATTTCAATTGAATAACTACTATTTATACTAAATCTTATCATACTCTAACCTAAAAAGCCCATATGACTCAATTTATTAATAAAGCCTATTAACAAATAAAAATAGAAATAATAAATACTAAAATAAAATTCAACGGTTCCTTGATCGCGTCATACCCCTCCTCTTGAGAGCGAATTGTCCTCAATTCGAATTTGTGTCCTCCTGAATCAAACACAAATCTCTAGAAACTCATTAACTCTTCATCGTCTCGCTGAAACTTCAGCTTCATGTTCCCATGAGTCCAACACAGAAATATTAGTAACAAACCATATAAAGGAATATAAAAAGGCAGTGACGACTAATTCGAATACGCCCATGTAGTATCTGCATATAAAAATATCTTCAACTTTTATGCAGTACAATTAGATAGAGTATCTGCTCGATGGTCAAATGGATTAACGTACGCGTGACTTTGTAGAAGTTTAATCTCCTAATCTTTTACTTGTTCTTCATTCTTGTGGCTGTCCTCAACTTTCACTTTAATTTTTATGGCTTCTTTCATCTCAACTCTATCATTTTCAATTTCTACTAATTCTATTATTTCTTCCGTTTACTTTTCCCCTCAATTCCTAGATGTATGCTAATACTGTCATTATCTTCATATTGTACTTCATCCGGCGACATTTTTTCTGTAATCCTTACTTTAGTTAAAGATAACATCTTTATGGATGGACTTTTATTCTCTTCCATAACTTTGCTAATACCAATATAAGTATCAACTTCCTTATTTCGACATTTACTCATGCTATGCCCACACTGAAAGCAATTAAAATACAACCAAAATTGATTTTCAATATAAGAATCTGATACCTTGGATGTTTCGTTGTACTCATTCATATTCGATCCATAATCTTTGATATTATAATACCTTGACGGTGTATATCTATTTTTTGTTTTCTCGTGTCTCGACGTACGATTGTCTCTAATAAGACAATTTTGCAATTTATCGACAGCTTTGGACAACTTTTGGATTTCATCAAATACTCACTTTTTGCAATATGCATGATCATTCGACATCTTGTGAAAAAAAGTACAAATAAATTCTCCCTCTCTCTTTTAAATATTTTTTTTGAATCTCACCTTTCTTTTTTTTTTCTCTGTTTTTTTTTCTCTCAACAGGAAAGCGTATCGAATTAGGATTCGATACTATCTTACTTTGATACCAAACTGAAGCGATCAGAATTACGACAAAACAGCAGGATGGCCACAGTGTAATTGAACCCGAATTCGAGAATCCTAAGGATGTCAACCGAGCGGAGAACGCTGACCCAATGTAGTAGGATTGGATTGAATTTGATGCAAACGGCCACAATCAGTACGCCGAACACTGATTGATACGTCACGAATCACACAGATCACTCCAAAATTATTCGATTTGGGATTGAAATCCACGAAAAATTGAATGAACAATTTCAGGGAATTTGAAAGGAATTCTAAACTGATTAAAACTCTGTCTATCTGTGTCTGTTTTCAACTGAATAACTACTATTTATATTAAATCCTATCAGATTCTAACCTAGAAAGCCCATATGGCCCAATTTATTAATAAAACCTATTAACAAATAAAAATAGAAATAATAAATACTAAAATAAAATTCAACAGATCCTTGGATCATGTCAAAATTCTTTCTTTTTTAGTTAATGTTTAGTTTCTTTTTATCTTGATCTTTTTATTACTTCTATTTTTTTTTCTTTGTATCTTTTTTTAATAATATAACAATTGTATATTTTATTATAATTAAAGTAATTCTATTTTTTTTTTTATAAACATGCATGCATACAGCACGTAAGTTTAGTAATATATGGAATGTGGAAAACAAATTGCAATAAATGCCGTTTGGTATTAAATATAGAGAAACAAAATTATCCCCAACTTTATTTATATTTTGCCACTTTAACCCCTCCCCCCCTCCCCGTCCCATTTAAATTTGATTAGCAATATTTCTTCTACTTTGTGTTTTACTAATCTTCTTTAATTCTACCTTATTTTATTATATAAATTCCTATTACATTTTTAAAATTTTTAAAATTTATGTTTATTATTAAAATTTGTAATATATATATATATATGTATATATTATCATCACTAATTTATAATTTCGAATAATTATACATACGTATATGTATATATATAGAGTGGACAATTTTTATCACATGATAAATTATAAAATAAAACACACACACACACACACACAAAATATAATTTAGTTTTTTTTTATGTAATATAAATAAAAAATATCTATATACACACATCAGCCATGGTCAAATTTTCCGCGTGAAGAAGAAGCTTCGACTAAAATACAAACTCAGCGATTCTCACAAACTTTTCCTGTTATCTTCAAAACTAATAATTATCAGTGGCTTGAGAGGGATGACGGAAACAAAGACAGCGACGGAGAGGGCGAGAAGCCATAAGCCACACGACTCCCTACAGCTCTCCTTTTCTTCTCTTTCTTATTTTGTGGAAATAATTGATTGTTGCAGGCTGAGGCTCCCAGCGTCAATTTTGTGCTCATACAAATTTATTTTTTCCTCACGTTTAAGTCGTCTTTCCACCCCCAATCCTATTAATGGATCGGCTGACAGGACTCAAAAGTCCATGTTTGGATGAAAATTTGATTGAAGTTTTCAAACATATCAATTAACAAAATTATTTATTTTTATTTCTTTCTTTCTCTTACATCTATGCTATTATACTATTAATATTAAGATTTCACTCTAATTTTTGTCTCGCAACAATTGGCATCCAAACAATGCGAACTCTATGTTTTGTTTTTATTTTTGCCCTTCAAAAATACATATGTTGTTTATACTTTTTAAATTCTTTCTATGCTACAAATTTAGCGAGTATGGATGAAAAAAATACACACAAAAAATAAAAACAAACATAATTCAAGAATTTTAAAAATTTTGGCCCACAAAAGTTTAATTTGAGAGTAGCAATATATATTTATTGTTAATTTTATTTTGTTACAATAATTTTATGAATCATATAAGTTATGTCGGCTATATTTGCCTGCTGATCTTGTTAGGGCTGAAAATTATGAAAAATTTGTTGGTAATGAAAATTATGTTTGGTTGGAAATTTTGATGGATGAAAATTTGAATTTGTGTAATTATATATGATATAATAATAATTGAATAATGTTATAATATGTCTGAATAATAATTCGTCTTTAAAATATAAATATATATAAATGCGAGTATATCTTTATATGTATAAGTATGGATTCGATTGCTAATATGTTTGAAGATTGAATTTTAAATATTTAGAAATATATGTAAGAGAGGGAGTAATCTGAGTGTAAATTTAAATAAAAATCTTCTTTAGTAATATGTTTAAATTTTTTATGAGTATAAAACCCATGAAAACTGACGACCGAACGTAGTAGTAGTTTCCACAACATTGTTACGGTAATCAATTCATATTTAGTCGATAATAAATATTATTTGCTCAGCCTCCAATCCCTCTTTAATGCCTCCGAACTACAAACAAAAAGATTTATCAATTGTAGTCCGTTAGGATTAACTTCATCAATCACAAGTCATAACCAGAATATACGCACACTCTTCATCTTTCAGAGCAAAAATTGACAATTATTTTCTTGTTTTTGTTCATTAAATAAGAATAATCTTTGTATCAGATCCTGGCGTGGTGTTGATCCCTTTTTTCCACAAGTTGAGTGGTCACATGCATGCATTACTAGTGAAGACTTACGAAGTCAAGACTATTTGGAACTGTCTTGCATAATTTATTTCTCCCATCCCTAGGCCTTTATTTATGCTAGGAAGAATTCTATTAAGTTTTATTATTTCTTAGTTCTAGATTACTGCAAACACCTCTATTAGCCAATAATGCTTCACTTTTCATTATTTTCTTATCCAAAAAGCTAAAAATAAAGTCTTTTAATTATTTACAAGGTTTAGTAAGACCTAATCACTACAACCCTGTTCAAAATCAACTCGTATATGCATTTATCTCTACCTTACATTATTTATCTGAAAATAATTAATAAAAACTGAGTAATTAGATAACTAATAATAATGTTTTTATTAGTTTTAAATGTCTAATAATTCCTGGAAATTATATCAGCCCAGGCAAACATTTCCACATGGGAACATGAGTTACGACGAATTACAAACCCAGCGACTCTCGTACAATTTTCCTGTCTGTGGACCAACTCATAATTGTTGGTGCCAGGAATTTATAAATGGAGGAAACAAGACAGAATAACTTCTTGAGGGGAGGGGCAGGAGCATTAACCCTAAGCCCAACAACATCCCTTGTGCGACTCTTGATTACCGTAGGATCGCAACGTCAGTTTTGGGCCTACACGAAATTATTTCATCACATGTTAAAGTCGTCAATCAAGACTTGAAAAGTCAAGTCCTTTTGGAAATTGGCCTAGAAAATTTATTGGGAGAGTAACAGCATGATTTTTCCTTTTTTTTTTTTTTTTTTTGGGTTAGTATCGTTTGGTTGCAATAATTTATGACTCATAAAAATTATGTAAACACGGACAAAAGAAAATCTTAGTTGAATATGTGAAATTGATAAAGTCCCAAGAAAATTTGAAAATAAACCAATTTTGATTTTAGTCTTCATTCCCAAGATTGCGTCCTGGATCATTATACTCTAAAACTCTTCATTTATATTGTAGTGATCAGGATTCGTTCTTGTTTATCTTGCAGGGCAAAATTTGTCAATTATTTTCTTGTTTTTATCATGAAACAAGAATATCCTCTGTACCAGACTCCCATGGCATGGTGCTGTCACTCAACGTTTATACATTGGCTTCTCTTTTTTCTTACATTTGCAATGGTTTTTTGGGTAGGTGTTTTACCTTGAGAAATTGGCCAACTTTACCAACTGGAGGTTTTATCAGTAGATTGTAATAGATTTACTGGTTCAATTCCACTAGAGTTTTTTCACATTTCAACACTTCAAATTCTTCTGCTTGATGGCAATGGTTTGGTATGCAGTCTTCCAACAAGTTTGCTTCGCTGGGTACTCCTCCCTGAAGAACTTTACCTTATTGAAAATAACCTTGGTGGAGGGATATGTAAATAAAATAATAATAATAATAATAATAATAATAATAATAATAATAATAATTTTTACTTATAAATTTTATACTATTTGTATAATTCATAAGATGAAAAAAAAAGAAAACTTGAGAAATAGAAAATATAGAAATAAATATGAATTTAGAGAAATAAATGAAATAAATAAAAATGTTGGGAGTATAATGAAAAAGAATATATAAATAATTAGAGGTATTTTATTAATTGTATATTGTGCAAGTTTATCATATTCTAGAAAAGTGACTTTGTCAGATAGAATTATAAATTTATTCGTAAGAAGTTAGTAATAGGTAAAGTCATGATAGTGAAATAGAATAACGATTCTTATACTATCGATAATTAGCGCCAATTTTTTAGAGATTTCAAAAGAAAAAAATGATCCATCACAATATTTTTTCCAGAAATCTTTCTTGCACCAAATTTCCACAAATATTAAAGAAAAAAAAAGCAAGAAAGTGATGGTAAACATTCCCGCATGGGAAAGGAGTTTCGAATAATTACAGACCCAAATCCTCGTAAAATTTTCCTATCTGAGGATCAAATCTCGTAATTGCCAATAGTTGGAAGGAAATGCTGGAAATGGACAGCGACAGAGGGCGAAGTGCCATAAACCAAACGGCACCCTACAACTCTTTTTTGTGGAAATAATTGATTGTCAGCTGGGCTTGTCAATTTTGGGCCCATACCAATTCATTTTTCCACGCGTTGAAGTGGTCTTTATTATTGTGTTGACTGACAAGACTCCGAAGTCAAGTCTATTTTTGTTAATTTTTTTTTCTTACAATAATTTTTATGAATCATAAAAATTATGTAGTTTTCCATAAAATTGTTGTTATAAACAATTCATGTGTAGTTGATAATTGTTATGGTAGGTATCTATCTCTGTGCGCGCGCGTATGTGTACTTCCATTCACAAATTTCGTGCACTACTCAAACATAAATGCATAAATACATAAATATTAAGCGAGATACATATACATGTCTCGGATTTACATTGTTCTGCTCGGTCTCGGAGTTCGTATGTTTTCGGATTGAACACATTTCGGATCCAAATACAAAACATTTAAACCCAAATCAATTAATACTAGTCAAAATTCGCACGCTTGCAAATTTATTTTAGAATTGTAAAGTTATAATATTTTAAATAATTGAAACAAAACTGTTTAATTTAAGGCTAAAAAAATAATTAAGATTACGAAATAAAGAATGACCAAAAGAATTTGAACAGAAAGGGAGAACATTTGAAGAAAAGCAACAAAAAGTATTGTGTGTGTGTGTGTGTGTGAGAGAGAGTAACAAAAATTAAAATAAATGAAATTGTATACTTTGACATTGTGTAAAAAAAAAAATAGCGCAAGTGAGGTATGATTTTTTAAATTATTAAATTTTATTCAACTCTTTAACGTACTTCGATTCCAAATTCAGTTAACCTCAATCTAGGGCTAGAATACTATTGACTTGTTTGTTTGAACCAAGCTTATTTAAAGTAATGACCAAAGTAACAATGTTTTATTTAATATTAAATTTTACAAATATGTGATTTCTTTTTAGTTTTAACCTTTTTATATTACACTTGTATACAAATTTCACTCTTTTTTTTCTTGTTAAAATAACATTAATTGCCTTTGTATTCCAAATTTCTAGTTCATATTTTAAAATAACCTTACATAGAATTATGGTCACATAAATCAAATTAATTTTTTCATTAGTTAGTATATCTGCATTCTAATATGTGTATATATATATTGCATTCTATTTATTGTTTGTTCCATCTCCATTATTTCTAGTACATGAAGACATCATGTTTGTAATTATTTTTGAGTGATTCTATTTGTGAATAAATATTAGCTCTTTGAATTTGTAATGTGTTTCCATAATTATCTCTAACTTACAATTTATAAAGTGTTCCCATAAATATTATCCTTCTGTCGGCTCAAGACTCATAACTGTCGGTCGTAAGAGAGAAATGAAGGGAACGGAGACAGCGATACACAGGGGAAACGAGAGGGACCAACAACCATAAACCAGAATTAATTCTCCAAGACTCGTAACGTCAGTTTTGGAGCTACACCAATTCATTTTTCCACACGTTAAAGTAGTCGAAGACTCGAAAAGTCAGTCTATTGGGAAATCTGCCTACAGAATTTATTTTGAGAGAGACAACATAAATTTTTCTGTCAAATTTTTGCCACTCTAATTTTAAGAATCATTAAAACTATATGTAAACTATGAGAAAAGTGTTGTCCGTAGAATTGCTACTATAAACAATTTATATGTAGCGGGTAATAAACAGAATTCCCTCAGCCTTCAGTTTCTCTTTAACTTATGCAGCCAATTTTTTTTTTATTTTTTTATTTTGCGATGGTAAGGCTGCCATTTTTCCAATCGACTTCTCTTTAACTTATGCAGGGGAAAAAAAAATTAAAAAAAGCTCACTGTTCAACGTTTGTCCATTGATTTCTCCAAGAATTCTACCCAAGGGATAACGCTGGCAATTTTCAATTGTTTGCTCTTCTCACTTCATATATAAATATTACAATCCCCAGAAACCCGTCCTAAAGCCACAATATTATTCCAATCATGGAGAGGGCTTTTTATAGCATTTACGCATTTGTTGTACTCTTACTAGTATTGAATTGCCAAGTACCTTGCTTAGCCGTGAGCTACAGTAGCCTTGCCACTGACCATTATGCTCTTCTTGCCCTCAAAGCTCACCTTACAAGATAATTACAAGTAATTGGACCAATTCAAGCTCCGTTTGTACTTCGATAGGTGTCACTTGCAACTCTCGCCACCGCCGAGTGGCTACATTGAATATCTCTCGCATGGATGTCACAGGCACCTTCCCCCCAGAATTAGGAAACCTCTCTTTCTTGGTTTCCCTCAATCTCATGTTCAATCATTTCAGGGGCGCCTTACCCCAAGAGTTATCTCACCTGCATAGGTTGAAGGTTTTTGCTCTCGGGTTTAACGACTTCATTGGAGAGATTCCATCGTGGCTTGGCCTTTTAACTAAACTGGAATTCCTCTCTCTAACAATTAACACCTTCACAGGTTACATCCCAAGTTCCATTTCCAAACTATCAAATCTAGAAATGCTTCATTTTTCATTCAATTCTTTACATGGAAAAATTCCAGAGGAGTTGGGAAACTTGAGGAGGCTGGAAGTTTTGAACAAGGAAGGCAATCATCTGTCAGGTCCCGTTCCATCAGCCATATTTAATGTGTCAACCTTAAAAGTTATAGCCTTCACAACAAATGAATTGAATGGATATCTCCCAATTGACACGTGTCGCAATCTTCCATTTTTTGAAGGAATTTACCTATCTTTTAATTAGCTGAGCAGCCAAATTCCATCAAATCTAT
This sequence comes from Avicennia marina, assembly GCA_019155195.1. Taxonomy (NCBI): domain Eukaryota; kingdom Viridiplantae; phylum Streptophyta; class Magnoliopsida; order Lamiales; family Acanthaceae; genus Avicennia; species Avicennia marina. Next base: position 880,378 of record CM032776.1, read on the forward strand.
CCGAATGTTCACAACTTCTAACTCTGTCCCTTTCTGACAACTTCTTCACTGGGCAGATACCCAGAGAAATTGGAAAATTAAAATATCTTGAGAATCTGCTTCTTGGGGATAACAAATTAAATGGTTAGTTGACATTATTCTTATTGCTCTAAGTTTACATACATTGTGCAGCAACTCTTCATTTAGTTTAATTCAAATTATGTCTTGTTTTTGTTTTAATCTCGAGTTTTATCAAAATTTCATGCAAAGAAAGTCATACGATTGACTTGGAAACCATAAACTTCACATTTGACAGGCACTATCCCTCAGGACATTGGCAATCTTCAGAACTTGGTCAAGTTTGTTGTTGAACATAACCAAATTACTGGCACATTGCCTCTCAGTATTTTCAATATTTCTTCTCTGCGAGGTCTAAATCTATTGGATAATAAACTGGCTGGAAGCCTCCCAAGAGATATCAGGAATCTGACAATGCTAAAAGACTTGATTCTCTCGAACAACGACTTTACAGGTGTAACTTGAGTACACAAATGAAAGACTTAAAAATACCACTAGATTCTTACATTTGAAATGTCAATTTTTTTTTCTAAATTTTGGCAGGGGTTTTTTCCTCAAGAAATTGACCAACTTTACCAACTCGAGGAATTAGTAGTAGATTGTACTAGCTTCATTGGTTTAATTTCGCCAGAGCTCTTTAACATTTCGACTCTTCGAAGTCTTTCACTTGTTGGCAATGGTCTAGTTGGCAGTCTTCCAACAAGCTTGGGGTATGGGCTACCCGTTCTTGAAAATCTTCTTCTCCACGAAAATAACTTTAGTGGAGTAAATACCCGATTCCATATCTAACTGTTCCAAACTCAGGATCCTGTCGCTCGGTTCAAACAAGTTCACTGGTTTTGTACCTCACTCTTTTGGCAACTTAAGACTCCTTTACAGTCTTAATTTGTTCAACAACAATCTAAGGGCTGAATCATCTTATTCAGAATTGAACTTCATTGCTTCCTTGACCAATTGCATTATTTTGCATGATTTGTCAATTTCTAATAATCTTTTTGATGGCATCATTCCAGCATCTATTGGGAATTTGTCAAGCTCATTGCAGGATTTACATGCATCTGATTGTAAGATTAAGGGAAGCATTCCTGCAGAAATTGGCAATCTAAGCAACTTGGTAAAACTTCGTTTAGGAAATAATGAGTCGACTGGTTACATTCCGCTTTCTTTCAAGCATTTGTATAACCTTCAAGGATTATCTCTGGAAAACAACAACATGAGAGGTACCATTCTAGATGTCTTGTGCGATTTGCAAAGCTTGTTTATTCTGTCTTTGGGCCAGAATCAATTTACAGGTTCAATTCCCGAATGTTTAGGAAATATCACATCTTTAAGACTTCTTTTTCTATATTCCTACTTGTTGACTTCAAGTATACCATCAAGCCTTTGGCACCTCAAAGATTTGCTAGAGCTGCACTTGTCCTCAAATCCTTGAGTGGAATTTTATCTCCAGAGATAGGTAATTTAGTGTCCACAATCAACGTGGACCTATCGGTGAATCAGTTTTCAGAGTATATCCCAAGCAAAATTGGGATTTTACGAAATTTAGCTTACCTTTCTTTGGCACATAATACATTGGAAGGTTCTATTCCTATGTCCTTGGGAAGCATGATCAATTTGGAAGCTCTAGACTTGTCATAAAATAACCTCTCTAATTCAATCCCAAAGTCATTGCGCACCTCAAGTACTTTAATGTCTCATTCAACGCTTTAACAGGAGAAATTCCCACAGGTGGTCTTTTCAGAAACTTAAGGGCAGAATCCTTTAAAACTAACAAGGCATTATGTGGAATTTCAAAGTTTCATGTCCCGCCTTGCCATGCTGACTTCAAACACAGATCAAGGAGGAAATTGATGCATCTTGCTTTATATATTCTTTCTGGGGTAATAGCCTGTATCATGATTGTCTCTTTGACAATTATTTTTATAAGACACAGAAGAAAGGGTAAGGCCACAAGTGGAGAAGACGCCTTGATGCCCGCCATAACCGAAAGAATTTCCTATTACGAACTTTTGCAAGCAACCGAGCAGTTTAGTGAAAGCCATTTACTGGGCATGGGGAGTATTGGTTCTGTTTACAGAGGTACTCTTAGAGATGGGAAAATTGTAGCTGTGAAGGTGTTTAATTTGCAATTGGAAGCTGCTTTCAAGAGTTTCGACGAGGAATGTGATGTATTACGTAGCATTCGTCATCTAAATCTCACCAAAATCATAAGTAGTTGCTCGAATGAGGATTTCAAGGCATTGGTACTAGAGTATATGCCCAAAGGAAACCTTGAAAAATGGTTTTATTCCCACAACTATTGCCTAGATGTCGTGCAAAGATTGAACATAATGATTGATGTGGCATCTGCATTGGAATATCTTCACCATGGATACGTAGCACCCATTGTTCATTGTGACTTGAAGCCTAGAAATGTATTGTTGGATGAGGAGATGATTGCTCATGTAAGTGACTTAGGGATGGCAAAATTGTTGGCCAAGGGGGTCAGTGCCACCCACACAGACACCCTAGCAACACTGGGTTATATTGCTCCAGGTACATCTTGTATCTTTTGGAATCATCCAATTTGCTTTCTTACTTATCTATCTATCTATCTATCTATATATAAATTAAATGTCTCTTTCTATTTAATTGTGTCCTTTAACATGTTTTTTTGTGAATTTTGTCCCAGAGTATGGTTTGGAAGGATTAGTTTCCACAAGATGCGATGTTTATAGTTATGGTGTCATGCTCATGGAAACCTTTACAATTTGCAGGAGATTTAAGCTTAAAAATTTGGGTTGAAGACTTACTCCGCAGGTCACCAAGTGAGGTTACAGATGCCAACTTACTGTATCCTGGGACAGAAAATTTTGAGAAAAACTTGCAGTGTGTATCATGCATTTTAAATTTAGCTTTGAAGGGCTCAGCAGAATCTCCTGTTGACAGGGTGAACATGAAAGAAGCCTTGGCAGAGCTGCAAAATGCCGTTTTCTTGCATAATGTATGTGGACCCGAATGACAGTTTGAATACGAGTGTCAATAAGCTATGGTGAACTAAGCAATAAGCACTTGGTATGTATTTGGGCAGTTGTATGCAGTTTAAACTTTTAATGCATTATGCACGTAGGCATTGATAGGCTTGCTTAAATCTCAGTGGGAGCATAATGGCTAGAAATGTACTTGACTTTCATGGATAAATTCATTTTCTGCCATTTAAGTGGAACCATCGGTGATCGATTATAATTCTTGAGATGGGTCATTGCTTTTAATTGAGAGACAATAATTGGTGTGCTTGTGTGATTCATGCACAACCCTTGTTAGACTACCTTGTAACTACCTACTATTGTAAAGTACAGTGCGTTTGGCGAGAGAAAAAGCATTTATTTTATTCTATTTCTTAAAAAGGTTAATTACGTCTATATTTTCTATAAATTAATGTAATTAAAAATTGTGCCTCCATTTTTTTTAAAATTATAAATACCATTCTTAGAAGATTAAACATAAAAACATTACATTCTTGTGGAATGAAATTCACAACATTAGCGAGCACCCCATCAAATTTTTAAACAATACAATATGTTCAAAATAAAATTATTTTCCTCTCAGATTTTTTTATATTTTATATTAAATCTTGTATATAATTTTCAAGAGTACTCAATACAAATGCAAATATATGTATATATATTGAAAGGCACTAAAATATATCTATGAATTGAAATATTTGAATAGAAGTAGATACTTAGAGTTAAAGAATATATATATGTTATAAACTTGAAGGGGGTTCTTTTCACCATCTTCTGAGCTGATTTGTCAGAACCGCCACTGCCCAACAAGAAGATGCCACCAGCATTGAATCTAGACTGCCTGATGCTTGAAACGGAGATGGGCTCAGCAGAGCAACTTGATTTTGTTGGCTACCAAACTTGAAGGGGTAGGCTTGTAACGGAACTGTTATCCAAACCTGAAGTCGACAGAATGATGACTAAATACAGAAAGAGAAGGAACTGATGACTGCACTGGATCCTTATCCTTTACTACACTGGCTTTAGCAAAATTCAAAATCTCGTTTGAAAACAAAGCTGCTTTAACCTCCCCTTAACCTTAGAGTTTTGGTACCATAAATTAGTGTCTGTCTAAAGTTTTTGTATGATGGAAGCAATCAATGAAGCAACACAAGCACCTGGTCTTTATGCTCATACTTGATCCCCATATTAGCCAAATCCATAAGAATAGAAGAAAATTCATCAACATGAGATTTAAGTGAAATACCTTCTGCCATACTGAGGGTGTATAAACAGTTTTGTTATTGAGAAATTTTGTTATTGATCTCTTTACTTCTATTACTTAGTGGAAGCATTTTTACTCAATTAGGCCCAACAGGCGTTAAGAGTTGCGACACCAAATTACGTTTAACAATTTCATACCTCATTTATTTTTTATTGTATTGTGCATGTAATCCCCAACATACTTTACAACTTACATTGTTTCAATCCTAACCCCAATAAAAAGATTAGCTTTGTACCATTTGCTAACCCTTTAAAATGCCTGAACATTGTTAGTTGGCCTAGTTGATCCTTTCCTGCTCTCAGTTTTTTCACTCAATATTAAAAACTCCTTTTTATAATTAAATAAAAACTCCCAACTTAATATTAAAGGTCTAGGAGATATTGTGTGTTGAACCGCATGAAAATTATTCTTGCTTCATTCAACGTAAAGCAGAGGCCCTTTACAATGTTTTAAGAAATGGGCCTTTCCGACAACTTTCATAGTTAGATACGTCGATTCTTTTTTCAATCATAGATACAACGAAAATTACGAAAATCAAAGAAATGCATAAAAAAAGGTCTAAGAGAGTAATTTAAGCGATCTTATTCCCTTTGAATCAAATGATTTGAAATTGAAAAATTGGTTTAAAAAAAGAATTTTTTAATTACTAAAATCATAATCTAAAGTGAGAACTTAATGTTTTAAAACATATGCAATCCAAATAAATTAAATGAATTTATTCCATTTCATGATATCCTTCAATCTAAATGGATATGGTTAATGTCACCCAAATTAGAGAGAGAGAGAGAGAGAGAGAGAGAGAGAGAGAGAGTTTTTCCAGGTCTGATGGACTCTCCACCTCTTCTGGGCTGAAAAGAAATTAAGATTGGTCACAGGCGTTGAGCGTATGAAGGTTACCAGCCCATGAATATTGCTAACAAACTCACGTCAGCAAAATTGATGACCAGTCCTTAATGCTAACAAACACACGTCAGCAAACGTTGTTCAATCAAGTTCGTTTAATTTTATTTCAATTTTCAAATCTAAAGATATGGAACAATAATTCTATGTAAAAATTCATTTCTTCCACCAATGCAGACCTCACAAAGCTAAAATCCAATGGCAAAACCCCCCACAAGCAGCCCGTCTCCATTATTGAGAAGACTTAACAAGCCTCATCGAAATTTGACGACCATTCATGGCCGCCGCGACTACAGTTTCAAAGCAGAAAGAATTGAAAGGCCTTCTATTGTGCCGATACGATACCGGGAAACTCCTCGGCTGTGGAACTTTCTCTAAGGTCTGTCGGCGAGGAATGCACGTAGATTAGGGTGATTGATAAAGAGAAAATGTTGGAAGTGGGCGTGACAGCTCACATAACGCCCGAGATCTCCGGTTTGAGGAGAGTTCGTCTTCCAAACTGTTGGAATTTTTGGAGGTACAATATGGATTTTATGGTGGGTACAATGTGTGAGAAATTGTCAAAAAATAAACTAAAATAGATAAAATTACATAAATCTAAAAAAGATAAAGGAACAAACTTTATATTGCTACAAAATAAAAAAATAACCAAACAAAGCCTTAAACTATTACAAGAGAAGAAAGAAAGGGATTGGATGTTTTCTACTGCTGCTCGACATAATACACTTAATGAGCTGCTTGTACTATCGAAACACTAGCCTAAATAAAGTAATAGCTTAATCTAACATCAAGTATTAATTAGGGAATCATAAAAATTAGGAAACAAACTAAACTAAAACACCAAATTTGAATTAAATCTCCGACACTCCCCTTTATTCAAAATTTTGTTATTCAAACAATGTTTTCAACATTGATATATATGCCATAGGCCAATCTCTAATTTTCAAAAATTTGACGGGCTCTTTCTTCCATGATTGAACTTGGTTGTCATCTTCAACTTTGGCTCTAATTGCATTTTTCTTGATTATCCCATGCAATGTAATGCTTAGAGTTTTTACTTTGATTAACTTTAAGAAATACACTATCATTAGCTTTATAATACAAATCATCATTCAAAATATTTTTGAAACTTATGGGCACAATCCACAACACTTTTAATTTAATATGCACAATCAATATCCCATCATCCATTTCATGTACCTTTTCCAAACTTGTTTTCTTACACATATGCCACATATGCCATGGCGCAACATCCAAAACCTCCAAGTTCAAATGTACACAATCTAAATTTTAAACTTACAAATTATTATGAATTACCTCCATTGGTTGCACTTCTTTAGTATCTTCTTTTGTTACTTTAAGATCATCTTGTTGCTTGGCACATGATCTAATTGTTTTCTTCATTGTCATTTTAGTATCACCTTCAAGAGCCTAACACTTTTGCAATTGCTTCTATACGTGCCGCTTTTTCAAGCTCAAGCTCTTTTATCAAATATTACATTTCATGCTCAAATTCTTCAATCATTTTTCTACCATCTTGTAACTTTTTTCCCCCTTTTTCTCAACCTATATCTTTATTGAAAACATTATCACAGAAAAGATAAGATTTACCTTGACTTGTTTAAGTTGTCGTTAATATTTTGTCTTTTTCTTGTATTTCTTCATCATAGGTCATAAACAACCTCCTTTCTTCACTTGTCTTTTCCTCATAGTTGGCTTGCTTATTTCTATACCAATAATTGGCTTTGATGTGTCCATACTTCTTGCAATTAAAGCATTAGACTTTCTTGTTTGGCCTTTGATACGAACTTCTACCATTGCCTTTGTCATGATAGTTATTCTTTCCTTTGCCTTTTCCATGCCATTATCTTGGCCGTCTTCCTTGAATCCTTCTCCCTTGCTTGAAATGCCTTTTCTTCAACCTTCTCATCATTTTATTAATTCTTACTTTATAGGATTGTAAAGACCCTATCAATTTTTAAAGGAATAATTTGCCAAATCCTTTAACTTTTCAATTGCAACAACAACATAATCAAATTTAAAATAAAAACTATGCAATACCTTAGTCATGACGATATGCTTGGTGACATCTTCTTTGTATGACTGCATTTGGTTGACAACTCCTTCCACCTTTCTCAAGAATTCTTACACCGATTCTCCATCCTTCATTTAGAGATTTTGGAATTCACGATTAAGTGTCTACAACTTAATCCTCACTACGATATATGATCTATAATATACCAACCGCAACATAGCCCATGCCTCATTTGTCATAAATGTGCCTACAAATTTGCAGAAAATTGATTCATGCATGACTTGTTAGATGCAAAACAAAACCTTTGCATCCTTCCTCATATTTTCCCTTAGTTTGTCCCCCTTTTCACCTTTGTCATTGCCATTTTTTATCAAGTCTCATAACTCTTGAGACTTGATTAATGTTTTTATCTTTATACTCCAAAATACATAATTGTCTCCGTTGAAAATTGGCAAGAAAGGTTGAGCAAAACTTGCCATGATATTACACCAGGTCTAAGATTGTCATGGCTTTGATACCACAATGTTAGAATTTTTGAAAGTACAATATTGATTTTATGGTAGACATAATGTGTGAGAAGTTGTCAAGAAATAAACTAAAATAGATAAAATTGCATAAAACTAAGGACGATGGAAAATTATGGGGCAAAGGAACGAACTTAATATTGCTAGAAACTAAAAATACAGCCAAACAAAGCCTTAAACTATTACAAGAGAAGAAATAAAGGGGTTGGACATTTGCTGCTGCTGCTCTACATAAAGCACTTAATGTGCTATTTATACCATCAAAACTCTAGCCTAAATAAAGGAATAACTTAACCTAACACCAAGCATTAATTAAGGAATCATAAAAATTAAGAAATAAATTAAAATAATATGTAGAATGCCCTCTAAGAATCTAGTATTATGATAAGTCTTTATTCATTTCTATGCTTGAATATTCTTGCTCTTCAAATTGCCGCCTTTATGAAAATTTTTCGTTCACCAAATTTGAATCAAATGTTCAACATAAACATTGTGCAACGGTTTGAAAAGGGATGTAAAGGATGGTGAGCTATTCAACTAGGTAGCAAACGGCAGGCGCAAGAAAGAAGTTGCTACAAAGTATTTCCAGCAATTGATTTCGGCGGTTGTACCACCGTGATTTGAAACCTGAAAATATATTGCTGGATGAAGATGGAAATATTAAGGTGTCTTGACTTGGGGTTAAATGCTATATCCGAGCAGGTGCTGGCAAGGAAGGGTATGATGCGGCGAAGGATGACATTTGGAGCTGCAGTGTGATACTGTTTGTTTTGATGGCTGGCTACTTGCCATTTCATGATCAAAACGTCATGACTCTGTATAAGAAAATCCACAAGGGTGAATTTAGGCGCCCCAGGTGGTTTTCCTCTGAGTTGGTAGTAGTAAGTTGATGAATAAATTGCCCACCCACATATTGATGTATGCCAAATACGTTTCTGTAATACCAATTAACAATTTGTGCACTCAGGCGCTCATCAAATTTTTAATTTTTTACATATATTCTGTATTAAACATAGCATAAGAGGAAACAATTATTTCCGTTAATGCTGTATAATCATTCTGGTACTTGCCCAGCACCACATACATCAAGTCATCAATCAAGAATATAACTTAAACAATAAGGTTTAAAAACAATGATACAGAACTTGGCCAGTTTATTGAGGTTCTGAATGAAAAACTTCTTGTTATCCACCTCAAACATGCACGACATAGGGGAAATTAAAAGGACAAGAGGAAATCAAAAGATTGCCAATTAATCAAGCCTAACTAATCAAGGCGTTCTTGTTGCATAGGCTGCTCCGGAAAATCCTGCGCACCGCCCTGCCAACTCCACACCACATCCTTGAGGGAAGGCCTCAATTCTTGATTCCAGAACTTGAGGTACTCCATGGTATCCCCCGCAGTTTTCTTCACCTCTACCATGTGAAATGACGGCGCCACCTCGAATATCTCCGCGTCTATGGCCAGCTGCCCCTTTCTGCCCCCTTTGCTTCCTTGCATCTTCACCATTCCGTCCTTCTTCTTGATCTTGAAGCTCTCCGTCGTCGCCAGTTCTTCCAACTTCGACACCACCTTTGCCGGCGGCATTTGGGTTGTGAACCACGCCTCAGGTTTGGCGTCCTTACGACCACTCTGGAACAGTCCAGACAGGTCAAATCCAGGGGAAAGGGATATGATATCAAATGCATTCAAGCAGTGTGATCTACTGGAGCTGCCTGCCTGGACTTCTTCCTTCTTCCCGGAAGAAGATTCCGTGTCGGAATCGACATCCAAAATGCTGCGCGGGGAGTTATCCTCTTTGTCCAAATCAATGCTTGGGGATTCTATCTGCTTGAACCCCTTTTTGAACCATGGATTTTCCATGATCCTGGAAACGGTTATTCTCGTGGATGAATTCGGGTCCAGAATCCTTGAAAGCAGCTTTCTAACGTCTGTGGGAAACCAGTGGGGGCACTTGAATTCTCCTCTGCGAATCTTCTTGTACATTTCCATGAGATTAGGGTCCTGGAAAGGAAGATAACCCGCCAACAGCACAAAAAGAATGACTCCACATGACCAGATATCAGCCTTCTCTCCGTCATACCCTCTTTTGTGTATAACCTCTGGCGCAACGTACGCCGGCGTCCCGCAAGTCGTATGCAGAAGGCCGTCTTGCCTCCTGGAATCGAGCAGCGCGCTCAGCCCGAAATCGGACACCTTCAAGTTCCCCGATTCGTCGAGGAGAAGATTCTCGGGCTTGAGATCACGGTGGTACACGCCTCGGCTATGGCAGTAGTCCACAGCGGCGATCAGCTGCTGGAAGTACCTGCGGGCGACGTCCTCTTTGAGCCGGCCCTTGGCCACCTTGCTGAAAAGCTCGCCGCCCCGAACGTACTCCATGGCGAAATAGATCTTGGACTTGCTGGCCATGACCTCGTGGAGCTGGACCACGTTGGGGTGCCTCACCAGCCTCATGACGGAGATCTCGCGCTTGATCTGATCGGTCAAACCGACCTTCATGATCTTTTCTTTGTCGATGACTTTGATGGCCACGCTCTGGCCTGTTTTAAGGACCCTGGCGTGGTGAACCTTGGCAAAAGTCCCCTGGCCGAGCAATTTCCCGATCTCGTACTTCTGCATCAAGATGTTGCCTCTCTTCTCCATTTTGGACACCTGTTTGCGAAATTATTCGGTTTGACTGCAACAATTCAGAGGCAAGGGGCACAATTTAGGTTTTCCTGGATGCATGCACATTATACGCGCATCTTCAGACGGTGAAAATTATCCAAATTTTCATGGCGTTCTTGAATGATACAAGAGAGATTTGAAAGCCTTGCCGTTATGGCAAGGACGATAAAAAAAATTCCCTTATTTTAGAGGAAATTAAGCAAAATCAATGCCGTTTGCAGGAAAACAAGGGTTCGAAGTTATACAAAGGCAATAATAGGAGAAGGTTGGGTAATTATAGCAAGGTGTTGTTGATAATGACTAGTTGCATATTATTCGGAGACGGGCGGTACATTGGCAATGCATAAAGCTTAAACGTGTGTAGGATCAAAGTTGAGGGCTAATGATGTCTTGAGGGCAATCACACCTGTTTTGTTTCCACAAGACGAGAGAAGTTTGTGGAACAACCATGAGAAGATTATAACCGATGAAGAAGTGTTTTGTGGCTTTGCGGTTATTGATTTAATTTGCCCTTTTTTTTTATTTCAACATTTACGGCCTTTCTTCGCATGAAATGAAATTTATCTCCTCTATGATTATGACATATTTGGTGACTTCATAAGAACGGTGATTAGTGCACATTCTTGTAAATATGCAATGTGTGAAAAGAAAATCCATTTAATTTACCAGAAAATATATGGGTGGGAATGGAAATTTCTTCATTCTTATGAAGTTTACGAAACACGGAGAGGGCCCCCCCCGCCGCTTATATATGAATTGTCTATATCATATCAGTTAGGTTAGGCCGTTCATGGCAGAAATTTTTTAAAAATTTCTGTCAAGTCTTTAATTAATTAGAAATACTTTGCATCCAAGCTGGAATAGATTGTTCAGTCCATATATGGAAATACGGAATGTAATATCAGATTTAGATTAGGGTTTATGCTAAAAATTAAGGTAGAGCTGAGAGGTAGATATCTCTGCGCCACTGTCCCAATTGAGTTGCCCAATTTGGAATTTCTCAGCTATTCTTGAAATTAAATTGCAACATTGCGTGTGTCTTCAAGTAAGTGGGATATCGATACCTCTAATCAAATTACTTTATCCCGTTTGTCGGATTGCCTAGTAAAGTTTTCAAGCTAAATTTAATAATATTTCTGTTTTTCCTGTTCTGGGATAAAGGGTTCTTTTATTTGAAACTAAATTTGTTGAATTTTTACCTGATGTATTGTAGAACAAAATTATTGAATAATAAGAAAATTTGGTGTAAAATCGAATAATTTGAATCAACTTGAATTTTTGTAGGTTCTACTTTCTAACTTTAGTCCTCTAATTTGTCCTTCAAGAACATTTGACTTAAAATTTGAACAATTTTCATGAAAAGGGCTTATACTTGATTTTTCTTTAGAGTTGTTAACACTGATCTTTAAGTTTAAAACCACGATTTTGGATCAAATACTGGATTTGGGGACTTTAACGAAGAATGGTTTGAATTTGGTGACGAATTCCTTGAATTTGATAAAGAACGCGAAAAACTTCTTGGAATTAGTAAAAAACACGATGAACTTCTTTGAATTTGACAAAGAACACGGCGAATTTATTTAAATTTGATGAAGAACACAGCAAACTTCTTTAAATTTGATAAAGAACATTTTGAATGTTTTTGGGAATTTCAAAGAGAATTCGAGGAGTTTCAACTCTTCAACTGCTTGACTTTCTTGACTTCTGTCTTTTTTCTTGGGGTTTGACTCCTATTTATAGTTGTATGAGAAATAGAGTGGCTACATCAGTCTGCCGATGCAGCGCAATTTTATTGGCCGTTAGAGTTTGTACTTTATCCAACAACTTGATAGATTCTTCATCTGTTGGACTTCTAACAGAATTCTGCTACTTTGAGTTTTCATCCATTAGACTTTTAATAGAACTCTGCTGCTTATTGTTATTTAATTGGCTGATAAAAATATTAATTAATTAATTAATTAATTATTTTAAGAATTGTGTTTATTTAAATCCCTAAATAATTTTAATACCATATTTTTCACGTGTCATTGTTTGATTGAGCATTAAATTTTAATGTATATACAAATATACTTCCGAGAATGGATGAATCTCCAAGAGAGAAATCTTGGAGCTCCTCCTGTTCTCTTGTGGATTTCAGCCTGTATTTGTTTGTGTTTGTAGGATCATTATAAATAGTGATAATGAGACGGGAACTATATACATGTAATATTTTAACATGCTAGTCATATGCTACAACCTGGTAATTTTTATCCGCGTTATCGTTGAATAAACTAATTAATGAATATGCCATTGTATGCATGTCTCGGGAGTAACCCTCTGCTCTCCTAAAAGATCTTGGAGACAGCGTACTTGATACAAATTAAAATTGGGACAAAGTTAACATTTAATTATTTTTTACATTTTTCAATGATTTTGTCAATCTCTTCCCAGAGACCTGATTGTCCTCAGTCACTCTCAACGTCCAACACGTGTCCCTTACATTTTAGTTTGTTTTGTTATTATAAGACAATAATGAATAAGACGCTGACCGACGTGCATTGGTGGGATTGGGAGGCCACATTTTTATAGTCTCAACTTTCTAATACAATGCGTGCTTTATGATGCCGCCATGCTAGTACTGATACCGTGTAAACATCCTCTTCTTGTTTTTCCAACTTCTGCAGCAGCATTTAGTCCACCAAAGGCCAAAGCAAGTCCATCACAAAATTAAAGACAAAGCCAGATTATCAAACTTTATTGGGAATATCAAATATTTGAACAATTTCAGTAAAGGAATTCGAAATGTATCTGACCACCCTGCTGCTTATTGTCTCAATTCCGTCCCCTACTAAATCACTATATCCCTTATTCTCCATGCTGTTGGAAATCTGGAACAGCTCAAGCACTTTGTTGCGAGGCTTCATCTCGTTAAGGGGCGTTGCATAATAAGGTTAATTCTACTCCTCTCTGTCTAGTTACACAACATTTTATTATAGATATCTTAAAGGGCGAGTTCTCCTGAAGCAACAATGGCATTATCACACCCTGGATTGAGGAAAGAAAGACAGGAAATCTAGTAGAACATATTATATGTCACTAATTTACAAGTAGAACAAAGTCTAATACACAATATACGTCACTAATTTACAACTAGAACAAAAAAAAAAAAAACACGAAAGAAATTATATGTAAGAATTATATGCTACATATAATTAGATTGAGGAAAGATAGACAGGAGAGAAAGAGGGCAACTCATTCTTTTCTTAGAGATCGGATAATTTGTGGTTGAGGGCAGTCTTTAAATTTGGGTGTAGAAATTGTTAGATTATGCATTGATATAGTGTGCACATTTCACAATACAGAAATACTCCTTGTCATTAAACCATCCTATTTGGTCAATCTTTCTTATTTAATAGTCTCAACTATTTATTTTGGTAGTTGATGAACATATCAAATTAAAGTTGTAAATATGTATAAATTGGTTCTCTCTCCACCTATTATGTTATAAAAAATATTATCTATCAAATTCTTGTAACATAAAGAAGAGTTCGAGAAAGAAATCAATTTTATTTAAAGGTGGTGCTTTTAATTCATCGAAATTATGTCATCGTCTTCCCCATCAGGTATGTAATATTATGTTTAAGAAATTTGCGATAAATTGTTTTTTCAAAATCTTGAATTTTTGTGCATGTTTCAGTCATGTAAAATTAAATTTTACAAAAATTTCATGTCGTGCGGCATTTTTTGAAAGTTGCGAGGGCCTGTAAATTTTTGTTTGTTCGAAAAAAGATCTGGTGTCTTGTCTTCGTTGTTGTTGATTTTGTTATAACGTGCACAATAAAACATGATAATTATCGTGTCTTCAGCCAAACTTTGTTTAGACAATCATTATCTCAGTTATCCAGATTGGTCTCTGACCCCAGCAATGGTCGTCTTTTCCTTTCCCTTTTTTGTTCCTTTCTCCAAAACCATGGGTAATTGTTAAGGCGATCTTTGGAACACGTTCCGCACTCCAACTTCAGTTCAAATTCTATCTAAGTATACTGCTCAACAACTCTTATCTAATTTTAAGTTTAAAATTTTCTTTTTTTATATATAAAATTATTTAGTTACTTTTTACTTATTATATTATTCATGTTCAAATCAATATATACACAAACTCACATGTAAGAAATCTAATACAGAATGAAGACCAAAAACATTATATGTCAATAATTTACAAGTAGAACAAAGTCTAATACACAATAAAAACTCAAATGTCACTAAAAACTTTGTCACTAATTTACCTATAGAAACTAAACCCAAACATGACTGGGGAATATCGAATTAACGAGGTCGTCCAAAAACCTCTTAAGTACGTGAATTTTTATGTACGTAATCAGATCCTACCATGCTCGAGATCTCTCTTCCTTCCCCAATCTCGCATGCAAAGCCGAAGTTTCATCCCCGCCTCCAGGAAATGCACCGCCTGCGGCGGCACAAGTATCCCCACAATCTCCCTCACTGTGTTGAGCCTCAATCGATCAGCCTCCTCCAAAATCTCCGCCATTGCACGACCATGCCTGTCCAGCGCCTCCTCCACGCTGCCGCTTGGTTCCCAGCTCGTGCCCCGCAACTTCAGTTCGATCGACGCCAGCGGCTGGTCCAGTAAGTCCTCCTGCTAACTCGCCTGTCGGCTCAACAGTTTCCTCTCTTCTCGGATCGTTCTGCTCTGCAACTCGTCCACCATAGCTATCTGCATTCGGAGAGCTCCCCCAGGTTCCCACCACGCCCCCCCCTCCGGCCCCCCGAACGAAGTCGGAGAGTTGGGACTCGATTTCCAGGTCGCAGAGAGCGTAAATCAGGCGGATGTACGAGGAGGGCCTGCAGCCGCCGATCCAGAGGACGGATCTCTCCACCGCGGTGCACCAGGTCGGCGCGAAATAGGGCGACACGTTGACTCGCGCCTTGAGGCTTCGCTTCTGAATGTAATCCTGGAAATGGTTCATGATTTTCTCGATCAGCTGGCTCAGCTCAACATTGCTGGCGCACCCATTTCCTTTAAGAGCGATGGCTTGGTTGAGCTCCGAGAGTTCTTGTTCTTGAAGCTCCATCCATTCCTGATAGAAGTAGGCTTCCTTGCCTTCATCACTAGTCGACATCTTAGATAGTGTCACGGTCCCAACCTGGGAGCGGAACTCGTGCACAGGTACTAAAACCAATATATTAAAGCAACTAGCCGTAAAGTAAATTTTAATTCCAACAAATGATCTAGCACATGGCAGTCGAAATAAATAAAGTAGGTAACCTATTCTATTACAGTTACATCATTTTATTTGATGGAAAATAAATAAGTGATCTTGCCTAATACACCACAATATTAATTGATAAGCACTCTACGGCGAAGTTCTCTTTCTTCCCTCTTTCTTCCCTCACATTTGTTCTTGGGTTCTCTATAAGAAGTTAGAAAAATATGTGAGCAACTAATTGCAGTAGATATTTGCCTTTTTATTGAGACGTGAATAGAGCAAAGTAATTACAAAATTCATACTAAAGTATGATAAAATATTTACAAAATATTTGCAAGATTAACAGTTAATCCATAAGTTTCATGTTACGCATTTGTTTCACATCTAATGCGCTTTTGCATGCCCAAGGCCTACAATAGTGTATAAACTATTTTCATTAATTAACACTTTAATTTAATATTTTGGATAAAGAAGGTCATGCATCTCAACCTATAACTTCAGTTAAGTGAGATATATATCTCAACATATAACCTCAGTTGAATGGGTCATGTATCTTACTCATTGCTCTGCGAGTTGATGGAACTAGCTCCTATACTATCCCAATTAATCCTTCAAGACATGTTTCGTAATGTTCTAGTGCAGTCACTTAACGAATTAAAGCAGTTCACATTACAATTATATTTCAAAATAGTTTAGAAACAAAAATCATTGGGCATTTGTCCACGTACAAAAGTCTTTTTCAAAAATAATCATTCTACAATAAATACAAACTTTTCAAGAAAATAATTTAAAACAAATTAAATAAAAATATGATATTTCAAAAACAATTCATTTAAAAAGACAGTTGAAAAAATATATAGAAATTCAACTCACTTGATACTTGTTGCTCATCGAATTCACCAGTGTTATCGTCTCGATTTCTTATTCAAATCAGAACAATTCCTTTTCACTTCTCAATTCAATGGAAATTTACTCCCTATATACTTTTTAATACAATCCTAAGCGTCATCCTCTTTATTTCTATATCCCGTCCTCATTTTCCACTTAATTTGGCTCATTTGGGTTACAAAAGTGATAAAATTGGGCATGAGAATTATCAAAAATCAAATTCTTGCAGAAACATTACCCACAACTGTGAAAATAGGTTCCGCAATCGTATGATGAGCCGCAGGGCATTCTAGTGGTGCTCACACCCAAACTCGCGACCTCGGAAGGCTTCCTCACTCTTGGGCATCGGCTATGAAGCATTCTAGAATTCTGGCTGCCTGCTTCGCAACTGTAAAGGGTCGTGCCACTGTCCCGACGCACTCTAGCATGCTCGCGGCATCGGTCAAAGGCATGCTAGATTCGCCCACGATTTCTCCCCCAACCACGTGGACTCACGCTGCAACTGTCACGCACGACCTCACAGCCACAAATAACGCAAGACCTCACTGCCACAAATAAGAGACACGACGCTAATCTACCTACATGAAGACATCTTTTAGTCCCCTTTTTCGTTATGTAAACATGCTCCAAAGTTTATAAAAGCCTTTAATTCATGTTCTTATGATAAAAATTTGTTCTTTAATGGTCCTCTCTACACTAAATCAAGAAATCTAAAATTTACCAAAACACAATACAATTTTTTACACACAATTTTAGGACTGATACCGCACATGGATTCCCCAATGCTACGCCGTGACTTTATTCATGCATTGATTTGACTTATAGTGCCTTGAACTTGTGAAATTAAATTGCCAAGATCATGCATGATATTGATTTGACTTATAGTGCCTTAAACTTGTGAAATTAAATTTCCTGCATGATTACTAGGAGTTCAGTCCAAGAACTCACTTTAGTTTTTTTGCGTTCATGAGTTTCTTGCATCCAAAATTCATGTCTCTTCTTCTTCCTTACTTCCGGATGGCTGTTTAAAGGTTTAAGGTGGAGAAAATGTTTTTTTTTTCTAGGTTTTAGGTTATATGTTAATATATATATAATAGGTGTGAAATTAAGCTATATATGGGATTTTTCACCTTTCCAATTTTGCAGAATTTTTTTCCACAATTTTTCTGTGATTTATCACCCCAAATCAGCCTTAAATTTCCCATTTGATTACCTTGGCTGTATGGTAATGCTGTCAAGCCAATCTGCCTACTTTTAGTAGGCTTCTATGCATGCGTGGGTTCATATACAATCTTTCATATTCACTTTCAATACCTATAGCATTTTTACACGAAAATTAATTGTAAAATCAAGGTTTTAATAAATTAAATCCTTGCCACAATCAAAATAAATATTGCTACTTGGTCCAAAAATCTTGGGGTATTACAATAGTAAGGGAGAATTCTGCAAATATCAGAGAACAGCACTTTATTTATATATGTGTGCGTGCGTGTTAAAATCGTACTTGGAATTGTATTACATAAGAGAAAAGTATATGAACGTGGAAGAAGATAAATTCCTCATTCAAACGCTTTCATCTTTTTCTACATGTGCTGATCCTCTTTTTTCACGTTCATGCGTGATGGTGTGGAATCTTTGAATGTGAACCATTTATTTGTATGGGAAGAGCGCTGCAGCAGCCATGATTGCTTCCATACATTGATCTTTGCACCTTAACCGACAATGGATAAATTATAATATATTCCGCTGAGGTTGTCACTTGTACAATTCCATCACCAGTGATCCTGTGGACCATTTTGATTTCCCTGACATCGTTGTCTCCTGTTGGTATTTATCCCATTGAAGGGTTTCAGTGGCAAATACTACAACATGAAGAGTACGTTGCTTATGAAAACCTCCTAACTATGTCTTGATTTCCCTGGCTTTGTTGTCGGTATTATCCCATTTTGATTTCACACGTCTCCAGTTGTTTGGAAGATTAAATTATTAGCGAATACATGAATTGTTTAAGCGTATGAATGAAGTTAGGTAGCGTTCATGTATTAAGTCATTGTTAGATTCTTGCACCGGAAAAACGAAGGCTATTTTTGGATGCAAAATTATATTTATCCAAATTCTTTCTTTCAAATACACTTTTTATCTTTTTCTTTCTCTTACTTGCACACTCTTCTTATAAGTTTCATACCAAATTTTCTACCTTCAAAATTTGCATCTGAATAAAGCTAGAAAGTGTGAAATTGAATTTATATAGGTTTATGTACAAATTAGGTTCTTATGCCTAAATTGAATTTATATAGGTTTATATAGCTCAGCGTTATGATTGTGTCGAAGTCATCTAGAATAGATGTTTAGAGTCCTCTTTCTACTCTCTTGTATTTGTTAGTTATGCTGTTCTTGTCCACCTTCTCAACACCATAAGCATTTTTGTTGATTGGGATCATAAGCATGTAAGGGCAATTTATACAGTCAAATTAGTAAGATAGAAAGCCATAACTCCTCAAGTATTTTCTAGCTTATAGAACGTAATTGCTGGATGTGGGAGATGAAAGTGAAAAATTTAGAGGGCTCATTCCGATCTTCCCCACTACTGAGGGCCCAAAAACAGAAGAAAGAAAGGAAAAAGTAAAAGAAAGGGGAGAAGAAAATAAAAAGATATCTGAATTCATTACATAAAATCATGAGTGTAGGCATCGAATTCAACACAAATATTGAAAAACAACTCAATTATGATGTCTCCAGAATCAAGAGGCTCGGCTAGGACTCAAATTTTGGAAATACACCTATTTATATATATATATAGAGAGAGAGAGAGAGAGAACAATATTTTAATTAGCTATAATAATAGAGTAAAATAATATAACGCTAGCTGTTACACATGCTAGACCACAATATTTCACAGGCGGTCATGCTCCACGTGGGAAGATGCACTGTTTGTCCGGGCGACACGTTCCTAATGGTAGTACCACGCATGCATGCATGCATATCCTCCTCATACATCATTCAAAGGTGCGATAATTTTAATGCAGGTATTCACATTTCCTGCAAATGTTCAAAGCTAGGCAGAAACCTTTAACATATATGACGAAAATCAGTTGCTGCGCGTAAGCCATGCAGAAGCCACGCACTTCCCAACCAAAGCTGCTCTCTTGCCGCGTGGCTTGATCCTTTGTCCTACATCTGGTCTCCTTCTTCCCTTAACAACACACTGCTCATGCACGCATCATCATCACCCTGCTGGTGTCTTCTTCCTCTCATATATAATTAATCGATAGTAATAATAGACTCCAGGCATCGATAGACAGAACCGCCTGAAGAAGAAAAGAAAATGTCGAAAAGCCAAGTGGAAGAGAAGTTTTCGAATTTCTACGAGAAATGGATGGACCAACTTGAAGATCTTCTTCAACTTCTTCTGGCGGTTTCGAGAGAGGGTTGTTGCGAGGAAGCGGGCTACCAGGCCACGGTTAATAAACTCACGGCGCATCACAAGGAGTACTACACAGTCAAGTGGGCTGCAGCCCATGAAGATGTATTGGCCTTTTTCTGTCCCGTTTGGTTAAGCCCTCTCGAGAATGCCCGTCTTTGGATCACCGGCTGGAAGCCGTCGATGGTTTTTAGGCTTGTTCAATCGCTCAGGGAGCCTCAGCCAGGGGCTGACGCAATGCTCGCCGGGATGACTGAGGAACAGGTGAAGAAGATTGAAGCTTTGAGACTGAAGATAAGGATGGAGGAAGAAAAGGTGGAGAGGGCGATGGAGAGGCAACAGGTGGGGATGGCGGACAGGAAAACGGTGGAACTGGCGAAGCTGGAGAGGCGAGACAAAAACGACGGAGGCTCGGCTGCGGGTAATGGCTTGGTGGAGGTGGCGCTGAGAGGGTTATTGGCTGGGCTGGAGAAAGTGATGAAAATGGCAGATTGCGTCAGGCTGAAGACACTGAAAGGGGTGTTGGATATTCTTACTCCCATGCAGGGTGTCTTTTTCTTGGCTTCTGTGTCGTTTCTTCAAGTTCAGTTGAGGAAATGGGGGGAAACGAGAGTCCTTTTATAACATGAAAGCTTTTGCGACAAAATATATTTTAAGATTTAGCAGTGTGTCTGTACTCGGTTGCTGTTTTTGTATGCGTAATTTCTTCAAACACATCTTCGCACTTCTCATATAGCGGCACAAGAAACGCAGACCACTTGAAATATTTGGACGTAGCAGCTAACACGGTATCAAGCTGGCAAAGGTAATCTCAAGAAATAATTGAATTACCTGTTTGAATGAATACAGATAGTTTCTGATGCTGCTGTTATCGTTCAAGTATTGAGCAGGCTGATGACAATTCAAGAATTGAGATCGCAGAACTCTCAACAAGCCATGCACGCACACGCACATAAATGCCATTGAAAGCATAAAAGAAACGAAACATTCAAGAAATATATACACAATCTGTGAGATTCCCTTGCGCTTCTGTGCAAGCGTGCTTTCCAGACATAATTTCCAGCAACATGATCCCGAAACTGTGAGCATTTGTTTCCACATCTGCAGGTGGGGGCACATCAGAATGCTCGGACTCATTTTCTGCAAGTTTCTTTGGCTTGGCTATGAGTTCTGCCCGGAAACCGGTATCCGCGATCTGAAAAGCATAAATTTTTGTCATTAAAAATGGGTCCAGATATCACTGGGGGTATTGTTTCATCGATAATACTTAAGCGCGCGTGAAGGCGAGGGCCATACTTTAGCGGCAAAATCATCTGTAAAATGTATTTCTTTGGTGGTCAAGTTGGAATGTGCCATTGGTGGATTGGCATCATGCATGTGTTGAAGGCCATCCCCATGAACATCCTCTTCCGTGCATTCCAATCAAGGTGTTCGACTTCTTTAACTAAACAAACAGAGAGACAACACATTGAGCCTTCTGAAGAAAAACAGAGGGGAATGCAAACTCACAAGGATCACACAAATTTGTATTAAATTTACCACACAAAATTTACCATGCGGATGCTCGGAAAGAGTGCCGTTTGGAGCATACTCAAATACCATCCTAGTGAAAGGTTCGTGCTCCTCACAATAGCCAGTAAGGTTAAGGAAATTCTTGTGGTTCATCCACGTCAAGGTATCAATCTGTGGTGGTGGCAAAAGCAAAGAAAAAATTTCTCTGTAGTTCTGTATTGGACATTATCAACTTTTTATTAGTGACAAAACCTGAAATTTAGATACGATCAGCTAACCTTCTTCCTGAATACCAATTCAGAACGTTTGGACCAGTCTTTTACAGAACTTATAGCAGTTGAAACAACAGCAACCTCTATTCCACTAGATAAGAGTTCCCTTGTACACTGTGGCTGCACCATCTTCAATACGAATGATATTGCTGAAGTCCTCACATGCATTTTCTAGCTCATCTCTGGTCAACTTAGGGACCCCTACAAATGAAGAATATTTATTTCAATTCATACCAAACAACACTCTGAACAAATATGGATAAAATAAAATCTTTGAACAAATAACTGAACAGCTATATAATGTTATTCAAATGGCTTTAAACCATTGGACGGCTTTCAAGTGATTATTTGATTGCTCGCATTACTATTTCCAAACAATATTTACAATATTCATGGGAACAACCCTTTTTCATCTGAGCAGCAGTTTCAGAAATTTTACATTTTTCCCTTCAAACAAGCAACCGTGTCCTCTTTCTTTCAAATAACCAATTCGTGTTCATGTTACACACAGATGACATTTAATATGTACATAAAAAAACTCAAATAATTGTTAACAAAAATATTACTTTTTGGCGTGCATCTAAGTAACTTAAATTATTTCATTAAATGGATGCTTATTATATAAACAACCAACTAAAAAATTGAACAATTCGCAGACTTAACTAGCATGTGCATAAAACCTCAAACGTTCACAGAGCATACCAGTAACAAAAGCTTCCTGCAACTGCACGGTTAATCCAGTCTTCCAAAGACCAAGGTGTTTTTCTGCCTTCCTTCAGCAGATAACAAACACAACTGTGGCAATATTGAGCAAGAAAACTACAACTGATATCCCCACTATAAGCTTCAGGAAATTCCCTGATTTTCCAGCAGCTGAAGACTGTTGACTGATAACAACAGGACTAGTTGTGTCAGGAGTATGTTTTTGGTCCAAATCAGGCGAGGGTGCAGGAGCAGGACATAGTTTCCTGTTATTTGGAACAGCAGGAAATGACCCACTTCTTCTGCTTGGAAGAACGACCACAGGATCCAGTTGAGCTGGTATTTTGATATTGGGAGAGATGGCAGCAAGGTTACTGGACTCTTCAACTAGTAGATGGCACACATTATTGATCTGATTGTCTACATTCCATATGAAGCTAGACTCAGGCAAATCGGGAAAACCCAATAGAGCGCCATCAATTGAAGAAAGAAAAGGCAAAAAATTGACTGCATATCCGTTAGATCAATGTGACGATCATCAGCATGATCATGTGACAGTCTGCTTCCCAACTTGAACCTTGACATTAGGCATTATTTTATGAATAAGATCAAGACTCTGTAAAGGAAGACAAAAAGAGCACAAATGAAAACGTGTTATGATTGCTTTTGGCTTGAATAGATTGAGGTAATGAGTTCAGGTCCCCGTGGTTGGCACCTGAAAGAAATTTGATCTCTGTGATTGTTTTAGAACACTGTGCCAGATGATGTTCGAAAAACAGAAATTAGGAAGATGCCACCGCAGATAGCAATATGCTTCAATTATTAGCACATAAGCAAGAGAAATTAAAAACAATTACGACATCAATATTAAGAGGCTAATCTGCTCTGCCTGCTAGAGCAAACTAAAAACATCGGTTGATTGAAGGAATAAAATCTATGATGAACAGCATGGCAGAAATACAAAGCACTCACATTAGTATATTAAACTGGCAAGATAAAAGGCTAAATATCATTGCAATTCTGCACACACAACACAGATATTGCTGAGACACAGAATAAATGAATAATCATGAATGACAAGATCAGTAATAATTAACACCACACTTGGATCAGAACACTAAAGTCAAAAATAGCTCACCAGTGTCGAATTTTCTATTCAGGCAGCCAACTCCAGCATCAGCAGTTGTAGAGATCTCATCAACCTGTAAATCACTTAGCAAACTAAGCCTTCCAATCTCCACAGGAATGCTGCCATCAAACCTGTTTTCACAGAGCAATCTGGAGCAATATAACATGTAGAGGTCAGAAGTTTCTACGTACAAAATTTTTAGGAATTGCAACCATCCTAATTCAGCAGGAACTGTTCCAGTCAATTCATTATCCCTCAGGTCCAGCATTTCCAGTGATATAAGTTGTCCAAACTCTTGTGGAATTATGCCATAAAATTGGTTTGCAGATAGGTCACTTGTGAGCTGTAGTTGTGACTCAATCAAAAATCATTCAGGCTGTGAAATTTTAAAAAAGAAAAAATAAAAAACTAAAAAATAAAATGACCATCTACAGTGCAAGAGGATAGAAAAAGCTGCGAATCTAGCATATGTTAGTTTTCATTAAACAGAAAGATTTAGAATGAAATGCCTCAGTGTATCTGTGCTGTGGCATTCCCTTAGAAATTGAGGCACTCTTATTAAAATATAATACACATTTATTACAGGCACCTATAAAATACAGACAGAAATTAAATAAATAATCAGGGAATCTGAGCTATTAGTTTGTTTCTGTAAAGCATATATTTTGACTGTAACTTTTAGAATAAAATTACTGATTTTCAAAAACCAACGTATAGAAGGTTTTGAAGTTCTTTCCTTCAAAAAATGAGAAAAGAGCTATATCATACAATTATTTGATAAATTAAAGTCTAAGCACCCTTGATATGTTTCCATTGGTACTTCAGTGAAATTATTTAGGTCGATTCAGGGTATTTCCTTTCATTTAATTGTAAGACATGGTATTTGATAATCTATCTAGTCAGAAAACGTATCACCAGCTTCTGAAACACATGAGAAAAGATCATATGTTACTTTGTGAAAATGCTGAAGACGTATATTGTAGCTTGGCAGAACAAAAAAGTTTAAGTCCATAATCAGTACGTGTCATCAGGCCAACTCCCGCTGATGGCACCAAGCATTAGTAAAGTGAAGTGCCCTTCCATTTTAATTTTATAAATTATAAGCATGGGTAGACAAAATAAGTTAACTCAGTTAAGATCATACTACTAACTCTAGAATTGCTTTCCTAAAACGTTCTGCAATAGCTGTTATTCCACATTTCACTTCTTCTATATCAACTCTTACAGAAGGAACATAATTTGCCAAAAAGTTAAATGAGACGTTGAAGTATCAATAGTTTTTGAATTCTGGGAATAAATACATTATAAATGATGGAAAGTCCTATTAGTAATAAAAGTTTAAAGTCCTATATTTTAAATGCACACAAACGAAGTTGGTACACACAGAACTCTTAAATGAAAGAGATTTCCAAGCTCTGGAACCAATAGTCCCTCGAAGTCATGCCCACTGAAATCTCTACACAAGGCATAAAGATTGGACAATAAAACCTTCGGAGACAATTCGTAATTGCTAAAAGGAAAATTAATTTATGCAACAGTGACTTACAGCAAATGGACTTTACCATCCGGACAATAAAAACCTGAACAAATGCATAGGGCACCGTCATTAGGATTCCATTCTGCTAAAACTCCAGATGGATCGAATTTCTACTTAGCTCGGAAATGCAACTATGCCAATCCTGCATTTGCAGTTTTATCAAGTCAAAACCAAAACATTCTGAACATTTCAAATCAGCAAGTATTGGGGTTTAAAGGAATCTTAGTACAGAGCAATCCCTCATTACCTTCAGAATTGAGGGACCAGCATCCATGAATTTCCAGAAAATGAATGAAAAACGGAAAACGAGACGGGCAGGCTACATGCGTCCGTTGTTAGGCTTGTTGCTTGCTGAACCATTTGTCACAGTGGAGGATGTTGACAGCAGCCCTGACTCTATACAAGGTACTATACCAAATCGCCAGTTTTCCAGTTGAAAGTAACCCTCCGAGTAACGGAGAATGATGCGGACAGACCACCTAACGCACAACCCCACCAACGATTTCTTCAGCACACAAAAACAAGGAAACTGTACACTAACAATTCACAACTACGCAGAAACTACATAACAAATAAAAGGGTCTAATCTTATTAACCAAAATGAGGTCTCTCATCTTCAGCTATTCTTTTGGGGATCTATAATACCTCCGTTTTCACGACTGCATAACCCCGGCTAAATGAACAGTCTCCAAAATTCAGTCTTTAGCTGAAAAATGCACAAAAGGAACGTGTAAAAGAATTAATAGCCTTAGTTTTCGAATGAGTGAAATGGCATAAAAACATGCGGATTACACAACCCTCCGTAGGATCATATAGAAAATAACAAAAGATTTTCTAAAATGAATAACCATTACAGCGAACTATCTACACAAAAATCAAAAGGGTACGAAATGCAATCGCATGCCAAGCAAAAACGCACCCGAGGAAGCATAAGAGGACCGTCAGTTACGATAAATGAATTCTTTTTGGTGCCAGAATACGCATGATTCTGGCGTAGGATCAATTACCTTCCCCTCAGGATTCTCGATAAAAAAATTGTGTACAAGAAAATGAATAGGGCAGAAAAGGACGATGACAATGTTGCATATTACGAAAATGATAGGCAACAATCTAAATTTTTGTTTGGCACTAAAAATGGCAGCCTACAAATGATTGCAAATAATAAAATTATGAAGAGACAAATTTGTGATTTTCTTGACTGCCCTTTGGAAACTCCCGTCGACCCTCCCTCTCAAAGAGAAGGAAGGGAAAAATCTGCCCCTCTCAAGTTGGTTTTGTTCCGCAGTCTCTCCCTTAGACCCCACTTCGGCAATACCCCACCTCCCACGAACCACCTTTATGTTTTATTCCGTAAAAAATCAATAATCTTGTA
This sequence comes from Avicennia marina, assembly GCA_019155195.1. Lineage (NCBI taxonomy): Eukaryota > Viridiplantae > Streptophyta > Magnoliopsida > Lamiales > Acanthaceae > Avicennia > Avicennia marina. The sequence goes on from CM032776.1 coordinate 906,870, forward strand.
GGCTATGTTTGTTTCAAAATTAGGATGGAGGAAGTGGAGATAAAAATTATGTTTGTAAGATTTAGATGGATTAAAAAAAAATTTATATATTTTTAATATGTAATAATAATTGAGTGATATGATGACATAAAGATTTATAAACTAATAAAAAATAAATTTGAGTAAAAAAATTATAAGACTAAATGATTATTTAATTGTAAATATGTATAGTAATTGAAAAAATAATTATCTGGTTAGAAAAGATTAGAGATAAAAAATTATAAATTTGAATTTGAATAAAATCTATACAAAAATATTTAGTTAGTAAGGTTTTTAAGTGTGAATGAATAGATTGTAAAACAGGAACAAACATAGTCTAGAGTTTCTTATTAATCATAATCATCTCAACGTAGAAGACCAACATCAGATTTAAGAGCTAAACATTTAATTGAAGGGATATGATTCTTCACTTGTTTTTAAGATACTCATTTAATTCGAATTTGAACCCTTGATACTTTCCACAAATAATTTTTCAAGGCCCTCAAAAGAAAATTACATATTTTACCTTGAACACTTGTGTATTTTTAAAGACTGAAACCAAACATAGCCTTTGCTTTTTCAATTCCAAATAATAAATAATTTTTTTATACAAATTTGAATAAGTGTTGTATAAACCTTTTGTTTGTTTCTAAATGTTGGAGTAAAATTATTCTCACTTCTTTATATTTATTTTTCTGTTTTTTGTCAAAGTCATCAAAAAAAATTTTGTACTATATTATTAACATTATATATACAATGTACCATATTATTAACACCATGTGTGTATTTTCAATTATGCACACACTGTATGGGCGCCGCTTCCATTAATCTATGCTATATTATTATATTAATAAGAATTTATAGTCTTACAAAGTCAAATTACACATTTACTCTTATTTAAAATTCTTTTTGTCTTTCAATCATTTTGTTTTTTAGTTCTCGTTGAACTTATTAATTTATTTGTATTCTCTCTCAAAATTTTCTCTTTTCAAATGTTTTGAACTTTCTTTATTTTCTTATTTTAAATATATTGGATACTTGTTATTGTAAATATTTTCATTTTTTATTATTTAAAATAAAATAATTTTATAGCTTTAAAATAATTTTACACATATATAATTGTGCAGTTTTTAATAGTATATATTATTTAATTAATAGAGAAGATGAGGTAGAATATAAGGTAGAGAAAAAAAAAATCCTCCGACTCTGGCCAATGCATGGCAAAATGAGTATGGGTATGTTGATTTGATGTTGATTTGATTCTTAGTTTTGATGCGTTTTCATCTTATCAAAAAACATTATTACTCAATAAATTTTTTATTTAAATTTAAATTATTTAGCATTTTAAATATATAAATATATACAAATATTTAAAAATTTTAATTATTACAGTCATTCACATTTAACTTTACTTATGTAGACACATATCCACTCAAATTTATATGTGCTTGTACTTTAAAAACTATTTATTTTCTTTATGTATTATCACTTCTTTCAATTAATATTATATTTATACATATATATACACACAAATTTAAATATATTAAAAATGTCATTTCATAGAATTTCACACTCAAACACAATTTTTATCTCTAACAAAATTTCCATCATTTTCGTCCCCACCAAAATCTCCAACCAAGTATAACTGGTAATTCTTGAAAATTATCTGCACATTCTTTGACTAAAAACTTTGTTTCCATAGTTAGGTTTAAACCTCCTATCTCTCAAATAAAACGATGTGTATGGGGCTTCATGTTTAATTTTTTTATTTTATGTAGAGACCTTATTTAAATTCAGAACAGAAGCAGATTAACCTCAAGATAATCCAAGCGCTGACATCCCTTATCATATTGGTGATCCACTTGAGTTGAGAGGGAATTAATTGCTGATTTTAATTTTTGGGTTTGGGTTCTTAAAGATGTGGTAAGTGAGCCTCATGCCTTTGGTGCAAATTGATTAATTTCATAAAATCAACACAATACAAGTGGGCTGCTTGGCTTGGTAGAATACAGTCCATATATAAATGGAAATTGCAATCGGTCAAACTTTCCAATTTTACAATTTGTGATCTGGATCCTTTAATTTTTGTTTGGTAAAGAAACAAGAAGCCCACTTAAAGAAGTTTAGGCTTCATTGATTGGGTGAAGTTCATCGATAAATGCTTAGATCCCTTATTTTTAGACTTCATTTGGGCTTTGCCCTTTGAAAGCCACTGTATGTGTGTGTGCTTTATATGATTTTGTTCACTGCAGTGGTGCACCAATCAAGTAATTTTCAATTAACTTGAAAAGAAAAATCAAATAATCATACAATAACTACGCAGGAAACACGCTGTGAGTGCGGCGAACTTGCAAATCCAGAGACAACGGGTTTAATCATGCGGTAGCCGAAACCTCAAAATCAGCGAAACAACAGCTAGGGAAAGAGAGATATCACAAGCCAAAGCCATCTAGATGTTACCCATATCTCGTGCAAAAACTCAACTTGCCATTTTCTCTGCAATCCTGGCTAGCAGGGACCTAAGATTAGTGTTTCTTAGGTCACCTAATTAATCAAGAAATACTAATTAATTATTATATTTTAAATTATTTAATTAATTATAATTAATAATAATTTTAAATAATAGAAAAAAGAAAGAGCAAAAAAAGTGTGCACTGTCTAGAAATGTAAATAAGTCGATTTCAAGTTAAGCACTCCTATTTTTTTCAAACTCGAAGTATAAGTGTTAAAATCAAGTTCAAATTTGAACTGGATGCATAGCTATTAAAATTTAATCGAACTCGAACTCAAGTTTTAACCATTGTTTTTATTTTTCAAACTTTAAATATCATTTAATTTAATAATTTTATAATTTTAATATGTGATAAAAATAATATTTGCACTAATTTAATTAAACATAATAAATTGTTTGTAATATATCCTTTCCTTAAATTTAAATAAGAGGGCAATCTTAAAATAAATATTAAGAATGAAATAATATTTCGAAACAATATGAAAAGTAAACATCAATAATAATTTTGGAACATAACTTATGCTTTATAAAATAATGCAACAACTTTTAAAAAATGAAATGTTGTTCAAGGTTCGCAAATATTTTAATAACTATATAAAACTAGTTTTTGTTATAATTATTCATAAACTATTCAACAATGATGGAATTTTAATTTATCTAAAATATTAATATAATTTGAAATTAAACTTATAAATAATATATATATTATTTTGATAGGATTTTTGTAAATTTTGTCGATTATTTTTATTGAGTTACATTTATTTTTATAATTTTAACTAAAAATTTTGAAATATAATTTAATTGGATAATTTCACAAGGCAAGCTAGGTTTATATCACAACTATGAATTAAAATTTTCAATTTTGACAAATTTTCATCTAAACTTTCATAAAATATAAAATAAAGACTATGTATCAAAATTAGAATTTAATATATTGTGTGTGTGTGAGTGTGAGTATCACAATTACGATACAATAAAATAATGCTATAGATGCTCGATTGTATTAATTTGTAATATTTAAAGTTTCATATAAATTATTTATCATTTTATGTATATTCATAATTATGGACATTACAAAATTTTATATAAAAATTTTATAGATTTATATTTCTAAACTACGTATTAACATTAAATCGTAACATCATAATTACTTTAGTATAATTTCTTAATTTTTTTAAATGAAAACTTAATTTTGAATATTTTTAAAATTTTTATAGAAATTTTATAATTTAAAATTTCAAAATATATTTATTCAAATCAAACTTTAATACATTATATATACATATAAATAAAATAATTACCAAATTAACATATTATTACTAATTAAATGTATTATTTAAATACATATTTATATATTATTATTTATAGAAAACATAATAATTTAAATAATTAAAACTATAAAAAAGCTCAGAAGTTAGAACAAAGAAAATGAGCTTGATAATCGAATCGACTTGTTAGGTTTATGAACAAACTCGACTTATTCAAGTCAAACTTTACTCGAGCAGAGTCATTACATTCGCGAGTCTGCACCCATCTTCCAACCGGAGCACCATCTAAGATTTTGATGGTAGATTTGTTTGAGAATCTTGAAATGGTTGACATCAGTGATGTCCTGCCCACTATTTCAAGTTACCGGTCGTGATCCATCGTTAGGGTGTCAACATGATTGGTAGTCTATATGTGTTTTAATAGAACGACTTTGCAAAGTTGTTGGTGGGAATTTATACTTTCTTACATTCAAAATCAGTACACATTTTTATGCATAATTCCACAACAATTTTTTTTTGCTTAATTTCCCCCCTTTTGAGTTGGTTGTCAAGCCAAAGCTTGGATCCGGCTCTACTCTAATCTTTTTGACTCCCCCGCATTCATTAGTTAGTTGTTTGACTGTTGCTATTAATATAGAGTTTCTTTTGAGCGTTAACGTATTGGTCAAACTCTAATATAAAAATATCACAGAGTTCAATTCATTTTAAAATAATAGTATCTTAAGTAAACAGTTAGTGCATGCATTAATAGATGATCGTTCTCAAAGTTGATATTTGCAAGGTTTCACACTATACTTGGGAGATAAGTTTCAATAGGAGATGATATTCGACGAAAGTTATATTAAAATGAGCTATATGTTTGAAAAAATGGTTTTCATGGAATAAAATAATATTATTTATTTAAATTTTCTATTTATATATGTATAAAATATATAATAATGAGTTTAAAATATCATAATATATAGGGCTGATGATTAAATTTTTATGGTATAAATATATAAATGTAAGTATATGTATTGATTTAATTATAAATAAATGTGCTAATTAAAGTAAATAATTAATTAGTTATTTATGCAAGAGAGAGAAAATTTATATTTGAATTTAGATGGAAATGTTGTTACATAGTCAGTTTGGTAGCATAATTTTTGATGAGTTTTGTGAATATTGAAAAGAGAGTTTCAAACATAGCCCTAAAGTTTCCTTTTTTATATATATTTATTTTCCTTTTTTTGGGTTTAAACAAAATTAATTATTTAATAGGAGTAGATGCACAGTTTATCTGTGTGCTTATAAAATTTAAAATGCTATTTATTGTGTTAATATATATACTCTATTTATATTATATAAATATTTAAAATTATTTTATATATTTTTTTATGTTATAATTTACTATTTATGTTATAAATAAGATATAAACATTAAAAGGAAAAAAAAAAACATTGAAAGTAAATGCTAGTATATCCAAGAAACCAAAACTACCCCAATGGTTCATGAGGTATTGGGTTAAGCCTATGCGAGTGCATGAACGTGACGAGACTCTGTGAATTAAAAGAAAAATGAAACCAAAACTAAATTCATTTGAAAACGTAGGAAATTTGCATAAGTGGAGTGCAGTTTGGACAAAGATGTGTAGGGTCGTGTGTGTGGATGGTGTTATCCATTTATTAAATACAAATATGAGTATTCTTATAATTTAATTGCAAGATATAAGGTTAGTTTTTACAAAAGCCATACCCATCTATGCTATTAAAGAATAGGAAGTCAAGTAATTGGTCTTTTAATAAAATTCCTAAAAGTTCTCATTATAGCCATTCATTTAGCACTTTCTATTTTTCAATTATACTACTAACTCATAGCCTCCTTAAATTTCAATAATATTTAATTCATATATCTTTTTATGGCATGTGTATTTAAATTTACGTATTTTTTTTTTCTAATTAAAGTGCTAAAAATATAATAATTTTATGTTTTACAATAAAATTATATAATTTTTTTATAAACATTCGTGTACAGATTTTCTTAGTTAATTAACAATTGGCAGATACACATATGTACATCACAACATGCTAATTTCGACGCCAATCGCAAGCTCTACAGCGGGATTGAATCATCTCCAGAGGTGTTGCTTGCAACTGACTAGAAGAAAAAAATTTCTCCAATTCGTGCTTCCCAATTTCGTCCAGTGAGAACTGTGGACAAGCACGATTTTCAGAAGGCGTTGGTGTCAGTATAATACTTTAATTTTGGTCCCAAGTTAGCTTCGTGGCATCGCTGGACTTATGAATCAAACGTGGCCCATAAGCTTCGTGTCGCCGAATGTCAGACATTAGTTTCATTTTGTTTCTCTCGAGTTGCCTTGTTCAAATTTTTTCCTTTTCGAACATAGGTCAAAATGAGTTGGTCTAGGTAGCCAAAGATAATGACAATAAAATTGCTAGCAAGTAGAATTTACCAAAAACTCAAAAAGTGAAAAAAAGAAATTATCAAAGTTTTAAGATAGAAAATATCATGTTGAACAAATATCAAGAGCAAGTACAAGTTAAAAAAAAAAGGTCTTTATCCCATGTTAAGAAAGAAATGAAAAACAAGCTATATATATAAGTGACTATATGATCTATAATATATGGCTTTAAAGTTTTACATTAAAATATGATGTCAAACCTATTTATATACATGTTTACGTGCAAATCCGTAAACAATTATTTCCAATGCATAAATCGTTCTCTCTAACTTAATTGGGTTCTATTAAAGCTAACAGTTGGACTGGCACACATAACATATGGTAGCACAAAGTTGGGCTAAATTAAAGTACTGTCCGTGAGAGCAAGGCTATACATAAATGTGTACATAACTTGTAATTTTGAGCTTTTGAATTGAAATATAATATTTAACCTATATATCAATGCACAAGTCATTTCAATTAGAATTAACAATTGTGCTAGCACGCATAACATGTTGTAGCGCACGGTTGCAGAGCAAGACTATATATAAGTGTGTATATGTTGGGATGAAATATAGTGTTTATATATATATATATATATATGTATGTATGTATGTATGCTTATGCACAAGCTATAGGCAATTCTCTATAATTTAGTCAGACTTAACTTGAAACTCAACAAATTATTATTCATAAATAATATTTTCACTTTGATTGGACTCCAACATTAAATTTGACAAGTCTAATCAAAACAAACAGTTGAGCTTGTACCAAACAACAAATTTTAGTGGTACAGTGGAAGAATCCAGACACTTCAGGAAAGGGGCCTATCACCCAAGTTATCCAGGGAAAAAAGCATGCTTAACCAAACTGGCTGTGGGGAACGAAGCTCAAGTAGGAGGGCAAAGAGATACCCATCCCTATCAAGTGTCAAGAGAAAGTAGGAGATGAGTAGCCTAATCGAGACACTAATGAAGTTATTTGGTATAGAAATTTGGGACAATTGTGTACTAGTTTTATGAGATTTTGCGTTATTTTATGATTTATTTTGTGAAGCATATTTATAAATATTATTTTGAACAAATTTATACACTTAGGATAAATTTTGGTGGATGCAAATTTTTTTATACACTGTCGATGCTAGAATAACATGAAAACAACATCAAATAACTAAAATTCATACAATGTCGATGCTAGAATAACATGAAGACCACATCAGAGAACTAAAGTTCATATAATGTTGATGCTGGAATAGCATGAAAACCACATCAGAGAACTAAAATTCATACATTGTCGATGCTAGAGTAGCATGAAGACCGCATTAGAGAAGGTTAAATTCATGTAGTCAACATGTTGTTGTCATGTGGTCAAGATGCTCTCGTCATGCGACCACATGAAAAGTGCAATAAAGAAAGGAAAAATTATGCTCTAAACATGTTGTTTGAATATTTTACCACATGAGGTGTCATGTGACTACACAACGACCACATAGGAACACCATAAGGCAACAAAAATAGTTTTTTTTTTTTTTTTTGAAAATTGCAGGCAAAAAAAGATGAATATAAAAGGCAAATGTTTAAAGAAAAAAGGAGGGCGCATCTCTTGGGCTAAAATAAAGGATAAAAGGAAGAGAAAAGAAAGCTTTTGGAGATAGGGAAGTCAATGAAGCATTAAAAAATCCATCTGTATGATAAAATTCTTGAATAACAAGAAACTTGGTGCAAAATCAAATAAATTTTTGTGGGTTTTATTCTCTAATTTCAATCCTCTTATTCTTCCTTCAAGAACGCTTTGTTTAAAACTTGAACAATTTTTAAGGAAAATGCTTGTGCTTGATCTTCTTTGAGAGTTGTCAAGCTTTCAATAATGCTAATCTTCAGGCTTAGCAACACAGTCTTTGGATCAAATGCTAAATTTGGGGTATTTGACGAAGAACTTCTTGAATTTGACGAAGAATGTTTGAACTTGGTTATGAACTTCTTGACTTTAATGAAAAATACCTTAAGTATTCTTGAAAATTTCAAAAAGCATTTGGAGAGTTTCAAATTTTTAGCTGTTTCACTTTCTGATTTCTGCCTCCTTTTTCTCATAAGATTTGGTCCCTATTTATAGTTAAAAGAGAGATAGAATGACTGCATCATCTTACTGACATGGTGCAATTCTATTGGTTGTCGTAACTTGGACCCTATCCAACAATTCAATAGAGTCTTCATCTCTTAAACTTCTAACAAAATTTTGCTACTTGTCGTTGTTTGATTAGTTGATCAAAATATCAATTTATTTATTTATTTAAAAAAATATATTTATTTAAATTCTTAAGTAAATAAATAAATTATTTAATTAATATTTTAATACCATATTTTTCATGTGGTATTATCAGATTGGACACCAAATTATATTGTGTCTACACCATCATCACCATTCCATTACAAGACTAAGCATCTTTACTTTTAAATTTCATTTCTTCTCAGTTTAGAAATGATTAGTTCTTGTATTTGGATGGATTGTTATTTGACTTTGTTGAACTAAGTTTAAGTTTTGGATCTTGTGTTGTTAATGTGATTGATCATTTCAATCTATGATCAAGTGTCATTGATTTGATATTTATGATTGTTATGGTTTGAATACTTAAGAATTTGGTCTATTCTTATAATTATAATGATTATGGAATAATAACGGGAGTGAATTTCTATAATCCATAAAACAATCACTAATATAATTTTTCTAGAATTAACGAAAGTGAAATTAGAAGATTATGCACTTTTGAATGTTATTTATGATTGTTATGGTTTGAACGTTTAAGAAATTGATCAATTCTTATGATTATGATGATTATAGAATAATAGCAGAAGTGAATTTCTATAATATATAAAACAATCATAAACATAATTTTTCTAAAATTAGCGGAAGGGAAACTGGGAGATTATGCACTTTGTGTGGTAATGTCAATTAAATGGATGCTTGATATATGTTGAATATGGATAGGTCACATTACAGTGCAAGAACTTAAACAATTAAAATCAATCGAATCTTCAAAAGCTTATGTATTTTCTTACTTAAATTTCCATAACAAATTTCTTTTATAAACTTCTCAAAATCATTTCTGAAAAATGATCAACTTGACTAATGTATATGTGAACAACTCAAAAGACACAAATTAACCTCTTTGTGGATTCAAAGCTCTTACTTGCTCTATATTATTTGATCACAATAGTTGTGCACTTGCAACTTTACCCTGATCAGACACCGAGGATGAGATATGGGTAGCCAAGCATGGCAAGGCTTGGTTGCTTCGTATGAGACCTAAAGGCAGAGGTGGCTCGAGTCAGGTAACTGGACTATGTCATGTGGGAGTAATCATAAAGGGTCACTACAACTAGTTAACAACTGTAATAATCATGTAAAATTGTAAATAAAATTGTAAAATCATCATCGCTTTTAGTTCTTCTATGTGCTCGGTCTAAGACCTCTCAAGTTTTGCGTAAATGGAGCCTAGGGGTTGCTATTAGAACCAGACATCACTAAACAAATTAGGAATTTTGAAAGCAAGTGTTCAAGATGAAATGGTAAAAAGCGTTCAATGAAGGATATTTATAAACAGATATGGCCCATATCGAGAAAAGATGTGAGCAAAAAAGCTACCATAACAGATGACTACTAAATTCTCACGAGAAAACAAGGAGTGAGAAGATGGAACGACCCTATCCAAATTGAGGATATTTAGAAGAAGTGGTGTAGTGGAAGAATCCAATCACTTCAGAAAAAGGGCCTCCCACTTAAGTTATCCCAAGAAGACAGCATACTTGACCAAATTGGCCAAAGGGAACCACATTTGAATAGGAGGGTAGAGAGATACCCATCCTTGTCAGGTGTTAAGAGAAGGTAGAAGATGAGTAGTCGAGTCAAAACATCCAGGATGAGATACGTGTAGCTGAGCATGGCAAGGCTTGGTTGCTTCGTACAGGACTCGAAGGCAGAGGTAACTTGAGTCAGGCAACTACCCTATGTCATGTAGGAGTAATCGTAAAGGGTCACTACAACTAGTCCACAACCGTAACAATCATGCGAAATTCTAAATAGAAAGTGGGACGCGACAAGTTAGAAATGATTGTATAAAATAGGGAATTTTGCAACTAGATTAGACAAAGTGAGAAATAAAACACATGCATTTGCTTTGTGCCTCGTGGATCCAGTGGATGTAGGCTATACAGATCAAACCACAACAATTTTCACTTTTTTTTTATTGTGTGTGTAGAAGTTCAATACCTTTATTTTGTTGATCTTGGCCCCACCAGTTAGTAAAATTCCCTCTTCGTAGTTTCTCCTGGATCATGATGTTTGCCAAAGATATAGCTCAGCAATATCTACTCACATCTCGTGCCTTCAATTATTGAAGTTTTCAGACAGCCCAAGATCCCATCAAAATCAAATTCCTTAACTGTTCAAGTAAGTTTTTAAGTGGATCCTTAGCGTCCAATGATTGGATGCCTTATAACTTTATCAGACACAATCCATGAAACTTATCTTGGATTTTATCATATTAGGCATATTATGTCAACAGGGCTTTTGATTCGATAACCCTCCAGGACCCCTTTCCATAGACCCTCTCCCACCCATACTTTACCCGTTGCCCACTTACATCTTTACATCTCAACCATTTAATGCTCCGGGCCTCCCATTTGATTAGACAAAATTAACAAGGGTCTATTATTCCAATCTTTACAATCTTAACCAATCTAATTTTCTCTTGCTGATGCGTTTATTAACTTCTATTTTTACTTGACCGAGTATTTGTATTTTATCTGCTGTGTGCAGTGTGCAAGTTGATTTGTGTGCACTTAAAAGACAGATCCACCTCTTATTTCTTGATCCCAAAAAATGGAAAGAAAAATTAAATTTATCTGCTGAAGATCTAAAATCAAGAATTCATGATCATAACAAGATGATTTCATCCCTTTGCTCCCAACAAACTTCACATAGGTCAAAGCACCTGACAAGGCTAATCAATTCACAAAGTAAAATAAGTCCATCACTCCCCACTTTCCATTGAAAGCCACAATCCACATGACTTTGCTTGGGGATATTGAAAGATCACTAACTCCTCTTCTCAAAAGAAGATCTATCTCCAAAACCCCAATAATAATAAAGTGAACAAGGACAAGAATGTGTCCCATTTGTTCCCTTCCATCTATTATCATAGTTCTCCCAACTCCCTTACTTGGCCATCACCTCAACACTAACAAGCTATGGCCACCACACCTGCAGAGCAATTGCCATCAGCTTATTTAAGTATGTGTTCTAGATTAGTTATGTGCTACAGTGCCAATTGAATTATTTGGTCATGCCACGACGCAAATCACACAAACATGTGTCTACAATACTCATAAGGCCCCCAATTCAAATTATGGGACTAAGTGAAGGGATGAAGAGGTGGTATATGGGAGGGATGAATGCTGGATCCAAAGGACAAAGTACAAAACGAGGTGCAATTATTAATTCATGCCATGGATTTCCCTCCAAGCATGTGAGTGAAATAAGAAATCATAACAATGAAAATTCCCACAAAAGCAAGAAGGGAAAAGGGTAAGGCCCAAGAGCATGTAATAAAAACATTTGTACAACTCAGAGAGGTGATTGACACCGACTGCCACTCTCTCCAATCGCTCAAAGAAAAAGAAAAGAAACTTCTCTTTATCTTTCTCTCCTTAAATAAATCTTTACTTCTTCCTTTCCTCTCCTTCTCTCTTCATGAGAGGAAAAACAAGAGAGAAGGATACAGCTAAAGAGCAGCCAATTGGCAGCCATGAAAAACGCCATCAGATGCTGCATATCTTGCATTCTGCCATGCGGGGCGTTCGACGTGATTCGAATAGTGCATGCTAACGGCCGCGTGGAAGAGATCAGCGGCAGCGTGAAGGCGGCGGAAATTATGAAGCTGCACCCCAAACACGTCCTGAAGAAGCCCATGTCGCCGAAAGAAGAAGGGATGTGCCCCAAAATCGTCGTCGTTCCTCCCGACGCAGAGCTCAAACGCGGCAAGATTTACTTCCTCATGCCCCTCCCGTCGGGGCCGGAAAAAGCTCGACCAAGATTGTCGGGAAACAGGAGAAAGAAAGAATCAGAGAGTGCTAGGGTCACGGCGAAGAGTGGAAGCAACATTTCCGTGGCGAATTTAGTCATCTCCGATCCGTACTTGAGTGATATATTATCGGAGAAAATCTCAACACTGAGGGATCGGCGGAGAGGGCGCGTCGGCGTTTGGAGACCCCACTTGGAAAGCATATGCGAGACGCCCCAGGAGGCCTAATTCTTGGCGTGCAATTATCGTTCTTTATTTGTTCTTTACTAAGAAGTTTCACTAGGGTTTGAAAACTGAATTTTTATTTGCTCAAGCCTTCTTGTAGTTTTATGGTTCTTTCTTCGTTTGTAAAAAAACAATTAAGCATTTATCAAAGTGAATACTCGGAAAATCCTGTGACTTGTGGATGACAGACAGAGAAAAGGTTTCCTTGGTTTGTTTTGAGCTGGAATTATTGGATTTATCGCAGATAGGAGATTGCTATTGGAAATGTCAAATGAATGTTTATTAGTTGCAGTGCAATGTGTGTTTTCTTCTTCGGCGAATTGAATTCAATGAATGTTTTGGTTATGTTTGTAACTTAATTTTCAATTCAAATTCATCGTTTCATAATTTATACTATTAACAATACAATTGATCCAAATTTAAATTCAAAATTTTCCTCTCTTATATATAACTAATTAATTATTTTTTAATCATTATATCTATTAACAATTAAATTAATATTTATATATATCACGCATATAATCATATTTTTTTTATTTTCACTATAAAATATAATCATTATCTTTATATACTATCACATCATTCAATTATTATTATATATTTTATACATATATTCAAACAAATTATACTATTCATCTCATTAAAACATTCCTTTTAAACATATTACTCATTTCAATATAACTCCTAACAAACATGATGTCCAGCTCAAACCTCTCTCCCAAACATAGCCTTCATGTTTCGTCCACCTGTTCTATTTTTCACAATAAAATATTACCACGAACTTGTCAGCCCATGATGGTGGAAAAGAAAAGGGCCTGCTTCCATGTTTCCAGTTTCTGGCTTCCTTATCACCAGGCCCACCAGTTTGCTACAATCATGCCAAATTTGAAGAAGACTTCTAGTGCCATAGTGCTTACTGAACTAACTTATGTTTTGTTAACTGTTTTATACACCTTTTATGAACAACTTATTTAAGTGTTAAATCCTATATATAATATCAGATTTTTTGTCCTGTATCTTTCTATGTCTTATCTGTCTTTATTTTGCGTAACAGTTATAATGGACAGTTATATTTATACCAGTGTTTACCTGGCACTCACTAAGTGGTCTAGCTCGAGATTACAACTCAAATTCCTAAGGTGTAAGCATTATGTGCAGCCCACTAATGAAATTAAGTCTATCCTTAACCATTCAATAAATTAATGGGGAAAAAGCATCTTTCATAACTAGTGATAAACAGGATTTCCATGATCAATCTGTGGTAGATAATGGATCAAACATTTTTCTTAGTTGCTATACTTGTCCAGACACAATTGTACACATACTTTATGATGTTGACGGAATAATAGTCCCCACAATAGTTTATGGATCAAAATAATGCACTGGTTGAGTCAGTGGGAAGTGTCCTTTGGGCATCGTGTTTGTCTGATGGACCGATTTATGTGATGCCAATAGCATCTGGAAAAGGCGATGACGGCAAAGGTCGCAGCTTATATTCTTCCATGGGGATAAGCCCTTATATATAATATTCCGTACCCATTAACTCCAGCCATCATTACGACTCCTAAAAAAGATTGCACACTTGCTTGGAATCTAATTCATTGTTCGTCTAAGTCCTTTCATGAGGTTGAAGAAATTAATCGAATATACAATACACACGCACGCACGCACACGCACACGCACGCAGATATATATATATATATATATATATCTATTACAAGCATGATAAAGACTATGCAAGATATTAACTAGTTGTGCATGTCTATACCTGGATTTTCATTATTAGTTGTGGATGGTTCATTTGGCCTCATCACATCTTAATTATTATTTATTACCTGCACTCCTTTGATACACAAACCTAGCTAGAGAGTAAGTCACATGACATGACATGCACAAAGTCTTATGTTTTGCTAAAGGATCAAAATTAAGTCTAGTACAAGTTGATGAGTTAGGTTTAAACATCAACATTTTGAATAAGTAGCCAATCTAAACACGATCTGTTTATATTTCAAATTCATTTGATTAGGCCTAATTTTGACTTAAATAGTGAAAACACAATTTATGCTCATTCATTTCCTGTCAGATTTGAATCATATTTTAAAATCTTATTGAAAAATGTAGTTTAGATGTGCTAATTACGTTGAGTCATATAGGTGGACGAGTTGGTTTTAAGATATGGGTGTTCCAAATTAATCATCAACCTGAGCACTACCCAATCATTTTTAAAGTCTTTCTAGGTTTAACTTACTTTTGACCCAACATTTAATTCTTTGTTGTTTTTGAATCTTAGTATCTTGTTTTAGGTATTTTTATTTTGAAAATTATGGTTAAAAAAATAATATTTTCAAAAATATAATATTAAAGAATACGTTTTAAAAATACATAATTTAAAAACAAATATACCCATTAATTATTTTTGTGTTTAGATTCGTACATTAAGTACACAAAAATTTGAACTAGTGCGACGTCTCATAAATTGCAAATGGAGGATGGGTTTTTTATTTTTTTATTCTTTTTTTTTATATAATTTAACAAATTACCCCATTTACGAGGAGTTTGGCAAATTAATCCATCTCGCCGTCGAGATGACGTCCGCCGTTCTAAACGGCGAGATACACTTTTTACAAAATAAATAAATAATATTTCGTATTTCTGCCATTATAATAGAAGAAATACGAATGACGTCATCTCGCAGTTTGTAACGGCGAGATGACGTCATAATATCTTATAATAAATTAATATAAATTATTATATATTTTTTAAATAAGAAAATTTATTTAAATAAAAGAATTTTTTTTCAATAAATTGAGTTTTAAATTATAATCTTATATAATACTTGTTGAGTTTTTTATGTTTAGACATTCACATTAAAATAATAATTAATTGAAATTTAAATTATAATGAATTTATTCAAAAGGAAAAATTTATCTAAATAATAGCTTAAAAGACCGTTCTAAACGGCGAGATACACTTTTTTCAAAATAAATAAATAATATTTCGTATTTTTGCCAGTATAATGGAAGAAATACAAATGACGTCATCTCGCAGTTTGTAACGGCGGGATGACGTCATAATATCTTATAATAAATTAATATAAATTATTATATATTTTTTAAATAAGAAAATTTATTTAAATAAAAGAATTTTTTTTCAATAAATTGAGTTTTAAATTATAATCTTATATAATACTTGTTGAGTTTTTTATGTTTAGACATTCACATTACAATAATAATTAATTGAAATTTAAAATTATAATGAATTTATTTAAAAGGAAAAATTTATTTAAATAATAGCTTAAAAGATGTGTGTTATAACTTTTAAATGAAATTATATAATTAAATTATAATAAAATCAATATAAATGCCAATAAAATTGAAAATTTTGAATACATATAAGAGATAATATTAAATACTACACGTCATCCTCATCCTCATCCCTCAAATGACCACCGGTGCCACAGTGTGTTGGTCGTCTGGCACGATGTCCTCTTCGTGGTATTGGATCTCCTTGAGGATGGTGCAAAGTATGAGGTTGTTGAGCTTCCATACTTATAGAGTCCTGCTGAAATGACACTGGGGATCCACGGTATTGCCAAGGCTGCTCTTGTGAAGTGTACGCATGAAGGGGGGTGTAAGGAGACTCTGAAAATACCGTGTATGGAGAATCGGCCTGTGGTGTATATGGAGAGTGGATGCTCTAATGTAGTGGTTGAAGTACATATACATCTACCGGATCTATAGTGCTAGGACCTGGTACCTCATGCTGATATGATGTGCCAGGAATTGATACATCGTGGTGATAGGGTGTGCTACGTCCTGGAGTGGGATGTGCAGACGCAATGTCATCCATCTGGTAGTATGGTGGAAAATCTCGCTGGACTCGCTGTTGTGATAGTTGCTCGACACTATCGACAATCTGCTAATTATATCCACCAGAACGTAGTTGTTGCATCTGCTGTGCCTGCAATCAACAATTTACATATTGCTGAATAATATACAAAGAGACATTCACACACACACATATGTATATACGCAAATATAAAAGCGTACCACATGCGGGAAATAAGTGATGTGGCCAGGCTGATATCCAGTATGTACAAATACATGCCCAGGAGTGATAAATTGGCGCGTAACTCGACGGTACCACTCGAAATAGTCTCGTGACACCCTTGTATCTGGAAAGATGGGGCCCCTTATGATATGATCATCACTAGCCCATTCTCGAATGTATGCAGCGTGGTGATGAGCCCAATTAGTTCCTGAACGCCCGCGCCTATGCTCGTTATGTAGTGCATCCTGAGCCCGTGGTGGATCATTAGGAATGCCTTGTGGCATTCCGAATTGCCTCAATACCGATCAATACGGTGCATCTCAATAATCTCATAGCAGATTAGTGGACCACAGAACGTCCACAGTTGTCGGCCACAATGGTTGGGTAGCATCTCATATACATCGTCAGGGTAAGGCCGCCATTGAAACTGAAATGAAACATGTAATATTATATGAAACTGGTTGTATACAAGATGCAATATACATGGTGTAGTATTTGGTATCCATATTTAACGAGGACAAATGTTACTTGTACCTGAGACTCTACCTCTCCGTCTAATGTATCACGTATCATGCGAATAGAGTGAGATGCATTTGATGTGTTACTCCTCCTTGACTTGGTCCAGCTATATACATGTGAAAATCATTAAGAAAACAAAACATAACAGTTGCACAATAGCATAACAAGACATGTTATTTTATGAGACATACCGTGCTCCGAAAGGTGCAGCTGGTAATTGCACGTCCCCAAGTACAGTGAGTAGACCAGTGTAAAGGCCACGATCACGGGTCTGTGGGCCCAACTCCGGGATTCTAATCCAGGTCCATATCTGTAAAAGTTCTAGTGGACCAGCAATCGTCTGCCTACCTCGCATACACGCGGAGCACAACTCTCGATATAAATATGCCAATGCCGCACTCCCCCAACTATATGGTTGAGTCCTACTCACATCCTCTAACATACGAAGGTATAATAGCTTAACTCGATCCCCATATGAATCAGGAAAAATTCTGCATCCCAATAACAATAACACGTAACAGCGAGTGTATCGAGCCACGTCATCCTCTGTACTATCAACAGTCAGGGTCCGGTATCGAACCTCCCAAAGTAAGACTAAAAGGGGTATAGTAGCACCACTGAATACATCTGTGGAGGGTGCAAACCCCAAATACTCCAAACAATACTCTTGCCAAACACTTATGGCCCAACGCTCGTCAACCCCTGTAATTGGGGCACCCGCCACTGGGAGTTGCCATATCAACGCTACATCTTCCAATGTAATGGTAGCCTCACCAGTCATAAGATGAAAGGTGTGAGTCTCGCGGCGCCACCTCTCAACTATTGCTGTGATCAGATGCCAATCAAGTGCTACATGTCCACACCTATACACTCCATAGAAACCTAGTCGATGTAGTAAAATAACGACCCGATCATCAAAATCAGGAATCCTAGCTAGTGCCCTGGTCTGATGTCGTGGTCGAAGTGTAGTGTCTATGTCCCCTAACCACACAGCCTCCGATCTATGGTTATGCTGTAGGTATAGCAAACTCGGATCAAATGGGCCCGGATTAGCTCTTATAACCATGGTGAAAAAGTCCTGTATGACAAACTATGCATTAATTAAACACCAAATTAACAATATATACATAAACATGAAAACTAACATTTACAAGCATATGAAATATGTAATCACAAAACTTGAAAAAATAACATTCACACATAATATTTTTATGTATACAAATATAACTACACAGGCACGGAACTACTTCCGTGTTTAGTTGTGAAAAATATAAAATTTACAGAAACATGTGAAGCTAACGAGGACGACTGGAGGATGAAGGCATGTCTAAATCCTGCAATCGACGTTGGGCTTGTTGCCGCGATTGCTGTCGAGCCCGATATTGTGGCCAGTCCATTTCATTTGGTATTCGACTCGACGGGGCCCTCCCAACCTTACGAATTATACACCTGTGAGGGTTGTGGACCAATTCGAATGATGGATCATCCCAATAATCCTCGGCCCAAACAGGATTGAATCTCCCTTCATATGTGTGCACATAACTACCAATGGAAAAGTATGGCATCACTAGCTGTTTAGGATTAACACCATATTTTCTACTAATAGCTATTGTGTGTGAGCATGGAATTCTGCGTAATAACCACTTCTTGCATGTGCAATCCCTACTGCATAGTTCCACAGTGTGTGCATTTCCTCCGCCTCTTCCCGGATCCTGTGCAGTGATCACTCGTCCCGACAAGTGTGGGCTGATCCGTATCTAGTTATCTTTCACAATCCCATTTTCTGCCTTAAAAAAGCCCTAAGGTGCCAGTCACAAGGCATATCAACTGTAGTATGTCTACATTTAACCTTCCACAAACTGGGCGTACTCTTCACCACACGGTACTCTCGCTTTGCATGTCTCACGGAATAATCCTTCACAGCTGCTTGGACATGACCTTTGCTCTTAAACATCATGTCCAAATGAAGCTCTCCTTTGTGCTCGTCATAATACGTGCTCCATCTACCACTTGGATTTTCAACACTGTCAGTTGTAATTTCTAGCTCTGCCAGTGAGAAGAAGGGTACAGACGGATATAATGGCACCATCGGTTGTTCTATCCCATGTTCAGGTATAGTTGAAGAGTGCATTGGCATGGTGCTCGCTCGCCCTAGCACACGTCTATGGTATGCATTGGCCGATGGGTCGGCATCTGATGCTGTTGATACCCGCTATATCGAATTGATATCGACTGCATCCTCATCTTTTTCATCCTCATCATCTCCCTCATCTCCATAATCTCTATCATTGATGTCAGATGTTGATCGGTATACATGTTGCTCATGGGCATTACAAAGCATCTCGCCTGCATTATCCATATCAACCCTACCTCCATATTCTGATCCAAAATGTGATGCATGTGTGTTAAGATCAGGTAACATGTCACACTCCTGATTTACGACATGAGTCAACGCTTCAGTGACCAAGGGCACACTACTGCTCTGTCGAGTTTCAAAGAATGATCGGTGGGAGGTTGGACCTGTTTCTCCCTCCACACGTGGCACAATATACTGATTGTGACAGTCTCTCCATTCTATTTCGATGTAGAGATCTAAATACATGACTTGATTGATCGGATTAAACAAGAATTGCAAATTTACATCATTCTCAATCCCTAGTAGGACCACATCATGTCCCCCAAATGCATCTCTTAACACAAATTTTGTTTTCAAATGAATGACATAATGATTTCGATCCACTCCAGTCAAATCATACACCATCGTCTCCAATTCAACAAAAGTCGTACTGCGACGTATGCTTTGCAAATAACGAGGCCCAATGTCGTAACTTATTTCGTTTGAATTTTGCACAATAGAACCCCCCCAATACAGCACAATTTGAATATCACCCTCAAATGTCATATCTTCAAAACAAACAGAACACATGCATGATACAATTAAATATAAGCGTCACATCTATAATATGACATATACAAATATAGTAAATATAAGCATCACATCCATAATAAGAATTTAATGTATTTTAAGTAAATATTTTCATATGTATTCGTATTACTTGACCCGAAATACGCGTATCTCACCGTTCGAAATGGCGAGATAGAGTCTGATGGCACAGCTCACGAGGCCCAACTTCCAACGTCTAATTTATTTTTTGATGGCGAGATGATGTCATAATATATTATAATAAATTAATATAAATATAAATTATTATATTTTTATTTAAAAGAAGAAAATTTATTTAAATAAAAAAATTTTATTTCAATAAATTGAGTTTTAAATTATAATCTTGTGTAGTATTTTTAAAATTTTATATATTTTGACAATTACGTTGTAATAATAATTTACTGTAATTTAAAATTATTATTTAAAATGAAAAAGATTATTTAAAACAGCGAGACAACGTTATAATATTGTGTAATAATTTTAAAATAAGAAATAAATTATTTAAAATAGTGAAATGACGTTATAATAAATTATAATAATTTTAAATTATTCTATTTTTGTTTAAAATAAGGAAGTTCATTTAACTAAAAGAAGTTTGTTTCAATAAATTGAGTTTTAAATTATAATCTTGTATAATACTTTTTGAGTGTTTTATTTTTAGATATTTACGTTTTAAGGAAGTTGTGCCTCGTGAGCTATGCCATCAAACTCAGCCAATTAGACTCTACCTCGCCGTTTCGAACGGCGAGATACGCGTATTTCGGGTTAATTAATACGAATAATATTTTTTAAAAGAAAAAAAATTATATCGCGCCGTTTTGAACGGCGAGATGACCTAATCTCGCCGTTTGGAACGACGAGATTGGTGGGTTAATTTGTTAAATTGTAAAATAAATTAGAATAAAAAATAAAAAACCCGAGTTCCATTTGTTAAATTGGAAAATTAATTAGAATAACTACATTAAAAACCTTAATTTTTTTTCATTCGTCTAATATTCTTAGATTTTATGTATTAAATATTTAAGTACACAATTTTTATTCATGTAATATTCTTATAAAATTTTCAAATTTATTTAATTGTCTCTATTTACGCTATAATTAATAGCTAGGAAATATTAGCAACTAATGACAAACTACAGCTTATCCTACAACACAAGAATTTTATTTTAAACCTAAATATAACAAAATATGAACACTCACCTCAGAAATCAATTCTGATAATACGCCTTGTTTGTTTTCACAAATTCTAACTGGAGTTTCCTGCAATATAAAAACACATTTGTTACTAATTAAGACTGAAAAATTAAAACACTCAAATTGAAAAACAAATTGTAAAAATTAAGGCTAAAAAATCAAAAAACTCAAACTTAAAATAGACTTGTTCGGCCAACCTTCAGCAAAAATCCGTCGGGTCGGCCAACCTTCAACAAAAATCTGTCGGGAATATATCCGTTTGGAACGATGAATAGCGATCGGGCGTGTTTGAGGAAACTAAAGTTATCGGGCGTGTTTGAATAGCGATCGGGCGTGCTTGAACAAAAATCTGCCGGGAACAGCGATCGAGCGTGTTTGCGGGGAATGGAAGAATTCGCCGGCAAAGAGAAACGATGAACAGCGATCGAATTGGTGTTGAAGACGATGAATTCACCGGGGAGTGGAAGAATTCGTCGGGGAGTGTTTGTGGGGAAGAAGGTGATGAACAGCGATCGGGCGTGGGCCGAGGTAGCCAAAGTTATCTCGCCGTTTGAAACGGCGAGATATACCTCGGAACTAACGCCTCGTGGATCGATCCATCAGCCTCTATTTCGAGACACGTGAGCTGGGTGGGCCAATCAGAAGCTATCTCGCCGTTTGAAACGGCGAGATATGTGACCTGGCCCAATCAGACGCTGTTTCGCCGTTCAAAACGGCGCGATACGAATACGGTGTATTTCGAGACAGTTAATACGAATACAAACGAAACATTATATTTTTGTTTTTTCGTCAGATGACGTCATCTCGCCGTTCTAAACGGTGAGATGTGTTAATTTACCAATTCCCCGTAAATGAAGTAATTTGTTAAATTATAAAAAAAAAAATAAAAAAATAAAAAACCCAGTGGAGGATTCTTTTTCCCCCCGTTGTAGGACTAAGTTGATGCTGTTTGACGAGGTTGATGTAGACCTATCAAGTTGACTAGCCGCCTCCGGCAAATATTAAATCAACGATTCTGCCAAATGGTCCTGGCCATTGTACAAAAAATATATGGCTGTTTTTGCAATCTATTTTTCAACTTCTCACCTCTGATTCCACTATACTTTCAATCATAACCTGAGGATACAGTAATTAAGTTATAGAGAAGATTAATTGATAATATTTTATATCAAAATTATTTATAAAGAAATCCATCCTACTTAAGGATTATTCTAAGAAAGAAGTAATGTGGAATAAAGTTGTTGTTCTCATACGAGAATTTGAGCGGCGCCTCTTGCTTTGGTCAATGATTAGAAGTTATTAAACTTGTTATTTGTGACCTTAAAGAAAAAGTTGTAGAGTGGTTGAATCCATTTTTTTAATTGCTAATTCTTTTTTCTTAAAAGTGCATTGGAGGACATAACCCTGATTTCTTGCAGCCATTTTTAAGTAGGGTTGTGCTAACGCTGAAACTATATATTCATGGTCACTTCTTCAATCTACCAGACTTTAAAAGAACTATTTTGATGGACTATCTTATCATATTTCTTTATTTAAATTGTTTATTAACAATTTTGCTTATTTTATATTAAACTTTTATTTGATTATGGGGTTTAACAATTTCTTTTCTTTTTTTTTTTGAAAAAGAATATGCCGTGTATAATAATCTATGGATTCTGATCTTTTAAGTTGAAATAATCTTAATGGATAAAATAATTACGCAAAATAATTATTTTAACGGATTATTTTTATCATATCTCCTGATGGGGGCTATTTATCAGAAAATTTAGTCATTCTATACCACTATTTGATCAGTAACTTTAATCTTTAAAAAGGAATATGTGATTGATCCACGTGTAATGATCAATCCATTCTAATTCTTCATACTGAACATCGCCTACCAAAATAGATAAACCAAATAATTTATTTATAATTATTAAAAGTAATAATTTATTTATTTATTCATTGTCCTTATTTACATTTTAACGGAACTCAATTAGGTTGACTGCAACCCTTTTTATCTATTACATATATATATATATGTTCTAAAATCAAGAACTATGCAGCGAGTCGAGAGATTATCCATTTAGTACAAATATATTTTTGTGACATGCAATTTATTAAAATAAAAGTACTGATTTTTTACGATATATAATGATTATACGCTACGTTTAATTGTCCAATGCACGACTGATACATGTAAATATTTTATAGGCCAAATCAACAATTGGGTTTAGTTATTATGTAACTTGAGCGGCCCATAACGTCATTTAGTGGCCCATCAAGCCCACAATGGTGTTTTGCCACTATAAAGGGATTAATTGACGATATTTGATGACAATTGTATCAGAGTAAACAGTATGTTTAGAAAAATATTTTTGATAAGATAAATAGTATTATACATTTAAATTTGCATATTAATATATGTATAAAATATATAATTACGATTAGATAATATCATAATGTATAATAATAATAATTAATTTTTAAAGTATAAATATATATAAATATGATAATAATGTGTATATGAAGTAAGAATTTGAATTTTAATAAAAATTTTGCTGTATAACATAATCGATTGAGTTAATTTGATGGGATGTTGGGATATGTGAGTTTGAGGAACAAACATAGCCCTTATTAATATCTACAGGATCTTTTTTAATGATTCAGTTAATCAATCTTGTAGATTTGACCTAACTTTATATAATTTATTATTAGCCCATTGCTATTTCGACTTTCAACAAGATTATGTCCAACCCTTTGCATAATTAATAAAATGATCTGCACCCTTTACCAAGAATTAATCTTGCCTTCGAATTAATTTATTTTCTTTACGAAGTTCAAAAGATTAAATGGACGCCCATCATGCACCAACCAATGCAAGAATATTCGCCATCAATTACTAAATTTACCAATGCAAGCAATGCTATCTAAGTCATACTAATATCCACATCTAATAAGAGTTCAGCCTCGATTTGTCAAACTCCTGCATTAGGCCTCTTTAAACCTGACCTTTTTATTCAATAGGGCGTGGGGCACACTGGTTTGTGCCGGAGGGCAAGACGGTCATTTCATTCAGCGCACGGCTGTCTCGTGATCCGACATCACTAGCTAACCGGACAAGAAATTTTCACGTCGGCATCGGCCCATTCGCACCACCGCAGTACCTTCGCCCAAACCCTTTTCCCAAATCTTCTCTTCTCCATCAAATTAAAATTAAAAATAACTCCGAAAATGAACAGCCAAATCCGAATCAATCATCGCTAAAATCAGTGACCAAACCACGACGTAACGTAACGCAGTTACCTATGAAAATGCTGCCGAATTCGCGTGACCGTCGCCCCCACGCGCGCCCCCCGCCGATGCCCTCTCTTCCCCATTCCCCATTCTTTTGCTTCCCTCACATGCCCACTCGTCACGCGCTTTCGCCATCCGGCCGCCCCCCGCATTGCAGCACTTGCTTTTATCTCACCTACTTCCCTCCTTTCCCCTTATTCCTATCGTCCCTTCTTTGTCTTCTATTCTCTTTCTTTTTCGTACCTCCGGTTAGGGTTGGTTTGTTCTAATTAGGGGTTTTTATCGATGGGTGATTTGACGGAATCGTCGACTCCTCAGCCGCCGCCTTCGCGGCAAGTCCCGTTTCGAGAGGATTGCTGGACGGAGGAGGCGACATCGACCCTTGTTGACGCCTGGGGTCGCCGGTATTTGGAGCTCAACCGTGGGAATCTCCGTCAGAAGGATTGGCAAGAGGTGGCCGATACCGTTAACGTACGTCACGGCCATACCAAGAAGACTCGCCGCACCGATGTTCAGTGCAAGAACCGGATCGACACCCTGAAGAAGAAGTATAAGATCGAGAAGGCGAAGATCACCGAGTCCAACGGAACCCTAATGTCGTCCTGGCCTTTCTTCTCTCGTTTAGAACTCTTGATTGGATCTAATTTCAGCAAGCATCAGAACAAAGTCATGCCGTCGGCTGCGCCGGTGGAGCCGTCTCAGTCTCCGCTGCCGTCGTCCCTGCCTTCCCCGCCGATGGCCGTGCCTTTGCCCTACCGGAAGCAGTTGACGTCCGCGATGGTGACGCCCGTGGTTTTGCCGCAGAAGCGTCCCATGCCGTCGCCGGCTGTGGACGAGTCGTACTTTAGGAGAAATTATTCAGCGATGGCGGCCGCGGCCGCGGCGGCTGAGAATGAAGTGGATGCACGAGAGGATGATGGACATTCGGAGGGGGAGGAAGCAGAGGGAAGCGAGGATAGGGCTGTGGATGAGGAAGACGAAGGGGAGGAAGGAATGAGGAGGTTAGCCAAGGCGATAGAGAGGTTTGGGGAGATATATGAGAAGGTAGAGAGTATGAAACAGAGGCAGATGGTGGAGTTGGAGAAGCAGAGGATGCAATTTGCCAAAGATTTGGAGGTTCAGAGGATGAGGTTGTTTATGGATACCCAGGTCCAGCTGGAGAAGGTCAAGCAGACTAAGCGATCAGGTTCTTCTGACGGTATGGTTGCGATATTTTTCCGTCGATTTGGCGTTGTGATAATAATTATTGCATTTTTTTGTTTAATTATTATTTGATGGACTTTGTGCATTCTCAAGGCTGAATTCCAACGTTATTTTTTTTACTCTATTATTTTCTTATGGGTTAGGGCATAAAGTTTCTCAATAGTGGATAGAGTATGTTAGTCTGACGCTGGGTGGTCTTGTATACTGAGAATTGGGGATTGGAGGGGAAAGCCGGAAGAGCAACTCTCGCGAAACCTGCCGTGTCAAGGTTGAACCTTGAATTTTGAGACTAGTGCTTGGGGTCTAAAGGAATCGTGGATGCTTAGAGATTAAGGGTTTGTTGATCTTTTGGGTTCAACATATTAGAATTGCTTAAATTGGGGTTTTAACTTTGTTTGATATTCTGAAATGTTCCAGGGTTTTCTGCTGATGACTAAATTGGTACTTCTTTGCTGCGAAGCGTGCTTGTATACCTGTGTTATTTAGCTAGTGAATATATGATCTGGGTGTGCAAGAGCAATGCTGTCTATACCTGTGGAGTCACTATTTATGTCATGCCTATTTACTTGGAGTGCATGCCCACCTTCCCACCAAGAAATATTCATGGTTGGATGTAGATGGTTGGGAAGCCAATGGTCTTTATAGAGACAGTGTTGATAGCTATTTGGTTTTCAAAAGATAATATCAATCAGCACAAGAGTCAAACCACAGGTTGATTGTATTTGTTACTTGATGGCATTTGGTACTGAATTTGATGAGTATCCAGGGCTGAAGGGATTTAAGGGATAAATTCTAGTGTCAACGGTGAATTTTTTTTGTTGGTTTTCATGAGTTAAACATGCCCATTTTTGTTCATCATTCTGAATTTCTAATACCAACTTCCATTACTTTTTAATTTTCAAGCATTTGGATCAAGGGCTTGGCTTGTCTCATTTCTTCATTTAACAAGTCAAGACTCTTGGAAATGATTTCTGAAAATTGGCAAAGTTTTTTAGAAATCATATCACATCTGGTTCAGTATTTATTGAAGAACTAAAAACATTATTGGTTTGTCCTTGCACTAAGTTTTAATTTTTTTCAATAGAATGGCTCGTGTTTTGGAATACAGAGTATTAATTTTAACTGCCCTGTGTATTTTTCTGAAAATTTTCTAGGTAAACCTTGGTGATGCTAAGATACAATGACTTAAGCTCTTTTTTTCTTTTTAAATTACCTAGAGAGATACCCAGAAAAAAAGAAAGAATGCCTTGAAATTTTATGTTAACTTAGATAAAGGGGCCTTGTCATGCAGTTTTTAAGGTGAAGATATGTGGAAAAATTTTATTATGCTGTGCAAGTATACCAACTTGTTCTGGTCTTTCGAATTTTGGGTTTTAAGACTTTCGTAATTTTATATAAGGTTGATTTTCAGCTACTTTTTGATACAATTTGTCTTTCCTTTTTGCACCCCTGCCCTTTCAAGTCATTTTTGAGAGGATTGCAGTTGCTATGAAGCTTACATCTGATACATGAGACGACTATTAATCATACAAACCATCAATTGCCCATGCATATTCTCCATTACCAGTCTAGTTGTATGTAAATCCCACCTCCCCCCTCTTGCTGTGGTGTTTTTTTCTAATGTCATTTCTGATGGGTGATTTGCTGTCAATACTGCAGATATTTATAGCTAGCCATGATGAAGAGGACTTTATGGCATCACTTGTCAGACTTGGGGCTTGTGAATCCTTTATTCTTCTGACTTATTCTTCCTGTTAAGAGTTGAAGATTCTTAGCTGCAAGAACTCATTTGGGCAAATTTCTCAGCTGAGAATGATTCAATTTTTATGGACTATCTAGACTTCCTGCTGTATTTATCCCCTTTTTAACTCGTCGCTGCAGAAAATTTCAGCTGTAGTGGTTTCTTTCCATCTTTGGATGTCTGCATTATCCCAGAGTAATTCCTATTTTTGTCTTTGATTAGAACTGTCAATCATTCATACTTTTTAGTGGAAAGACATTGGTTTAGAGCAACTTCTATTTGTTTAATGTAGGATCTGATGTTTACTAATAATTTATTACAGTTTGTGTTTGCATGGCTTCCTACATATTGAATCTTTTAGCTCACATTTGGTTGAATGAATGCACCATCTAAAAGTTAATATGCTTTTAACACCTCCATTATCCTCTTCTATTTTCCTACCCCGTGTGGCAAATAAGTTGTTGCTTTGCATCAACCATGGATAATTGCCCGGCTTTTTAGTTTGTGGTCTTGCTTGTTCTTTCACCACCTTTCAGATACTCTGTTGATGTTTCTGTTTATGACGTCTGTTTTTAGTGTTGTTTTTCTTTCTGATCTTTATGTATTGATTTTGTCTTCATTTTTGTAACTGGTCTTGATTGTTGGGATGCTGACTGGTCTCTGAACAAGAAGTTCAAGTGGCACTTACAAAAGAGGGTGGCGATGTAAGTGTGGCTTGCGGGACTCAAAACCATATTTTGGAACCTTGAAATTGTTACAGAACGTGAATGGCGTTGGTTAACTTTTGAGTTGCACAGGGTTTTTTGGTATTTTCCGGTCCCTATCTTTTTGTAGATCTTGATTGTCGTTTTGGGTTTTTACTTTTTGTGGAAAAATGCTCTCTAAGCTGAATTTGGTTAGAAATGGATTGTTGATTCGACTTGGTATTAATGTGGGTGGTGATTACAAATCTTTTGTATCGTTTTCAGGTTTGGACTCGTGGGGTTGTGAGGATGTAGTTTCAGGACTCTGAGAGTGCATATGAATAATAGGCCAATGGGAAACTAGAACGATAGGCTTTATATGCAAATGAGATCATACTTAAATCTACGGAGTCACTGGAGAGGTTCGTTCGAGTGTACGTGGTTTACAACTCTTGTCTGCATGATGCACGTACAATTTTTCAGAGTGCAGGTGCTCTATTTTTGATAAGGTATGAGGTAGCTGGAGCAGGGAGTCATTCTGAATACGAAAGAAAACAATTGAATTGGCCATATTTAATTTATCTGTTTATACTGGCCAGGTTTCTTTCTAAATTTTATACTATTCCGCGTCGTTCAAAAATCTTATAAATTAAATATTTAAATTTATAAATTTTATTTTTGATAAATTTTATAATTAATTAATAATTTTTTAATTATTATATTTATTAATAATTAATTAATATATATTCTTATTATTTTTATATTCATACTTTTTTATTACTTTATAAATTTATATATCATCATATTATTAAATTAGTATTAAATATTATATATATATATATATAAATAATTTTTTTATACACTTTTTTAATTTTTTATTCCTCTGCTTTCTTCCAAACTCTATTTTTGTCCAACCTCTTTTTCTTTTTCTGTTTATTTTTTCTTTCCACATATTTTTACATTTTAAATACTGTTTTTATATATTATTTATGGCTTGGCAATATTTATTATATCTAATACAATTTTGTAATTATAAATGATCACCCATCCATATGGTAAGACATTTACTGCGAGACGTTTACTAATCTTTAGTAACCAATCGTTTAATAATAATAATAATAATAAACAGAAAGAGAAGGCTCACTGGTTTGCTGGATCGGAAAATTTCTTCTGAGTCATGGGAACGGGCTCCTTTGGAGGGAAATACGGTGGGCTAATTAGGACGAAACTCGACGCATAATTGGACAAGAAATTCATAGGCTGTTAGAATTTGATGCAAATACTATGTTCTCGAAGAATTATACATATATATGTGTGTGTGTGGGTGTACGTATATGATATATATCCCAGACATGACGTTGGTTAGCGGTAAACATGCGTACCCTTGCTTCTTTCGTTGCATGAATTCTAGCTACTGATACATGTTGTCTATTATTCAGAAGTAGCTACATTGACTCTTTTTAACTCATGATATTGTGACTACACTAGAGGATAACTCTGTCCATGAATTCAAGCAAACTCTGTCTACCTGCATCCATTCCAACCAACTTGCCCAGCACCTCAAATCCTGCAACACAATTTCAAATTAGGAATTTGTAAATCGTCTTTGTCCTGAACAACTTGGATTACATGCATCGAAGGTCAGTGCATAAGGAATCATCGGAAGGAACACTAGTCCTAACCTGACATGACAACAAGTCTTGAATGAATTGGGACATGCATGTCACATACAAAATTAATTTTTAAAATGCGTATGAATATTATTTTATATAATTTTTCCAAATAATTAAAGTAACTGCTGCTTTTCTTTCAAAGAATAAGCCGTTCTCATGGCTATTGAAAACTAGTACAGGTAATTACTTGATAGGGTAGTGACACCTTCCATACTTGAGTTGTAGGAGTGTTGAATGATATCCAACTACTTATCTTTTCTTCTCATTTGAACATTTGAAACACATTTCAGCAGTGTTGGAGAAGGGAAACAAATCTGTGCCATGAAGAAGTTGTTTTCGAGTCCCTTCTCAAACCTATATATATCAATTTATCTCCAACGAGCTTCCATATCAAGAATATGAGGGTCACACGTTGGTTTGGAATTTCCCATTCCTAGCTACTATCTTGAAAAGTAACAATTTTTTGTACTCACGTTTTGTTACATTACACAAAGCATGTCGTCAAAAGTCAAATTCTCCCTTTCACACGCGCGCCTTACGTCTATACGAGGGCTCAACATTTTCAGTATCTTTGTTTGATTGGTCCTGCTATGTGGGCACTCTTCACCCACCTATTTGTTTCTATTTATTTGTATACATATGTCAGATATAATTACAAGACCAGATGCTTCCCCCACATCTTACTGTTTATACACATGGCACGCAAGGCACAAATCCTACGACTATGTATTCTTATAATCTATTACTCCACTAGCTATTTAAGAAGAGAATTGATGAGTTAGTATCAATAGTACAACATATTAGTACAGAAGTTTGATGTAAGATTACAGACATTAGAGATCAATTTTAGGGAATTTGTTTTGTCTTTCCGAAGCATACTTTTCATTCGGTAACTTCCCTCGATGAAACCTTTCACTATAAGACAAAAGCATTATGGGAAGTAACATTTTTTGTTTTGCCTCGATGCGATGTTCAAAAGTTCAATAGTAAGAAGATTCGTGTTTACATTTGTCTCTATGAATAATGAATAATCATATATAGTGACAAATGCATTTTGTATAATTATGTTTGTATTACAAATCGTTTATAGATTTATTATCAATATGCCATCCCTTACATATTAGTAAAAGATGCAAGCAATGCATTTGTGTAAATATTAAAAACTTAATTGATTTTGTTAATTATAATAAAATACAAAATTAATATATTTGAGAATTTAATAGAAAAGAAAAACTTATTTAAAAAATAAAATTATATTTAAATACTTTAAGAGAGAGATTCGGAACACTTTCTTATTTTAGTTTCTAATTTAGGATACTATTTTATTAGTTTTAATAGGATTCTACAACATATTTTGAATATTGCTATTATTTAGAGAGTGGGATTTATTTTACTTCCTATTCTAGTCGGAACCCAATTCCCTAAAAGTTGATGTCCTAATCAATAAATAGAGCTTTACGGGGTCGTTGCATTCATTCCTCTCCTTGGTACTAATAAAAATAGAGTATTTCTAGTTGGAAACAAATATGAGTTGGATCCTTAAAATAAGAAAAAAGATGTGACTGGTATATAAGTAGATACTTAATTCATAACTTATAGGTTTAAAGTTTAAAGTTAATATATTGTGTTAAATTTACATATATACATACTTATGCACAAGCTCATGAACAGTTCTTTTCAATTTCATTGGGCTCCACCTCTTACCTAATAAGTGTTGTTAAAGAGTGATACTCTTGATTTTGATTGGATTTAGTTAATTGACCCAATAAATCTAATCAAAGTTTGTAATTGAGTTTGCCACACACCTAACAAATAGTATTAGAGACAATAGTTTGATTTAAAATAAGTATCAAAGACGATACTCGGCAATTGCATAGGAGACTCATATCCTATGGAAAACCTACAAAAGTGGCGGGCATGCAAATGTTTGGTAATTGCATGGAAGGCCCATATCTTATAGAAGGAAGGTCTATAAAATTGATGGATGTCGATGTGCAATTTAGTGAGACTATGAGACACTCAGAAGTGACACTTCAAAATTTCTAATTAAGGAAGAGCTAGTTAAATAAACTTATATTTGAGGAGAAGATTGTTAAAAACAAATATAAATTGGAGTCCTAGATTAAAAGAAGAATGAAGATGTGAATTGTATTTAAGTAAATATTTACCCATAACCCATAGCTTTAAAATTTAGTATTAATATATAGTGTCTAACTCATTTATATATATATGCTTACACGTAGACCTATGGACGGTACTCTCCAACTTCAATAAGCTCCACTTTTGGTCCAATAAGTGTTGTCCATAGGTGATGTTTTTGATTTAGTTGAACTTCACCACTTGGCTCAACAAGTCCAATCAGAATTTATAATTGGGTCTATCACACCCAGTAAGTGGTATCAAAATTAATGGTTTAGTTTAGAATGAGTATGGAAAATGGTACTCGAGAAGCATATGGAAGGCCTATATCTCATGATCGGCGAGCAAGTTCTCGATAACCATATGGGAGACCCACAAAATTGATGGGCATGAATGAGTAATTTGACCACATAAGAGACCCACATCCCATAGAAGGAAGGTCCTCCAAATTAATAGGTATGGATGAACAGCCGAAATGACTGTAAAATACTTGAAAGTTTTTGATTAAGGAGGAGCAAATTCAAAATATTGATATTTGAGGGGAAGATTGTTAGAAACAAATATGAGTTGGATCCCACATAAAAAGAAGAAAAAAGATGTGACTTGTATATAAGTAGATATTTTACCTAAAACCTATAGCTTAAAGATTTTAGATTAATACATAGTGTCAAGTCTACTTATGTAATTATTCACATACAGGTTCTAAGAATGGTTTTTTCCAATTTCATAAGGCTCTACGTCTAGCCTAATAGGTGTCGTCCATAGGTGATGCTCCTAATTTGTTTGTATTTCACCACCTAGCCTAACAAATCGAATTAGAGCTTATAGTTGGATTGACCACACCTAACATTTTTCTCTTAAATTATACGCATGTATTAATGTGTCATTAGGATTTTAGGTTTTTGATTTTTTTTTTTTTTGGATTTTGAATGTGATTTAAAGGGTGTTTAGTTGAGTTTATAAACTTTTCAATAACATTTTATGAGATGTTGGGAAGTTTATGAGCTTACAAAACTTATAAAGTTCTTCTGTCGATCTCTGATCAATGAACTTACAAAATCCTTCAAATTGTATCAGATTATAGAAGTTTTGATAGATTTTTTAATGAAAGAGTTTATAAGTTACTAAAATAAGACGTTTGGAGCTTATATGCTCCTTAAACATAAATTACATTTTTCTAACTTCTTTTCAAACATCTTATGAATTGCTTCATCATACACATTAAAAATAAGATAAATATCTTTAATTACCTTGTATTAATGATATTTAATTTATTTTTATCATTATCATACCAAATTAATTATAATTATAACTTTTAATAAAATCTTATAAGATGATCTTACTATTTCTATCAAAACACTTTATTAATTTATTTTAAAAATAAGATGTATGAGCTTACAAGTTACATAATTTTATAAGCTATTTAAAATAAGCTTAGCCAAGCACCCTCTTAATTCGAATTCTTTGATTTGCTTGTGAAATAATTATGCCTTATTCACGCTTCTACCTCCCTCACCGGTATTGAGGAATGTTTCTCTTGTTCTTTAGTTAAACCTCATGTATTGTCATATCACAAATAAAAGACAATGTTGTTGGGGTGAGAGATATGCTCTTGACCAAGTCTTTTGTTGAAGCTAGGAAACCTAACAAGAATCACCCCTAGCGCAAAGAGCTCGAGGCTGTTTCCCATCCTATAACGGTAATTGGAGTTGGGAACTTTTAAGGACTTCCAACATTGGGCTAGTTGGATCGAGGATGCTCTTGAATAATCAGGATCTCGGAACACCTCAAAGCCAAGTTGGTGGCTCACTAGTTGGAGGTGTCAATGTTATCAATAAGGAAATTTTCACAAAACTATCAATGCTTACAAGGGAAACATTCAGTGCTCTCATGAAGAAAAGTGAAGCATCTTTTCACCGAGCATTTTTTCCAACCAATTATGTGATGTATTCCTCTTCAAAATCTTCTCATGTACAAATATTAGGACATTTACAAAGTTCATAAAAAAGTTAGAGAAGAGGAGAAAAAAAGAAGAAAAATATAAATCGAAAAGAAAGGATGAGATAAATGAGTTATATGTGTCTATAGGTTGCCTATAGAAGGGAGAGGACGATGTTGAGAGTGACATAGAAATACAATATAATAATTGAAGGTGAAGAAGAAGAGATGGTGAAAACCAGTCAATGTCTTGAGGGAGAAATCTAGTCTTCAAGATGCAAAGGGTACGGCCAACTTACTATATTAGGAAATTATATAAAAAATTGTTTTAATTCAAACAAGAATGCGTGTGATGGCAGCATACAAGAGAATTACATTTAAATAACAAATATTGCAACCATTGCAAATGAAAGTCATTGGCTCTAATTCCTAATCGATTCCAGGTATATCAGTCTTAAAAAGAAATTAATGACCACACAATGACGCCCAAAATTTGCATATTAGGAATCATCCTTCATAAATGATTCCAAAATTGGAGTATGTGGTAATATGGTCTTAAAGGATTTAATTGATGAACGGTTTGATGTAGTGCACTTTTTTATTCTATTTTCTGGTTTAACTTAATTTTAATTCCTGTTATATTTAAAAAATTTTAAAAGATGTTATTGTCCTAATTTAAATAGGATTCTCCTACATATTTTAACTAGAATTTTTATTTCGAGAATTGGGAATTATTTACTTTCTATTACTAGTAGGAAGCCAATTCCTTAAGACTGGGGATTCCTATTCTACAAATTGAGCTTCATAGGATCCTTGTATTCATATTCTTCATTATTTATAATAAAATTTGAGAGTTTCTCTCTTAGTATATACACGTTTGTTCGCGTGCCATACAAAAATTTTAATTTCTTGTGTATGGTTTTTTGAGTTTTTAATGTGATTCTCATTATCATATCTCTTAAATTTGCTTGTCAAACAATTTCATCCTAGTCGTGCTTCTACTACATTAACAAGAGAGAAGGATTTAGAGGTGAGTGTAAAGATGAGGAAAAAACTCAAATATTAATTGAGAGAAAAAAAAAGAAAAAAATACAAAAAAAATAACTAGAAAAAAATATTAAAATAAGACTAATTTTAGGAATTCAATACCGTAGGCCAAACGTAATTATTATGTAGAAACTCTTTGCGCCTAGCAATCTACACATGTACATATATATACATACATGTATGAGCACACACAGACATAGATGTGATTGTTCATGGTGACAACCTTTTGTACAATTTTTTTTTTTAATCTCTAATTATCAGTAGTGACAACTTTTACAAAACTTATGTTAAGATTGTGAAAAGCATTACTGTATAATAACTCAAAATTTCTCATCACTTAAAACATATAATTAATGATAACTTTAAACTTGTCCGGTGACAACATAATCGATAATCATTTTTGTTACTTAATATATATATATATATATATATATATATAATTGTAAATTTAATATTATTGAGAAACTTATTGCCATTGCACATTGTGTCTTTATTGCAGTCATTTGAGAATAGAGATGAGATCCAGTGCACCATCTTATATACACAATATATTATGTAGTTTTCTGCTCATTTTTCACCTTGAATCTGCTTCTAGCTTCTTTGACTAATATTTCAAAATAGAGCTTTATATTACAGTTTCCTTTGTCAAATGATCAACCATAAGTATAAATTGTTAAAAATGATAATTACATGCAGATGGTGTCATGGAACTCTCTCTTGACCTCCTCCTGAATAACTTCGTTTACAGAAACTTAATTTTGGAGATATCTAAAAGCATAGATAAATTGATTTATTGCATATAAATATTGATCTTTATTCTTTAACTTTATCTAGACGATACATCATTCAATTAACAATGGCATGAAGGTTCAATTGCTATACATTGGGGAAAGGAGAGATTTTCACTCACAAAAATATCATGGCATGTCAGTGAACAGATTTTGGTCATTTTTTTTTCAAAATTCTCCAATATTTGAAGTTGTACCAACTACATGGAAAATTTTGTGTTTGTTTGATACCTAATATTGAAATATAGTTTCGATTATAAATACATTTCATGTTCAAAATTAGTACATCATTTCAAAATTCAAATTCAAACCTCAACTTCTTACTAAGAAAAAATATTTAGTTTGGCTAATTAAGCATGTATATGTATATATCCTACTTACTATTAATTCAAGAATATTTCTGCCTTAATTATTTATTTATCATTTTCTGGAAGGGTAATTAATAGTGCTTCTATTATTTTATCCTTATGAAAAGACAAGAATAGTGAATCCACTGAAGTGATAAAGAGAATCTGTCACAAGATAAACAGTGGATAATACATCTCAAAAAATTAATAACGAAACAAAATCATTCCAAGGTGTTATGAAGATCTAGACAAGATTCATGAAGATCATTAATGATTAAAGTGTTGTGCCACCCAATTTTAATGATTTCCATGAAGTTACATGACCACACAACTCAATCATAATATTTAATCAAAATTTCAAGGGTCCCTACATAATTAGGCTAACTCTCAATATAGTTTTCTTTATACAGCTTAGAAAAAAAATATATTTTTCATATTAAAATAGAGTTATTCAGCAAACTGCTGATGAAGAAACCATTGTTATCAGAGGTGAAGCAGAATGTTGCTACGGGTTTATGATATATCTATATGTATGAAAAAAGCTTGGAAGATCAGCATTAATGTTTTATCACAGTATAGGCAAATATTGGGACAAATGATTCAGTGATCAAAGGACCAAGTACTGTCGGTGCAAATAAAAAAATAATCGGATTATATCCACTTGCTATTTACGATGAGAAAACAGCCAGGTTACTAAGCTTTGTTTGTTTTGCAATCATGATGCTTGTTTTTAAATATTTTTATTTTAAAAATTACATAAAAATACAAAAAAGAGATTAGAAAAAAAAGATAATAATTGAATATATATTTTTAGATAGTATATAATTAAAAAAACAAGCATAGCCTATACTTTTGGGTGCCAAAGCAACTTAGCAAGCTCAAAAGCACAGAAAGATTTTAAAGTTTGTTAGTTTGTGGGGTTAGGAATTTGATGCACATATATAGTGTGTATATATATGTGTGTATGTGTGTATGTATGAACCTCAATTTTCATGTGAAATCACTAAGAAAAATATTGTGACAAGCTGCAAAGTCATGCCCATGCCTTCCCGAATCCCAAAATTGCCAAAACAAGTGAAAAGGAAAAAGGGAAAATATTGTATTGGAAATTATGTCAACAGTGTTTTGCATTATTTGAGAGAG
The DNA here is from genome assembly GCA_019155195.1 of Avicennia marina. NCBI lineage: Eukaryota > Viridiplantae > Streptophyta > Magnoliopsida > Lamiales > Acanthaceae > Avicennia > Avicennia marina. The sequence continues at coordinate 944,097 of CM032776.1, forward strand.
AAACGGAAGGAGACGAGAGTTCCATCGCAACGATAATTCACTGTAGTCAGTATCACAGAATGCTCCCTTTTTAAACGAATACCTAAAAACCTGCCCCCAAATGTAAAAGCTTTACTCGACACTCGGCCTGGTTCACCCAAAGTGCCTATGAAAATTAGGGTTTGGGGAATTGTAGATCTAGGGTTTCTTGACCAATACAGTATTCTTGCATATGCTATCGTTCTTCTGTTCCCGTGGTCCTGGCCAATCGGCTTCATGACATCCGTTAATTTCTGTAATCATTCCTATACCGAAGTTGCTTTTAATTCTGAAAAATCAGTGCACTTTAAAGTGCTTATTTCTTTCATCAGCTGTCGCCATCAGTTTTAATAGCAGAATTTCATGTTACCAGACATGAGAGTTATTGTACTCAAAGAAAGCACATATAAACAACAGAAAAATTCCGTGTAGTATGGGGTCAGAAATTACCTGTATTTTACTCTAAAAAGAGATGATTAATTTAAGCTGGCTGCTTCGACTTCTTGATCATCTCATCTTGCTGCTTGAGTGGATGACCGATTCTCCTCTTCTTCTTCTTCTTATACGGAATCCCTCTTGCCTTAGCTTGACACTCCTTCACTTCACGCAGATAGACCCGAATCGCTCCGTTCCCAAAAGGGTTCGTCTCCGATGACCCGCCGTTCTCTTCGTAAGCTGCCCTGAGCCGTCCGATGAGGGCGTCGAGGCTGCCCCACGCCTGCCTCAACGGGCAGGTGCACGGCGCCGGAGGGTCAGGCTGCCCGAAGAAGGTACAACCATGCAAGTGAACTTTAGTCTTCCCGAACTGGTCTAGGTAACGGAGAAATTCAAGAACGTGGTTAGCGTTGCACTGAGACAACGAAACCGGAGGCCTCTGGTTCTTCAGGTACTGCCCGAAAGTGTTCCAGTCCCTTCTCTTCTGCGACTCGTATCGGCTGAGCGGCGGAGCCGGTGGTGGCTGATTGCTGGCTGAGGCATCGGCAGGATCCTTGGACGTGAGTATTGGGGAAGAATTCATGATTATTGGAAAAGATTGGGTGTGGAATTGGTGCAGTAGTTTACGGCTCAGTAAAGAAAGATGAAGATCACATCTTAGGGTCTGCTGAGAGGACAGAATATGGGCCATACGGTGGGGCTGCTTTTGTGGCTACTTTATTTATTTTTTTCTTCTTTATTTTGTCTTAGTTCTGTCAGATGCATTCATTGTCAAAACCTTCTTTTAAATGCACTTCCTATTACTTTTCAAATTGGTGATTTTTTTTTATGTTTTTTATTATTATATGGTATCAGTGTAATAATTGAACATTTTTAGAATTAGGATCCTCTTATTCAACAGATACGTTGTCAAATGTTCGGTTTCCATCGTTTTCTTATTTTCAGTCGTTTTTGAAATGCGAACCAAATTGTAAATATATTGTTTTCGATGTCATTTTTTAAAATGTGCTAATAGAATGGTATGAAACTGAACTAAAATTAGAGAAAAGTTTTTCTCTACATCTATATTCAAACATTAAATAAATGTTTGGATGCAAATTTTGAAAGAAAAAAATTTGAGACAAGAAATAACGTAAAGGTAGGAGAGAGAAGAAGAGATAAAATGCATTATTTTAATTTATGATATGTTTTGGAAAAATTAATTTGGATGGATTTGCCACTAAATTCAAAATACTAACAAACTGAAAAGAGTTTTTCTTTTAATTTAACTGATTAATTTCGACATAATTAAAATATAAATAAAATACAAGCTATTGCTAATGTAATCTTTCAAAAAACATCATAAAACTATATTTGTTTTTGAAACTTTGAAAACAAAGCATCTTCTAGACAAAGTGTCATAAGTTTCAATGTACCTATAAAAAATTGATTATTAGAGAGAAATGACAACCCGATCTACAAATTGATCCAAAAAAAAATTCTCTAGTCGGTATGGATGGGAATCACACTCTCCCGCCAAACCCAATCATGCACAAGAAGTCCCATTCTCTTCCCCCTATACACACATGCACTCATGCATACATTGTGCATGAACACCCTCAACATTAGCTCAATACAAGCATTCACAGATACGTAGATTCATTTTTCAAGTCAAGCACATGATGTAACACATGTGCCAACCCTTCCTCTAGGCCTCTCACGACATATGGGATCCGCTCTTATATGGCAAATGTGCTCCAATCCGTTTTTGTGAAATTGATTATTAAGAAGAAGATTGCCTTAATTTATAAGTTGTGATAAATTAATGACCTTCTCATTTAAAAGTTTAAGTTGGCATAGAGATGCATAATCTAATATTTAATTGACTTAATTGTTTCAACATGTCTTCTCATGAGTAGGCATTATTTCTTTTTGTGAAGTATGTGGAAGGTTTTTTATTAGTGAGCAACACTCAACACAAACTCTCCAACTACCAAAAAACGCTAGGATTTGGACGAGCATTTGAGATGGCTTCTATTGGAAAGGTCGTCCCAAAGATATTTGGGATAGAACTTTGCGACAGCTTTTAAACCATCCCTACATACCCATGTGGCCAAAGACAAATTTTTTGGATGATTTGATGCAGAATTGGGACAATTGCTTTAGGGGCAACTTGAAGATGGCCATGTTGGGATAGCATAAGACAGTTAAAATTGGGACAAATTTGGGATAATTCTTTTGAGAATTGACTCTTTTAGGGGCTGTTTTAGGATGACTTTAGGCCTAATTTGGAACGACTTTAGGATAAATTTGAAATTGATTAAGGGCGAATTTTTTTAATAAAACAAATTTTCATTTATTTTATTTATATTTCTACTTTTTGGATATTAATATACTAAATTGTAATCACAAATACAAGTGAAATTTTGCAATATAGGCAAAATATACGAAGTAGTAGTGCAGCTATGCAAAACAAGTACACACTATTTCTTTTGCACACATGGTTTATAAGTGAGTGACAATCAAAATTTGAACTCAAAACCTTTTATGTGGCTTAACTACGTAGATATTATGTTAAAAGATTATCTCACCTAAGAGTTTAAAATAATAGAGAAATGTATAATTTAATATTTAATTAATTTAGTTGTTTCAACAAGTTAGGTTCAAAAACTTTAAACGTACCTACGTCACACAAAGCATATTGACAATTTAGAGTGAGTGCCAACTCAAAAGACCTTAACATCAATTCACTTCAATTTGCAAAAGTGGGCTCAACGCTTAATTTGGCGCATTCATTATTCAAGCCCACCTTCATCAATGAGCATACATTCCAATAATAATTAGGTGGGGGGGAGTTTTTAGATATTTCACTGCTGGCTGAAATTGATTAAATTATTGGTTAATGTCCTTTTCTTGGCAACTGTCGAGAATTCACTAGAAATGTATGGAAATTGAATTGTACCTCCTAATACACTGACCGAAAATTTTAGGCTAGACTAAAACATGCCAACCCTTTGATTCATGTAAATGCATGAGAGGACAAATTTGTATGCGACATTATGGATGCATTCTCATTATATGTCAAAAGTTTCGGGTACGTGTGGGACTCAATGCTTTTGCTACAAGAGCCAGTTTTCACCATTACTATTGTTATGCTCTTGGTTCTTAGGCCCATTCTTTCTTCCTCTAGAGCTTTCTTTTTCCAAATCTATGAGCATTTAATTTGAGCCGTACTTCATTGAAATATGAATAAAATACACGTCGACTCAGTCCACATGGATGTAGGCCATTGGCCGAACCCTAAAACTTGCGTTCTTATCTTTTATCATTGCTTTTTTATATATTTTTTTTGTTTACTGAGTACGTGATTCAAGACAAAAAAATGAATTCCTCCTAGTTTTGAATCACATCAACTATGAAGAGGCACATGGATTTATGAATAAATACACTCTCGGATTCGCCAATCCGAACGTGCAGAGCTTTATGACATTTTAGTTAAGCTAAAAATATTTAAGCCAGTGATGGATTGAAATTAGTAACCAGGTAGGTAAAATAAGAGAATTAAGGTACTGTTTTACAGCAGGAGCACGATTAATTCGTCTCCCAAGTATAGAAAATAGGTCAATCATAAACCCTTGATTTTTAAATGTGGATATATATATATATATATATATATAACTACTGCTACTGTATTCTTTTCCTTTCTTTCCGTCGCTACTTCCGAAATAATCGAGCTGATGTTTAGGGTTAAATTCTTGCGAAATTAATGGTCTCAGACGAGACACGTGGATGTATGAATCAGATTCAAGAGAAAGGCAAGTGAAAGAATTAGAGCCTGCAAAAAGATGATCAATCAAGAATCCCTGAGGATCCAGTTTGGCGCCCCCCAATTGTCAAAAAAGTTGGACATTTTGTTTGCAATGGGGTCCAACCATTACCAAATGTCTCTAAACGCGTCACTTAATATGTTGTTCCTCAGCTTTCGAGTAGTGTCTTTTTTTTTTTTTTTTCCTTTCTTTTCTTTAAAAAACGTTTGGAATAAATAGATAACATCATCAACTAGTTCTTTGGCTAGAAACTAGCTAAATTTTCTTCATAGAAAAAAAAATCATGGAACTAACCCCAGGAGCTTTTTTATGTTCGTACCTCCCAGAAAAAAGAAGCCATGTTAAGTAAAAATTACTAAGATTTCAAAAAGAAAGGCACAACACAAACACTAACTACGTATGTGCAAACAACATGTTAAGTTATAATTTTGGTTTTATCATCTCCTGCTGTCGACAATAACTAGCTACAGGCTACAGCAAAGGCATTGAGATGCTCTCTTCATCTTCATGCTCTCATCCCCACCCCACCAATAAAATAAACGAACCCTTGAGCCTTGGCAAAAGCTTATCCTCTAGGAAGAAATAAAATTTGACACGTTTGACCAAATTTGCTATTTAAATACTGGAATGGATCCTACATTAATGATAAGAGATATACGCCACCTAATCTGAGGATACACTAACACACGAAATCAACACACACACACACACACACATATTTATATATATACACGTTGCATATCAGAGGGAAGTCCGGCAGCAAACACCCCCGCCCTGGCGGGCGTCAAAACCTGTGGCCCTTAAATTAAACATTTATTGCGCACTCACATATGGATATTTAAAACAGTTTCTTGTACCATTAAAGCACCTGTTCTGACGTCAGGTGTCCCTTGTTACTTTTATGAAAGTTGTCTCATTGTTGCTTTTCTATTTTATATATACATATACGTATTTGTACATGTGTGTTTTTATATATGTGATGCCTCGCCGGAGGTCTAAATGAGATATAGAGATAAATTAGAAAGTAGTAATTAATCTTAAAATCGTTAGTGTTCATCAGTACCATGCATTCGAGTAGTTAATTAACAATATTTGGCGCTTCGCAGCATATGAATGACGCAAAAGTTTGGTGAACTAATAAAATTGTTACACAAAACAATTCCGCTAACATTTTCAAATCTTGAAATAAATAAGAATCGAGCAAATTCTTGTGTAGAAATTTAAGAAAACTAGAATACATGAGATAAAATTGTACAAGTGAGAATCATTGTGTCAAAAAGTCTGTAAAAATTGTCTTACCTACCCTATTTATGTGTTCAAAAAACACTAGGCTAATTAATTAAGAATCATAGTCAAAAATATGCATCTGAAAATTAGAAAACCCGGATCCTATCCTCTATGCCTCGGATCGCAATTTCAGAAGGGTTGCTAATTTTCTACAGTCATCCATCTTTGCGACTTGCTCCGATCCTAAATTTAGAACATGCCAAATTCAGCCTCTGCTTATCCGTCGTGGCTCCATTTTCTGCCAATTTGACTTGCCATGTTTCACATCAATGAAGCTTCTAATCTATGCGGAAAGATGAAATCCATTTAGTGGGGGAGAAAACACTGCCCCTATGCTGGGAAACTGATTCCAAATCCAAGGACTATAGCCAATTGATATTCCTGTCTCGGGTCCTCCTTTTCGGAGAATTCCAAATTCCATTTTTCACTCATCATTCGGTTCTTTGTCCCTAGGGAATCTTACTTTACCCTGTATTTGTACAGGAAAATATTTATCTTTTATTCCTTAATTAAATGTGAAGGTACTGATTTTGTTGTAAATGTTTTAATGATAATGAAATAAGAAAAGCATTTCATGTAATAAAATTCTTATTTAAAATTTTGAACTTATTAATTTTCATAACAATGTAATCAGATTTTCCTGAAAATTAGCAGTTGGGCTATACAATTTTAAAATAGTATATACATGTTAATAAATTCGTCAGCAGATGCATACTAATTAAGGTTTTATTTAAAAATATTGATACTAGCAATGAAAACTGCACTCTTAACTTGATGATGTCACCAATATATCAGGCCCTAAATGTTTCCTAGTTTCAAACAAAGTGCTATTGATTCTTTTTACCTTTTTTTTTTTGGGAAATGGTTTTATATTAACTTATTATTTTTGGTGCAATTTTTCTTACACATATATATTCGGTGGTGCAAACTGCAAAACGCGGGCCTGCCTTTGGAAACAACAGCCTATTGGTGTCCCAATACCTAGAGGGTAATTGATGGAAAATGTCAAAAGTAAAGAGTAGTTGGTAATTATAGGGGCAGTTGGGAAAGCATTCAATTATCGGTGCTATTTAGAAAATTGATGGACATTCAAATATGACATTAGAACTATATGCTCCTGTGAACAAGGGATTTTTCCATTTTTTTAATATTTTTGCCAATTGTTGGTTCCATTACAATTTAAAGGGATTTCAAACATGGACAAAGCACAGCTAATTAATAATTGAAATCTTGATTTAAAAAAGAAACACAACATATACAAGAATTGTGTAAAGAGGAGAGGAACTATACATGCGTTTTTTAGATGTCTTATATCTTATTTTCACGGTAAAGGGATTCATCTTCCAAATGGCTAACACAGGTGAGAATGAGCGACCATCATGTAATCATGATGCTATTGCTCATTATTAATGTATAATTATCAATCAATTTAATTTAATTAAGTAATAACAATTTAAAATAAATTACAATTATTGTCTATAAATTATTTATTACCTTTCTTTTATTAAAATTAATTGATCGTACCATTCACAACATTAATGTATCGAAAGGTTGATATATTTGCATATATAAAGTGCATTAAAATAAATTACTGTTAATACATAAATTTGTAAACATTGTGGCAAGACTTCCTCATCACAAATGATGAGTTTTATATTTTTTTTATAATTTTTTGTTCCCGAAGTGGGTGGCAGCGCAGCTCCTTTTCATTAATTTCAGCCCCTTTTTCTTTTATCCCTAATCAAAGTTGGCCCCTATATGCTCCACTGGTCAACTACTCTTCATTCTCTTTCTCCCCCCCTTTTTTATTTAATAACTTTTTGTTTTAATTCTTTTGTTAGTTTTGGATTTTTGTGCGGTTGGAAACATTAACCATGTTTGGGAGAGAGGGTTTTAGTGGAGCATGATGTTCGGTGTAGTTGAGTAGGACGTTAGCTATAAATTTGATAGAATAAAAATTTTAATTTATTTGAATATATTTTTTAAAATATGTAATGATAATGATTAATTTTAAGAGTTTAAATATATATAAATATGAGTGTATGTAATGTATATATATATATATATATAATTTGATTTGATTGTAAATAGATGTAATAATTAAAAAATAAGTAATTAATCCTATGTATAAAAGAAAAAAATTTAAATTTAAATCTAAATAAAATTTGTTAAATTCTAGTTTAATAGTATAATATTTGATGAATTGTATCGTAATTAGAAAAGGGTAAACAAACATAGCCATTGAAAAGCAAATTTATTTAATTTTCAGAAAATGGATGCCGTACGGTTGTTTTTTCTTTGGTGGCATGAGATATCTGTGTGTGTGTGTGTGTGTGTGACTTACGTATATACAGTCCCTGCTTTCTGCATCCTTTAATGATGTCTGTTAAAGCCTTTACCTGTTCTAGATTTTATCGAAGTGAAATAGCATAGACCGTATGCTAGGCGCCCCTTATTGGCTAATTATATTTTCAAGTCATAATAATATTTACCAAACAGTACAAATCAAGATAAATTATAAATCAGTAATGCATTAACACACTTACCGTGTACGATTTGATTATATGATCTTTTACTAGATGAAGATTTTGAAGTCTATTATTTATTGGATAAATTGTTAAGACATTATGACCAATATTTGTTATAGTCAAATTTTTGTTATCTTGTTGGATTCTCCTAATTTAACTAGTTTTGGGTGTTTGGAGTTGACAAACTTAACCGAATATTTGAGTTAATGCAATCAAGCTAAAAAAGCAATTTGAGAAATCCCTCAAACCTTGAAGATCAATCGGATAAAGATCATAAAGAGTATAAGATGAATACAACACGCTGTTCTCACTACGTAGGTGACAAACTCAAAATATCAAAGAGAATTCAATTATTTTTTAAGAGCATGGATGCTGATCCACAAGTGACTATTTTGATCAGAACTTTGTGTTATTTACTCTGTATAAAGGTTAATAAAAAAGTAATGAAGATACAAGAGTTGAAGAAGCTTAGAGAGAAAAGTTAGAGAGTATTTGAAAATCGAATTCTCTTAATCTTGTGGACTTGATCTTCATAATACTCATTGTGCTAGTGAATAAAGTGTTTAAATATCAAATTCTCTAGAGAACGATTTATTATAATAGAATTTTAAACTTAAAGTGAGTTTAAACTAGGCACAAACTAATTTATTTTTGGAGTTGTATTATCAACAAGTTGTAAATCATGGAATATTGATAGTGAACTATAAGAGATGATTATCCATTATTACTTTACTTTTTGAATTTAGTAGACAGCTTTATATGGGTGAAGCTCCACATATGTAAAAGGTATTACTTTGAAATGCATAAGCAATTTTAGTGCCTTAAGTTTTATTTTGCTATATTATGTGTAGTTACATGTCTGTTCCCAACCTTATCACAAAATTGTAAGTGTATTGTGAAGTTCAACCCGACTTACAATATACAATTAGATCTCGTTAATCATTTAATTATTTCCTATTAATTGTCTTGTTTTCATTGATTCGCCACATGTTATTAATATTAATGATAAAAGGCACATTTATAAATAATTTGTAATACTCTAGAATTTTAGGGGGCTTGGTAACAATATTTACAAAATATCAATAAATAATATTAGCTAAGATTTTTTTCCAAATTACATGATTTTATTTAATAATTTTCTTGTGAATTATTACCTAAAATATTTGTGTATGAATTGTAGGGAATAAAACATAGTGGGTACTAGTCAAACTCACCAAAAATTTAGGACATTAATGAGAAATTATTACCATGCCTAAATAGACAAATTTAAGAGGGTGAGAGGTTGAAAAATTCATGTACAAGGCTACCCCCCAAAACAAAAATGCCCAAACCCTGGTAACTTGCACCCTTACACCTATATTTACAACACACACACAGTTAAAACCCCAAAAAGAAAACACATTCTCCCACCCTAAATCACCCTAGCAGTCGTCTAAGAGAGAAAGGAAGGAGGGAGACAAAAATTCCAAGCTCAAATGCATGGAAAAATTCAGGTGCTTTTTTAGTTTGAAACTTATAGGATTCTGTGCATGTAATAGAAATTTATTCTTCACATACTTAGGCACTAGACAGAATGATAAATTATAGATAATTATTTAAACATGATACAGGTCCATGAAAGTAGAATTATATGTAGGAAAATAGATGTGGATATTGCGTATAGGAAAATATGAAATAACTTGCATTAACTTTTGAATCTTTTTGGGAAATTCTTGGAAAACACCTAAAGGTTGAATTTTTTTGATTTGAATATGTTTAGAAAGTCTTTGGAACCTACAGAACCCATAACCCATGTAGATTTCCAAAAAGAGGATTAAAATTGAGTAAGGGGGAAGTTCGAACCAAACAACTCCTTAACACAGATGCAGGGATAGCGACGTGCATTGCTCCGCTATCTCGAGGCCTTACCTCGTAGTTGCGGGAGGCCTACTGGTGAGGGTGGAGTACAATTGCAGTGTGGGTAGAACGCTCCGCAATCGTCTCACACAACCATAGTAGATGACCTTACACTTGACAGAGCAAGCTTCGCCTGAAGCCTTGCAATTGCGACAGGCTTCACCATGGTTGTGAGGTGCAATTGCAAGACAATGCATAATATGTTGTGACTCTTTTTACAGGCGTAGAACTACTTTTCCATGTCATGAATCATACTTTCACTATCTTAGAATTTAAAAAGAAGAGAGAGAGAGAGAGAGGAAATCATATTTTCATATTTTGAAACCCGATTTTAACCATTTTAAGACCATAATAGGCATAAATAATTGAATTAAAATCCAATAGGATACAAACAAGATCGAGGAATTATGTGAAGCACATTAAATTTTTTTCACAAAGCATATAGGCATGATATATCCAATGGGCTAAGAATTAAATTGGAAATTGTTTGGTTTGCATAGAAAAAACCAAGAGAATCCCACACAAGTGAACTCCAAGGATAGTAACAAATACCAAGTAAGTGATTACCTTGTGAATTTTTATAATTGCATTTTTAAAACAAGTTATACTTCATGGAAATTTTGTATTCCTAATGAAACTTACTTTAAAATATTCTTTGAAATTTTATGGTTTTGTTTTGAATTATTTTCTCAAAAAATATTCTTGTTTGATATGCATAAATTCGTATGTTTAGTTTGAAATATTTTATTCTGAAATGTTTTTGGATGTAAACAAGTGCTACACAACTATATTTTGAATTGTTTCAAATATATTAATTGTGTACATTAAATTATTGAGAAGTAAAGTTGGAGACCTATAGGAATAGTGTAAGAAGTTAGTGCCACTGTCTCATCAGATAATAGGTGAGATAAGACCCGTTTAATTAGAGTTAAATGTTATAATAAAACCCATTCAATTAGGGTTAAAGTTTGGGATAAAACTGATTCAATGAGGATTAATAAAAGTTAAGATAAAATTTATTTAATTAGAGTTAAAAGTTGAGATAAGACCCAACTCAACTAAGATAAAAGGTTGGAATAAGACCATCTTTAATCATAATAAATGACTAAGGTTCTTTTCAAGAAAAGGGTGCGCAAACTACTTGTATCCCCAAGCATACTAAGGAATAAGACAAATGATGTGAATATGTGGTACCTTGTATGTGAACTTTTACTTATTATTTTTTCTGCAAATCCTTACATAAATGGTTTAATGTTTGAATGCTATTAATTATTTTAATATATTCGCATCCCAACCATAAGATAAGTAACCTCTTACTTAGTGTTTAGTCACTTACACACTTTCATAATTCTTTTTGCAAATAGCCCCAATGAAGAAGAGCAAATGTGGAGATGGTAGTTAGGGCTTGGGATGAAGAGAACTTGGTTAATACTTTAATTTGTGAATAAATTTCTAATGTAATAGAATAGGTCATTTATTTAATTTCCACAACATTGTACTTTTGTTTTAGTTGAAATAAAGGAAGTTTATGGTTAGTTGCTATTATACATGTTGTCTTTGGTTACCAAGATGATTCACAAATACTATTATGTATTGATCTTAAATTCAGAATATGACATAATTAGTATTTCTAAATATAAAGTTTATATTACTTATAAAATAAGAAAGAGAGAAATGCTATAATAAATTAATTTATGAGGGAAATTAATATAATTATATATAAATAATAAGTTAAAAATGGGGAATATTTAATTTGTCTCTACATATAAATGGAATAAAAATGTTTTTAAATTTAAACTTTATATCATTCAAAAAGCAAATAAAAGATATAAAAAAAAATATACAAAAACTAAAAGTATTTTGATAATGACATGTCATGAAACCAAAAATTGATCCATCATTTTAATATATAGTATAAATTACGGGTTTGGACTAAGTTTAGTTGTGGATACAAAGATTTAAAATGCCTGCTGGAACAAATCTCCATAGTTCCTTCAAATTCTATGATGCATCTTGCATCCAATATAAGATATTTCGTTTTGATATTTATAAGCAATTATTAATAAACCTGACTTTTATGTCATTTTCTTTATTCACCATTTAGGTAAGTAATAAAGTACAGTGGCAATTAATTATTAATAAAACAAGAGTCAAAATTTTAGTTCCATTTTTATACATGAATGTTGTTTTTATATTTTATATAGTTTCGGTTTTCAAAGGAATAATAGCTACATCATTATATCAAAATATCATCAATCAACTACTTAATCCGTATAATTAACAGATTCCAAATTAAGAATAAATAAAATTATAAACTTCATGTCCCTGTATAGTTTTGGATGCTCACAAATGACCTCAAAAACTTTATATACAATAATTCTTATTATTGTTTTGTGCTTATATGCAAGAAGACAGATTTTCAAGTTTAAATTTTCAAAATGAAAAAGTTAAATACCTCAGCTTGATGGATCATGTCTGTGTCGGTGTGAAGGGAAAAAGGAATGTCAGTGTTCTGCTAATCTTGTTCATACACATGAAAGGACATGCCACTATCTTTTTCTATACTATTGTTATTATTCCTAATGCTTTATGTTTAAAATACTTATTGTTCCACGTGATTGGCCCTACCCTCTTCTCCTATTTAAGACCCCACTGTATCCTTTCAAAATTTAGCACTTGTTAATATTATCGCCCTCTCCTTTAATTTATTATTAATTGCACAGACGTGTGCATAGTGTATATGTTCTTTTTTTCAAAAAATTTCTAGTTTCATAGGACTAATTATTTAATTTATGCTAAGCACAAATAAACTAAATTGTTTTACTTAAATTTAATTCGACTGGAAAATATTTTCAAGTCCAACCAATGCTAAATTCGGGTTTCGAGTTTGTTTTTGGACTCAACCTCTAGGCCCAAACTGAAGGTGCTGAAAAATTGAATCAAGCAGAATTAGGTAGTTTTTGAATTTGAATTGCTGTTCCAAAACTCGTCTTGAGCACAATGTATGTCACAAATTAGCAAGAAAAATACACCAGAATGTCCAAAGTGCAAGATTACTTGCATTTATTTAAACTTCACATATATATGGTGAAGAAACAACTCTCAATAATTAGCACCATTATTTTGTGCTACAATAAGGAACAACCATAATAATTCAAACTTGCCATGCAATTGGACAATGGATACGTATCTCAATTTAAGAAGAGATCTTGATATAGCCCACATGAGAAGCGTTCGAAACCCTAACCAAAGTTCCAAGCTCAGGCACCACCAAGCACTTAGAAGACTCAGCCCTGTAGAAATAGCCCACGCATTTACAATCCTTGCTGCACTTGTCTCGACACTGGGCCAGACTCGTCGACCCAGTCCCTTCATTATATTCACTGGTGTAGTGCTCAACTCCATCGACTTTGTAATACCTGGCATTCTTCGCACTCTTGCACGGCGGCAGCGCTGGAGGAGCACAAGCCTTGCTCCACCCTAACAGACCTTTCGGGCTTGGGCAGCCAACACACTGACCATCCTCGCAAACCCCTAATGATCCGCATTTTCTAGGTAACCTGCACTGGCTTACATGCCCGTAATCTCCGCTTTCGTCGAAGAGCACGTACGAGACATCCCATGCATCCCAATCCACGTGGTCGTTGTAGGTGTACATTCTAAGGTTGCCATCGATGTCCACGCGAAGCATCGTGTAGGTGCTGTTGAACTTGGGCCGAGACAATATGCTTGACCCGGAACTGTCGGAGTTGCTCATGTTGAATCTGAACCCAAGCTCAAATGCGTAATTATACCCATACTCGGATTCGCAGTAGAAATCAAGGTAAGCCAAAGCTCCTTTCCCGTTTCCGAATTCGTCTGATTTGTAGTAAAGCAACGGCTTTTGTGCATTCTCAGATTGGTAGTACATAGCCCAGTGTCTTTTTTCCATGACAAAGCTGTAAGGCCCATTGACGGGCTCGGCGATGGACATCCGGCTGACCAGTCTGGTTGGCCCGCCAGCTGCTCTTAGATACTGTCCAACCAACAGCGTGTCCGTTGGATGATCAAAGCTCTGCCAGATATATCTACCTTTGCCATCGTATAGTACCAGGTTGCCGTTTGGAAGCATGTCCAAGCCAACCACGCCCTTGTTGGCAGTGTTGGTCTGCCACGCTACTGTGCCGTCGACGTCGGCGAGGACCAAGTTTCCGTCAGCCCCGAAGGTCAGCGTCGCGTTTTCCCTGACGGGCTTGCCGCGGTTGGCGTCCCAAACCCATCTCATGTTGGATTCTGATCTCCAGTTCCCCATTCGGATTCCGAGGATGAAGGCATTGGGAGTGGAGTTGTAGAAACAAAGGGTAAATGGGAGCTTAGCAATGCGCAACGGACGATAGTCGGCAAAGTACTCGACGATGTACTCACCTAAGTCACCTTGGTTGACATACTTGAATGTTCTTGAAGAAGGAACAATGGCGTGAGAGAAGGGGGATGAAGTAAGGAAGGTGATGGCGATGAGGAAGGGAAGGTAGGCTGTAGAAGACATTTTTATTGGTGCTGCCATGGAAGATGAGTGATTATCTATTTATTGAAGGGATGGTGCCTAAAACCAGGGACTCAGCTTGTTGCTGATTGGCTGGCAGTGGTATTTGAACATTGAACAGTTGACTTTGAACACTGTTTGAAAGATAGATCATATCTTTGACTTTTAAATTAGTACCTGGTTTGGTAACATTTGATTTTTTGGAAGTGCGTACGTGGGGATCAAATCTGCAAACTCCAATTGACAATATAAAATGCTGGATTTAGGGAGAAGATTGGGAATCATTATCAACTTGGTTTTTCCAGTTGGATTTATTTGGGAATACATATATATATATACATATATATATATTTTTTTTTTTAGGGACAAGATTGAGATTTAGGGACAAGATTGGGAATATATATATATATATCCTTTTTTTTTTTTTGGCCATCGTCCTACATATTAATCGTAGTGTAGTGTACAATTTCAGATACCGAGAGATCAGTCTTGTGGGTCATCTGAAAAGAATTGATTGAAGATGGGACGAAGCTGTAACGTGCTGATTTTATATTAATATCCGATTGGATAAGCTTCAGCGACTCCAGCTTCTAGATTGTGCTGATTGAGTGCCTAAGAAAAATAAGATATGTTCAAAGTTGGCCCTGCGTAATTGATTTTTGCCCAGAAAATATATATGTATTATATAATATTAATTCATTAATACCTGATTGAAGTTCTATACATTTATATTCTTTGTCAGCTTAAAATTTTTAAAATTTCTAGTTCTGTCCGGAAATCATTTTTCCCTAAAAAACCGCACAAAAATTACTCCCAAATGTAAAGTATTTTAACAATAATTTTCTACCATGTATATATGCATAAAAAATTTTAAAACTTAATTCAAATTTTTATCAAAATATACACATGCGGATTTAAATATATTTTATTCTAGACGATGATTATCGCTCACGTTATGCAAACATTGTGCAGCAATATATATAATAAAAAAAAAATTAATCAAATGTGTACAGATATTTTTAAAATGCTCGCAAACATTCACACCTAAAAATGTACAGGTTTTATTTGGTTTGTATTTTAACTGATCGTTCTTTCAAAAACACATACAAAAGAGAAAAATCTTAAGCCTACAATATTTCAAATTTAATTTTTCTTATTATGTGCACGCACAAACATTTATTCAAAATAAAATAATAATTATTTTTCTTTTATTTTATACTTTTTTTATTAAATATTTCGCATTTCTTCCGCGTCATTCATTTTTAGAAAAGACAACAGCACAGAACATCACATAAACAAACTCTAAAGTAAAAGGCATAAAAAATAGGGCAAAGATTTCTTTTGGGTAATCAAAAATAAAATCAAAATTTCGAAGCAATACTCTAACTTATGAGTTAAAATAAGTTATTTATTATTTCTAAGAGAACCAAATGAAAGTCATCCCATGATGAATTGTAATATCACATTCCTTGTGAGTAAATCTAAGCAATACCAACAATTTTAATACACTGAATTTTCAATTCTATTTGGTATGATTTCATGGAACTAACACCCTACCTATATAAATACGAACCATATAGACATACTTATGGTTTTCACATTATTCATAAACATGGTAAAGCATTCGCAATTTTTATCCCTAATAAAATCATGAAGCAAACTACAACAACTCATTTTATGCCACTCAAAAATGACTTGCAACCAATTGGTTAATCAATTACAATTTTATACGAAACTCTTATCTAATCAAAGATTGTAATGAATTACAGTAAATATTTAACTAAATTTAATAAAATAATCTATCCTACGTTACTGCAAAATGAACATGTCCTCCAATCCAGTAACTAACGTATGGGGTATTTGCTAATCTTTTTTGCCCGTCCAATAAGGCGGTACTTTTGATAAGTAAACCGAATGCCTTATCCGATGAAACGTGTAGAAATATTTTTAACAAAGTAATATGCATGGGGACAACATTTCCATGACCAATCAAAACGGACCTTCTTAGAATCAACGCATAGCAGTCGGCGTCCATTTTTGGGCCGTGAATGAAAAGGCTGAGGTTATGTTCCGAGGTATGTGCTTTTTCAGAGGGGACGTTGGTACGAAAATTTAAGATTAGCGTTTATTATTTTTATGAAAATTAATGCAAAATTTTAAAAATAATGTAATCGTACAAAGAATAAAGAAAGAAATTTATTTCTATGAATAGTATACTTAAAAAATTGCGTGTTTTCACAGATGAAAAAAGTTGAAAAATAGACTTCCTAACATAGCCTGGGCACACACACATTATTACTAAGATCTTATTTGGTTTTTTAATGATCCCTATAAAATATCATTTAATAGTATGTTTGGTTCATAGAATTTTACTGGGAAAAGAAAAGAAGACATGAAAGAAAAATATTTTTTATGTTTAGTTAGTAAAGAAAATAGTAAAGAAAGAAAAATCAGAATTCGAGAGGAAAATCAGGTTTCCTCATAAAAATGGGAGGAAAAGTCTCGCTTGCTCGCTCCCTCTCCTTGGGAAAAATTGCTCTTTTTGTTTTACTAGACTAATTTTATGATGATTTAAATGAAGGATTTAATTGCTGTTTTGGTTGTTAGAGAAAGATCTGTTGGAATAATCCCCAATTTGTTAGTGGTTCGTGAAAAATTTATTTTCTTCTTTGTTTTCCTTAACAACCAAACAAACTGAAAAATTCTTGATTTCTTTTAATTTCGTTTTCTTTGTTCTTGTGTTTTCCTTTTTGGTCTTTTAATAATTTGTCAATTATACCACTATTTTTAATTAGTCTATACTGAATTACTAAACTCACATTCTCTATAATGATTCATCAAATATGTTCCCATTTTGAATTAATTAATTAGTAACAACTAACCCATAAATTTTTTCCTCAAATTTGAATTGAGAACTAATGATTTTTTTTTAATTTTTTAATATTTAATTAATCAATTTTTACTTATTAAGATGCAAAAGTTACTTATCCTTTTTACACACAATAGCACAAGTTATATAATAAAAGTATAAAATGTTATTTTCACTGAAATTTTGTATTTATATTTGGATAAAGAATCACGATATAAATGTTTTGTATTTATATGAAATGTCAGATAAAATAAGTCCAATATTTGTAAATTATTTATCTTAATTATTATGAAAATTTAATATATCAATAATTTAATTTTTCACATATATGAAGTGTGCAAAATTATCACTAAAATATGCCACACACAATAATTGCTTCAGCTATCAGAACTACCATTCCTCGCAATTTCATAATCGTCCCACTTCATTTTTCGGTGCTTGTTTGGTCATTTTTTGGAAAATAATAATAAAACCAAGAAAAGGCCAAGGACCAAAGAACCCCATCAACGCTTAGTCCTATTCATTTAAGATTCATGTGGATGATTGAGTCTGTATTGTGTCCTGAGATTGTGAAATGAACAAGACTAGATGTCATGTTAGCCTGTTCAAATCACTAAATGTAGCAAAAAACTCTAAGAAAATAAAAGTATGTAAAAACCTCAAATTTTAACAAGGCAATATGCTTGGTTTTTACGAGGGGTGAACATAGAATTCGACTTGAGTTAGAGTTCGAATCAAGCTATTAAACTCTAATTCGAACTTGAGTTCAATCCAACTTTATAAAAAAATAAAAAATAAATTTAATTTAATTTTAAATACAAAAAGTTTCAAATCCAAATTTTGGAGAACATTTGGAACACCAGCCAAACATACATTGATGCATTATTTTTAAATTTTAATTATAAAATAGAAAATGAGAACAAGAATAAAAAAAAATGTAAAAGCAAATATGTACTCGAAATAAGTAGGACATGATACTTATAAGTATCAATCAAAATGAATTTTGTACTACCAAGTCACGTATATAATTTAATGCCTAAAAGATAAAAGATTCGTATATACACAATCAAGCTCGAGTAGTTAACCGAGCTTTGCATCCACACAAACAATACTCGAGCGAGCTCGACTCGCGTGTAAATGAATTAAGCCACTCGAACTCTAATTGAACTTGACTTCGAGGTACTGGATCGACTCAGGTCAAATAACTTAGCCCAAATTCAGCCGTAGGTTGTCCAACTAGGATGTGCTTGTCTTTACC
The DNA here is from genome assembly GCA_019155195.1 of Avicennia marina. Classification (NCBI taxonomy): domain Eukaryota; kingdom Viridiplantae; phylum Streptophyta; class Magnoliopsida; order Lamiales; family Acanthaceae; genus Avicennia; species Avicennia marina. Next base: position 962,716 of record CM032776.1, read on the forward strand.
TTTTCCAGTACGTCTTAAGAAATTCCATATTCCGTGGACAAAGCCGGGGCAAAAAGAAAGGGCACAAGGACCCTGGATTCCTGGGAAAACAAAAGCCAGTTATACAGCGTGGAGACGGACTCTTCACGTACGGTTTTTCTTTTATTTAGACTTTCACTATGGAAATATCATTCGCCGGCAATGAGACACCAACTGGCATCATAGTATTACCAAAAAATACTTTAGCTGGAGGAAAATTAGTATAAAAAATTAAAAATAATATTAAAATAAAAGATAAAAAATGATAAAAAAAAAAGTTATTTTGTTGAGTAATATGTTTTAAAGTGTAAATTTTGATGGGTGCAAAATTGTACAAAATATGTATCCAAACAAGTCTTTTTATTTTTAATTTAATTTATGTAGTTGCCTTAATTTAAAAAAAGAAAAATTGATTTGTTAAAGTATATCCTGATTATTCGGAAGAGTTGCAAGGGCTTTGCTTCTTTAATTACTCTATATAGATAATAAGTATTACTTAAAAACCACAACATAATCTTTGCCATCAATTTAATCGAACTAGATTACATGCATAGCCAAGTACCCTCCACTTCCGGTTATTAATAAATCTATAAGATAAAAATAAATCGAATTTAAAAAATGGAAGTAGGTGAAAAATTCATGGCAAGATTCCAAAGGCCTAAGTCAAGTCAACAATGCCAAACCAAACAGTCAGAAGTCAACTTCACTGACTGACATCCTGAGGTACTTTAATTTTTAAATGCCCATAAAATAATTATAATAACAATAATAATAAAAATTGAAATTAGATCTGGTAATCTTGGATGCGGGACAAAGGTTACAGCACAAAGATCTGGTGTCCTTTCAGAATTGAAAACGTTTTTAAATGGGCAGAGATCATGGACTGTAATAAACTACTCCTCTCTGTAATTATATTCACACAGAAAAAGGGATTTGTATATTAAGGGGGCACATGATTCTTAATCATGCATTGCATAATCTCTCTCATTTGCCATGCCAGATCATTATTGACATTGTTTTCCACCTTTTCTTCCTCTATTTATTCTAATAACAAAATTATTTTTCCTCATAATTGTAATGTGTATACAACTTGGAATATCTTTACTAAAAGTTTGCATCGACATAATTAATGCCACGTCATCGAGCCTTCTTAATTACCGTAATTTTATTTTTGAGAACTAAAGTTGTAATTAATTAGCGGCGTGACGAGTCCTTCACGGCGGATTATTAAAATGAAAGATGCCGGAAAGCCGAGGAGTCATTGGGTGCACTGCACTTTCTCCGTGCTCCCACCTCCGTGTCCAATTCTGTCATTTCACATCAAATCGAAGTCATTTCCGGTCATACATAGAAGCCCATTTCCGTCCTTTCATCGCACTGTTTAATTCCAAGTGCACTCCTCTCGGGAATGGCTTGCAGAGTTGGCGATGTCTTCTACCCTTTGCTAATCTCTCTCTCTTTGAATCACTGTCTCGGCGGTTAATCTGCTCCAATCCCTTTACCTAATTGTTTCTGCTGATTCGCTTTCATTTTCTCCCACTCATCATTCCTTCATTTTATTCACAAGCATTCATTTCGCTACGTTTCATGTGTTTTTCTGTACTGTTGTCTAGTCTCGGTCTTCTTTTTGGAGTGAAATTTCGGATTTTCTGTTGGAATTTCTTTTCTTTCTGTTGTTTTGTGTAGCAAAAGCGATGCCTTTGGTGAGAGTGGAGGTGAGGAATGAGTACGGTCTCGGAGCACCGCAGTTGTACAGAGAGTCCATTAAGGAAGATCCGAAGGAGACTCTTGAAGGAGTCGCCGTAGCCGGCCTTGTCGGAGTATTACGTCAGCTAGGCGATCTCTCTGAGTAATTTCTTTTTTCACTTCCCGTTCTTTTCTTTCTCTGGTTCTCCATGCCAACTTTTTGGGTGTTTGAAGTCTTGTTATTTCCGGGTTTTGAATTGCACTAATTTGGGAATTTTTTTGTGGTTTAGTTAGGAATTTGGTTTAAAATCAAAACATTGGTTTAGTTAAGAATTTAGTTTAATATCAGAATTTTGTTGGCTTATTTGATTAGTTAATACATCATTTATATTGTGGTGAGAGACTTTGTTTGGAATTCGGTAACAAATTTTTGGATGGTCCAATTTGTAAAGTTTCTACCGAATTCAGTTGAATATGGGATGGAAATAAGTGTCTTACTTTCCTTAGTGCTGTATAGTGTGCTCGTAATTTAATGCTAAATAAGGAAAGCAATTGACTTGAAATTAGAGAAATTTAGGTTACAAGTTAAGGGTTCTTATAAGTAAAAGATTGTTCAATTTCTGAAAATAGACATAAATGCGCTCCTGCATTTAGAAATTTCATACCGACAAATGTTGGAAGTTGGGGATTGAAGAGCATATTCTGTGTAACTTGGAAATTTTCATTCCTAGAAAGAACAAAATAAGATTAACTGTAAGACTAAAGTCCCTTTCCACTGAACTATGTGCCTGTGCTCTGCTGTTTGCTCTAATCACCATTAAGAATTTCACCAGTTTAAACTGAAATAGCTTCTCTGCATGTGGTAGATTTGCTGCAGAAGTTTTTCATGGCTTGCAGGAAGAAGTGATGGTAACATCTTCTAGAAGCCATAAGCTGATGGATCGTGTCCAACGAATTGAAGCTGCACTTTCTCCTCTTGAGAAGGCCGTACTTGCACAGAAGAGCCACTTACACTTTGCTTATACAGCTGGTATGGTTAAAATCTGGGCTTTCACATTTTCCAACTTTGATATCACTCACCCACTTAGTAAAGGATAACTCTGTTTGCCTCCAACATGCACTTGTAGCTGTCAAATCTTACCTTCCAATTTAGAGCTACATATTACTCCTCCGTCTTTTAAAGTCCTTAATAGAAAATCTATTTGCAGGTTCCAATTGGCACACTCGCATCCGATGTAAGAAAAATCATTTTTTATACCGTGATGTGCCTCAATTTATAATGGACTCTTATGAAGATTGTTGTGATCCTCCACATTTGGACTTGCTTGATAAGTATGGACAACTCTAAAAAGTTGGTTTCCTCCACATTTTTGGCCATGCTAACAATTCTTGAGCTTTTCTTTCAGGTTTGACCCTGGTGGCCCTGGATCTTGCTTCAGAAGGTATTCAGATCCAACCTTCTTCAAGAGAGCATCGGTGGCATCTGGTGAAGTTAGTGCTAAAAAAATCTCAAAAGATAAGAAGGGTCGGAGGATTAAGGTACTAGTTCTTAAAAGCATTAGATAAAGGCATAAACTATTAAAAAACAATCAATTATGTCCTTTATTCTGCATGGTTCATTGATCTCTCAGTTGCTGAGATGTTAGGCGATCCTTTATCAGTGGTACCTAGGTTGCAGTGTCTCTATTTTGGAATATCTGTAGCTCATAAAATATGAAGTACACAAGGTACATCTGAACTTTATGATGTCAATGTAGATGAGATGGAAACAAAGCTTTTAAGGCACTGCGATTAAATTCAATTTACTTTGTATTTACTAAAAGGTTAAATGGATCCTTAATGTCATATCTTACTCAGACATATGCTGCAGGATAACTGTTGGTTTGATCAAAGTAACTTGATAAATTTCCTCCAAAAGTGAGGAAAGAAAGGTCCCAAGAAGTGCACTTTATTTTCAGTTGCTCATCTTGTTAAAGATATCCTAAGCTTGTAAGTTAGTGGTTGTTCAATATGGTATTAGAGTTGTGTCATGGGGAAATTCTGCTTTGTATGTCCCACTTACCTGAAGGAAAACAATATCTTGTGCTTGGCATTAAAAGAAAAAAGAAAGAAAAATCCTTGAGGTGAGGGGGACATGGTAGCTACATTAATTATTTAAAAGTCTCTCATCTATTGATAAGCAGCTTTTTTATGATATGGCCATTCAACCAGAAACTGATTGCTTGTTATGAGGTCGACTGGTTTATGACTAACTCATGCTAGGTAACTTAGTATCTTGAAATTGATAGCAATACTTAGCCTAGCCCTTCCAGGCAGTGTCTGAAATCTTATGTTAACCTAAAAAGTGAATTCTGCTTGCATAATTCACGATACCTGTCAACTAACTTGCTCCCGAATCTATATTTTTGGACATGCTTGCATTTTTAGGATTTGTGAAGAAAAAACGGGAAAGCTGTTATCAACTAATTAAATCAAATGAAAAAAAAAAAAAAAGGAAGAAGCCAAAATGCAAAATACTATGTTGGGCATCCTCGTGCAAAATTAATAGAAATATGAAATGTCTTCCTTTTTCCCTTTTCATATTGTAAGTTCTCTTTGTACTAAGATGTGCTGAAACTTGAGCAGAAAAAAAGGTCATGGCACAGGAATGGAGAAGTATCACGACGTGCATCATTTTCTTATGACTACGGCAGGTAAATGCTATTTATTGTTGTAGGTTTGACTGGGAAAAAAGAAGAATGGGGAAGTGATGGTGAATGCATGGAATGAATATATGATATGCTTTTTAATATGAATATTTATAATTTTGCTTGAGGACTGAATTGGTGATTATTCAACACTACAGAATGCAGTCCACTCAACTGAATGTTGGTGAGCAGCCTTCCCCTACTCAAACAGCATCGACATTAAAATCAGAGTTGGACGAGCAATCAAATTTAGACCTGAGAAATGGGCCCAGCTATACTGAAGGAGATGTCCGTCCAAGTTACTCAGTGCAACCTGAAGAACAGGAGTCCTGTGAATCCATTTTTTCTCCAGTAAAGAGACACAACAATGATTTCTTAGATTACAGTTTTCTTAAGGAGAAAATTACAGATGCATATGATGATATTCAGATGAATTTATCACAAGAGCAACCTGCCAGTTCATCTTTCATCACTTGGGATGGAAAAAGAGAAACAATCGAGCATGCCATACAGGAGTCTGATGATGAGGGCGTGAAGCAGGAAGTTGATCATATTATCAAACCTTTAGAGTCATTTTCACCAAATTGGAATCTTGCTGATAATGCTGTTGATTTTGAAATGGTTGAAAAGATGGATGTCCAGCCTTGTGATCAAGCTGTTGCAGCCCTGGAATCTAGTGATGTTCATCTTGGTGACTTTGAAAGTGAAACTGATCATTTTATGGATGCACTCAATACCATTGAATCAGAGGGTGACACTGATGTAGACTGCACAAAAAGGCTAGAATTAGAGCAGTACTCTAAGTTGAAGGACAATGGAGTACATGATGGTGTATGTGAACTCATGAGACCTAATTTGAAATGCCAATCTTCATGTAGTGAATCTGATGTTTTGGTGCACAGTTCTCTAACCCACGGTAGTGGCCATCTCAATTCAATTTGTCCAAAATCTCCTTCTGAAACTAACCATCCTGTTAATGGAGTGGCGATGAAAGATGATTTTAACTCAGTGTACCTGGTTGACAAGCCTTTGCAATCATCTCAAACAGCTGAAGTGTCAGTGGCTCTGGGCAACCCACAGAGTGTTGAATCTCATGAGAATGGCAGCATTGATGCTGGACATAATGTAGAATCTGTGTCTTGCACTTTATCATCAAACTTCAGAGGCAGTGGATCAGGGACGCCAATTACTGCTGGAACAGGGAGCAGTCTTGAGTCTCAGAAACATGCATCTGACTCTTCTAGTGTTGCTTCAGTTACGTTCTGGACCCACGGAAGTGGCCATCTCAATTCAATTTGTCCAAAATCTCCTTCTGAAACTAACCGTCCTGTTAATGGAGTGGCAATGAAAGATGATTTTAACTCAGTGAACCTGGTTGACAACCCTCTGCAATCATCTCAAACAGCTGAAGTGTCAGTGGCTCTGGGCAACCCACAGAGTGTTGAATCTCATGAGAATGGCAGCATTGATGCTGGACATAATGTAGAATCTGTTTCTTGCACTTTATCATCAAACTTCAGAGGCAGTGGATCAGGGATGCCAATTAGTGCTGGAACAGGGAGCAGTCTTGAGTCTCAGAAACATGCATCTGACTCTTCTAGTGTTGCTTCAGTTACGTTTTGGACCAATGGCGGCTTGCTAGGACTCCAGCCATCAAAACCACCAGATTGTAGTGTATTGAATGGCATTCCTCAAGATCCTCTTTTCAAGAAAGATGGTAATATTAGTTTGTCTGATCACTCAGAAAACTTCAAAACTATTGAAGAGGGACATGACACAAATAGCTCCAACTGTTGTGAAAACCAAGAAAGTGGCGCTTCATTTAGGAAGCCATCTTGGAAAATTTCACCAGCTGTTTTAGACATCAAGCTTGGAAAAGTAGGTGATTCGCTTTATTCAAGTAATGCCAATTGCTCTGGATCTAGTGCAGCAGAGTCTGGAAGTCTTCTGCCTGTCAATTCAGCATTCGAAGTTGCCAGAAAGCCTCAAGAGAATAACAGAAGTTCATCTCGAGTGTTTGAACTCAGCAGTAGGTTGCTTTCAACTGGATCTAATAAAAAACTATTGCCAGGTGGGGATGAAAAATCTTACAGTGCTGAGTATGGGGCTTTTGAGCAGAAAAATTACCAAAGTGTTGCATATCGAACATTTTCTGGGCAAAGTAGAGATGTAACTGGTGGTACATCACCTATGCTATCACCTTCTTCATCACCTCCACTCGAGCACATGAAAATATCATTCCAACCCGTAGATAGGTTTGAGGCTTCCAAGCTGAAACTGAAATTTCCTGACGGGAACATTAATAGCAGAAGTGGCAGTGATGTCTTTCCTTCATTTCAGTTGGTCCCAGAGGCATCCGTCACTCGGCAAAATGTTGGTTCGAACTCAGATGTTGACACATTCTATAGATCATCACCTTCTTTATCAGATGATTGTCATAGCAATCAGTCTGAATCAAATTCTGAGCAGTGGGAATCAAGCGAATCTCCCACTAGCAAGGACCATGAATTATATGATGCCCTTCGCAGAATCTCTTTGACACAATCTGTTTCAACAGTTCCAGTAAATGGGAGAACTGACCGTGGAGATATCCATGAGAACTGTGGACTTCAATTTCCTTCTGTAGAAAATGGCTTGCAAAATTCTGGGTCATCTCAGATGTTCGATCTTCAAAATTCTGGGTCTACATGTCACTCATTCCGAGAGGAACTAAGAAATGTGACCAACCCAAAGGATCTTGTGGAGCCACAATTTGAATCTTCTCCTGCTCCACCTCTCCCTACTGTTCAATGGCGAGGTATGATGCCCCATCTGGATGGTATGGAAAACAAGTGTGAGGTGATGAATAAGAGTGCTTGTTATGAATTTGGTTATACACTTTCACCGTCTACAATTTCTCAGCCTAAACCAACCCCTTCTAATGAAGATCACGTTCACACCACAAATAAGCAGAAAAGCAAGGTCATATATGCATCTCATTTCTCATTTCCTGCTTTCACTTAGTTATTCAAGCCAAATAGGAATCTTATGGTTGCATTTTTTATGTACTCCACAGTCTAGCTCACAGAAGATAAATGAACAAAGAGAAGGTAATTGGGAAAAGAGCATGGATGAAAAGGGGGACTTCCTACACCAAATTAGAACAAAAGTGAGTTATCAGTAAGACATCTATTTCTTATGTGACTAGTATGTAGAATTTAGAGCCTTGCACAAGGAATGTCCGTGAACCTCAATGTCATCTTGCTGGTCATGATATATTTATTTCATTCATCTGTATTTGTCTGTTGGTGATCCTGGAGTTCTGTTTATCTGTTCTGTAGTGGCTCTTGGCACAAAAAAATTATGATATTTTATTAAAAACTGTTATTGTAATTATCATTTTAATGATTCTGTTATGACGCAAAACTGGAATACAATAACTGGTGAACCAGCTGCATAGTTTACATTTTTCCTCCAAGTGCTGACCTTGCTTTTACCCCCTTCCTTTTCTTGTGCACATTTGTGCTTGTGGTGACAGTCATTTAGCCTGCGACCAACGTTTGCAGAAAAACCAACAGTACCGTCAGAGGTCTCTGCCAATGTCCAAGTCAATGCAATTCTGGAGAAGGCAAATGCAATTCGCCAGGTATCTCTTGTCTCTCTCTTGACAAGTCAAAAGTACAAGTTATTCTAGTTATAAGCACAAGTTACAGCTGCCTTTCTCTGCCATTTACTGTGTTAGTCTGTTGCAATTCAGGCTGTTGGAAGTGATGATGATGATGGGACCTGGAGTGACAAATAATCTCCTGTTATGCAGGATCCTGTACGCTAAAAACTAATTTGTCCAGCGCCATGTGATTTCAAGCGATGTTATGGTAAATATTAGTTAATAACCTATTCCTTAGTGTAATTAATGTCTTGGTCTTTTCTTGTATCATAACGTTGTTGCAATGAGAATTAGGCGAAAAGATCTGAGGCCAGTAAACTCACATGCAATGCTTGAATGTAAATGCTGCTTTTCTTGAGTGGACTTTCTGCTTGGACTCTTAGTTCGCTTAAGAAGCCACCTTTTTGGATAAAATTAGAAAAATAGATTTTTGTTTCTGTTTTGTCTTAGTATCTATCCTTCCCCATTGCACGAACAGGGAGAAGTGTAAATCTTTAAATGCCAGAAATTTCATGTGGTATTCTGTTTGAACTGCGCATTCCATAAAGAAGCTAGGAAGGGATTACATAATAGTCCTTTGGTGAACTGAATATCTGTATAACAATATATGGCAAATGGATAACTGAATTGGCATTTGTATGGTTTCAAGTAGTTTGAATGTCTGCGAATTCCATCTAAATTGAATAAGGAGAAGTTAGGTGGTATAGGGTCGACCTGAACTTGCAATTTTGGCAGGAAAATGAGGAAAAGAAGGGAAAAGAAAAACGCTAGAAAAGTCGATGAGAATTATTATTCCAATAGCATACAACTTGCTGCAGGCTGGAACCTGCGTGGTGGGCTTTTTCGGGGTGTGCACTTATGATAGGAGAGATTGGTGCAAAACCCTAAACCCCAAAACGAAAAAAAGAGAAAAATAATTTCTTTTTAAAGTGAAATGTCTGAAAGTGTAGATTATGATAGTTGGGAAATTGATGTAAATTAGCGTTCAAACACAGTTTTGGTCTTTTACATTTAAAATAGTGTAGTTGACATTATGAGTATTTCTACTACTATTATTATTACAATTATAACATATTATAAAAGGAAAAAGAAAAGAAAAGAACAATGCTGGGTTTGATTTTTGCATAGTTGAAATACTAAGGATACTGAACATTGAAATTGTGAACCTTGCCGACTTTTTCTTATTTCAATAAAAACCAAAAAAAAGGAAACTTCTCCTTGCCAGAAATGATACTTAGAAAGTGATATTTAAAAGGCCACAAATGTGAAGTGATATGCGATTAATGTCATTTGTTAATTTTAAATGACAAACCCGAAATCTTGGATCTGCTCTATTTTGTATCCTAAATTAGTATTCAAACCAGACCCCCTACTTTTCTTATTTATTTGTTATAATTTCATTTAAAGAATATTGTTGAGTGTGATGGCACAAGTTTCAATCTTTTGGCGGACGCATATGCCCCCTTTTTCTTGCTTTCTTTTTTATCAAAAGAAAATTAAGCAGGCAAGAAAATCACCACAAATTAAAACAAAACAAGAATAGAAAAATAGATTAAGCAATATTGGAATAAATTAAGCAGCAAAAGAGACAATTGAATTCAGAATAAGGTGCATGTATTTACAGACTACTTCTGTTGACTTTTGGCTTTATTTATGATTACCCCTATTATAATCAAATAAAGTGTATCTTTCAGTCGCTATAATGCTTCCATGACTGATGCCCTTATTCTGAATTCAATTGTGTATCTTCCATGACTCACCAATAAGGTGCATGCATTTACAATGCCACTACAGAAAGATAGCTTTATTAAACTCAATAATAAATATTAATCAAACTGATGCCCACTCATCTCCATCACACATCGGCAGCAAGAAAAATTTTTCCTTTTGAGATTAAAAATGGAAAAGAATTAATGTCACACACAATTGAGTAGAAATGCCTAAAAAAATCACGACCGTGTTTGTTTTCAAATTATGCATCACTAAAACATATACTCAATTATTTTTTTTTTAAATTTTTTATCTTTCTCTCTTTTTTTTTTTAAATTTTTATATAAATTTTTTTAAAAAAATCTATAAACAAATTTGTTATGAAATACCAAGTTACCATCTATGTCAGAATCAGAAAAATAAAATTATACCTGATTTTATATTGAACGCTAGATGTGATTGGTTTTATTACACAGGTAATTCTACCTATGCTAGCCAGTATTTCTCTTTTTTATTTATAGCTTCACATTCAACAATTTAGCAAAGAAATATTTATCTGGACATATTAAATCAGTTAATATTTGCACAATTAAGGGCATGCACATTTAGAAATAGCCTCTCACATAGGATATTTATGCTTATCACTGTATTCACATTGACTAAATAATAACTAAGAGGGTGTTCCGCTAAGCTTACTGTAAATAGCTTATAAGATCATGTAACTTATAAAATATTTTTAAAATTTAGAAGTTCATATATCTTATTTTTAAAATAAATTAATAAAATGTTTGGATAAATACATCTTATAAGATTTTATGAAAATTTATAATTATAATTAATTATAATTTTTTGATGTAATAATAATAAAAATAAATTAAATATCATTAATTTAATGAAATTTAAGATATTTATGTATTTCTTAGTATAAATAAAGAAGCAACTTATAAGATATTTGAAAATAAATTAGGAAAAGTCAACTTATTTTTTAAGAGTTTATAAACTCAAAATATCTTATTTTGGAAGGTTACAAGCTATTTTATTAAAAAAATTATCAAACACTTTAAAATAATTTATAAATTTCTAAACATCTTATAAGATTTTAAAGAGCTTATAAGCTCATCCAAACTTCCTCTAAGTTACAGTCTTGTCTTTCGCTTGCGATAGATAGACATTGAATTTTACCATTGCTTTGTAAAGTGTCAATAATACATAATCTAAATACAAATTACAAGATTCGAATACCTTCAGTTCCTAACTGGATAAATGTTGACAATCTCACATTTAAAGAATCAATTCTTGATAAATATCATACACTTTATATCAATCCACATCGAGACGACTACTATTATATAAAAAGAATATCATCATATTGTTACCCATTACCAATTGCAAAAATATCAAGCGGACGAATAATATCAACTGCCTTATCTTTTTTTAGTCTGATTTCCATATCTTCATTCTTAAGGTTAAAAGCAAATGAACATGATCAACATAATTAGATAGATAAACAGCAAATGTATTATATCACCATGCTAACTCTTCAAGCTTTATCTCTTGAAGCTTTTATCTTTATGTTTCCCATTTTATAACTCTTTGAATTCAACCTACCTGGCTCTGGACCCACAAGCTCAACATGATTTATGATTTATTATGGCATCAACAAAAAGTTCACCATCAACTTTTTCAATCCATGCATCCCCACCTTGTTCCCTTTGTGTTGTTCTTCTTCTCAATTCTCTTCCACAATTTTTCCCTTCACTTCTGGGCTTTGGACTTTCTCTGTTTTATTTGTTTCTCGATTCTATTCCATGCACCCATCCCTTTCTATCTACTCCAGGAGGCGCTACACTCATATAATTGCATTGGATGTTTTTTTGTCACACGTGATATGTATCATATATGCAAACCTAAAATTGATTGGTCATTATTAGATCACGACATATTTCATGTGCTAAAACACATTCTTCACAAAGGTGGGTAGTGGATAAGAAAATTATGATTGATATTAAGTTATAAAAGAGATGAAAATTTTACATTATATATAGTTAATATGTAATAATGATTAAATGACATGATAGTATATGAGTTATAATATATTAATATATATGAATGTGAGTAAAACATTTATAGGAATCGGTGTTGATTAGATTATGAATTATTAAAAGTAATTAGTTAACTCTATATCGAAAGTTAAAAAAAGAAAATTTTTAAATTTAAATTTAAATAAAATTTGGTTTCGTGAGATTTTTGAGTGAATAATATTAAATGACTAAACAAACGCAGCTTCAGTATAATTACCTCTCTCTCTCTCTCTCTCTCTCTCTATATATATATATATACAAGTATAAGAAGAAACCCTCCAAACACTTCCCTCTCATCAAGACCAATTTTCCTCTTCTGTCCTTATTCTCAGTTACATCAAACTGTATGAAGCTCTAGAATACATCCCTTGCCCCATTACCTCAGCCGCAGTTCAATGTAATCTTTCTTCATCGACACAGGCATCTGATTGTGGACCATCCATAGCCCACCTTTTCATCTTTCAGAAATATGGCCGAGGTTCAAGAAAGCAATAGTCAACCAGGGATCAAGTTGTTTGGCGCTACAATTTCTTTGAAAGATAGATCGGAAACAAACGCTGATGGTGAAGGTCTCAAAAAGGACGACGACATGGCGGACTAGAGGCCAGACAAAATAATTCCTTGCCCCTGGTGCAAAAGCACGGAAACCAAGTTTTGTTACTTCAACAACTACAACGTTAACCAGCCTAGACACTTCTGCAAGGGCTGTCAGGGGTACTGGACCGCCGGCGGGGCCCTTCGGAATGTGCCCGTCGGTGCCAGCCACCGCAAAACGAAGCCGCCTTGCCTGGGGCTACCCCCGCCGTCGGAGGATTACCCGTTTGACCCTTCCGGTCGGATGCAGCAGTTGGATTTCGACGCGGCGGCGGTGGAGTGGCAACTGGAGGAACACCAGCTTGTCTTGTAGTTCCTAAGAGAAAAAAAAAATATAAAAAATATTGCTAGTTACGTTGTCCAGCTAATTAAGCTCATTTCTGCACACACAGCCTGTCCTAATTGATACTTAAGTATTTTAATCTATGAAATGCTGCTGAGTGTTCATCAAAGAAATCGGAGATTGGGGAGAAGTAATTCCGTGCATCAAGAAGATAATTCAGAAATCAGAGTAGGGTAGAGTTAATAAAACCGTGCACGATGAATCGGTCTAACCTAATGACGTGTGCGAATTGCCTGGAGATGATCTATTAAGAATATTGAATTGAACAAAGAGCACAAATTTTGGAAGAATTAGTGTTTACATTTTGTTTAGCCAGATTTACTCGCATATACTTCAAGATCACACAAGAATCATATGATTAATAAATGTATTAGGTGAGGAGGTGGGGTCTATTTCAAGTTCTGATTGTAAATTGTTGGATAGAAAAACCTAATCAAACCAAATTAGGAAGAGCACTGTCCATAGACTTTTGCAAACTTTTAGGCTTGGTGGTGATACCTAATTTGGAGGGCTCTTCACAGGTTTGTCATGCACAAAAGAGGCTTGACATACCTGAAATCTTCCAACCGGAGCTGTTGGGACTAGTAGAAGAGTCTACTCAAATTAAAAGTATTATTTATGGACAATACTTTTTAAGCTTAAATATGAGGCTTAACTAAATTGAAGAGGAGTGGCAATCAGGCTCACCCAAATCGAAAACATCATTCACTTGTTGGGTCTAGGTGTGTACCCCAATAAATTGGTGAGAAGTGTCTGATGAACTTGTGTGAAAGTAGGTACATAAATAGACTTAATATTCTATATTGATTTAAAAGATTAAGACTATAAATTATGCGTCAAATATTTATTAATATACAAGTTACTTTGTTTTATCTTTTTTTCAATAAGGATTCATATTTGCTTCCAACAAATTGTACTCATAAGCTTAATGTTTTTTCGGTAACGCATAAATAATTGGCAATTCCTTCTGTAGCTGGTAAAGAATATTGCACGCAGTTTCGGAACTACGAAGAAGATCTGCCTTTTCGAGAAGAAGATTGATTAGATTTTGTTCTACAGAAACGCCTGCACATTTCACATTTGAGCGATATATAATGATGTGACACGTACCAATGTATCTTTCTATCATACCAGGATCTGATCCCACAGAATATAGAATCTAGAGCAAGAACCACATTCGAGAAGGCTACCATGGTAAGCATAATGTGTGCAGCAAGAATAAATATGAATGCCCTTCAGAAACTCAACAAGACGCTTGTCGTAAATCAGTATCTGTATAGTTTGGTTGCGTTCTTTGGATCAAAATTTTTTTCCTTCTCTCTTTATCATAACATTGTCTTCATATTCTTTTACATTCGAACCCACAGTTGATGACAGAAACCAGAATAGAGATTTTTTATTTCCTAGACAGAGCCCACGTCATTTCTTTTCTATCAATCTAGAGATTCCGATATTCGTTCTTAATATTATGGTGTCAGTATAGACCAAAATTTCATAATCGTCCAATTATGTTCCTGGGTTGAGGTTTATTTTAGTTGCCTGGATTTCTAAATTTAGTAGGGCATCAAAATCTTGGAGTCATCAGAAAGCTTGGAAATTATCAGAAGAAAATTAATGCAACACACATAATTTTGTATCACGATTGAAATGGAAAACTTGTATCCATTCAGCAAAAGCCAAGATGGTCCCTCAAAAAATCTGCAAACTGTATGCAGTTATCATCTTCGAAACTACAAGCCAACATTAGGAGAAACATCAAGACATAAACCAAACAATGGAAAAATTGGATGGGCAGGCACTTCCCGACAGCCTTCAACGAGAAATTAACCCGAAACGAGAAGCCATCAACTTAATCAAACGAACAAACATAAATTTTCAGCAGACATACTGGTGAACATTCTAAACATGCTCGTCGGGATTGATCTCCAGCTCCTTCAAGAGCTCAGCGCACTGCGGCAAGGCTTCCTTCTTGATGAAGGCGAGGGGATTGGCCTGGCGGGTGTCATCGTGGAAGCCGTTGTTCATGGTGAGTGAGATGAACACCGACGGCCTCTTTGCCCAGCCCTCGTCGGGGACCTCGTCGCAGTCGGGCCTGCTGCTCTTCACCAGCGTGACGGCGCATTCCTCCTCCTCGTGATCGCCTTCCACCTTCAGCCGATAATGCCCCCTCGCGTCGGTTTCGCCCTCCGTGGTGTACGTTATGTTCCCGGGCCCCTCGCCTTTGCATTCCAGCTTCACCTTTGCCCCTGCAATGAATCACATCAGCAAGCAGGAGGACGCTTTTGGATGTCAAATTAAATCCAGCTCCAACCTTGTTTTTGCTTTAGATGATTTAAGGGTAATGTAATATAATATAATACCTGAGATGGGCTCGCTGAGTCTGTTGATAAAGTTGACGCGGCAGACTTCACAGTACACATCTCCCCCGACGAAGAAGAACTCGGAGTCTGCAGAGAGGGCGGCGCCGGGGAGAGAGATCAAGCACAGAGCTCCCACAGCAAAAATTGCGATTTTTGTTGAACTTGTCATTTCTTCTTTTTCTTTGCTTCTTTTTTTTCAGCTCTGATTGAGGATTTTGTTCGAGATGGGATAGGCATACGCGTGTGTGTATATATATGTGTGTATACGTCGTATGGTAGTTGTTTGTGTAAGGTAATCCTTAAGGCAGTTGGGTCATTGGTGGTTGATGACTAATGTAAACTCCAGCTTTTGCGAATCGAACCAGAAGCAGCTCTCTTCCACACACGTCAGGGGCACACAGTTAAATCCGTTGTCACGACTTCAGTTTTTGTTTAGTGAGTAATAAGTAATAATTTATCTAGTTTGGCCACAAAGTAACCACTAATTAGATTTATATGTACGTTTCCTCCTAAATAATGACAAAATTAGTTAATCTACTCTTCAAATAGTTATACTTAGAATGTTTGATCAAGCTTATAAGCCTTTAAAACATCTTTTAAAATATTTAGAGTTTATAAATTTTTTAAAAATAAGAGATTGTTTAGATGAACTTATAAGTTAAACATCTTATAAGATATTTATAAGCTTATAAAATTTTTCAAAATATTTGGCAAGTTTTTTGATAAAAAAGCTTATAAATTCTTAAAATAAAATGTTTAAAATTTATAAACTCTTTACAAATTAGTTTAACTTTTCCAACTTATTTTCAAATTATTTTCAAAAATCTTATAAGTTATTTCATTATATATATTGAAAATGGTATAAAAATTCTTCAATTACATTATATTAATGATATTTAATTTATTTTTATTATTATTAAAATAAAACATAATAATTAATTATAATTATAAATTTTAACAAAATATTATAAGATGATTTTACAAACACTTTATTAACTTATTTTTAAAATAAGATCTATTACTTTATAAGTTTTAAAATCGTTTTATAAACTCCCATAACTTATAATCTATGAAAAATAAGCTTAGCCAAACACCGTCTAAGTCAGTGTACTCATCTTCTATTTATTAATGAAAAAGTTGTTTATTATTATTATTGTTATTCATTTCTCTATTATTATTATTTTTAATTATAATATTTTTTATAAATATAAAATAAATATTTAAGTAAATTAATAATACTATAAGTAAAATAAATTAAGCAATTATCTTTGATTTTGTATTATATAAATTTAAGTACACACAGAGTGTGTCAAAAATTACTAGTTACTATTCTGTATTTTTACCCAGATTGAGTACTTTAAAAATAATTATTTTATTGTAGATTTAAAGGAAATGCCTAATTTAATGAGAGGATAGAATGTGTGATCAGCTTCAATAGTATTATTTCTTTAAGAAGTTCTTAAATCGACTCATTACAGCTAGTTTTGGTTTAAGATTTTGTGGAGGAAAAGAAAAAAAATAAGTAAAATAATTATAGCAATTTAGTTAACAATGAAATTGCTGAAAAAGAAAATTTGAAGGAGAATGTAATTTAAAATTGAATTTTCTCACAGAAATGAGATAAAAACTAATTCAGTCAATTCTAATTTCTTTTCAAAATATTTGCTATTTTTGTTTTTCTTATTCCTTTCCATACAATTTCTCTAAATTTTTTTTTATTTTTTCTATTTTATTTTTTAATTTTTTCTATTCATTAAGATCATTCAACAAATAACATATGAGATTTTGTATTTTTAAATTTTTTTTTCAATTGATTTATGTAACAATCCGTGATTGTTACACAATAAAAATGACGAATATCTATGTTTGCCAAGACAAAAACTTTATTGATAAATTATAAAGCTAATACATTTTAAATAAAATAAATAAAATTATTTGAAATCAGAGGCATAAAATTATTTAAATAAAAAAATGATCAAAAAGAATTTGTAAAGAGAGAAAATTTAAGAGACAATACATATAAAAATAAAAAAGTCAAAAAGAAATGAAGAAAGAAAAAATTTAAAATAAAATAATTTTAGGTAATGATAATTGTATAATTTTACATTATATAAAAAAACTCTTACTTGTAATAATATAATATAGAAAAAGTAATGATACATTATTATTTATATTTAAATAATTGAACATGTTTCATCCTTTGGTTAAGTGTAATAGAGTAAATTTGTTAATTAAGAATAATTTTATAAATTTATAATGTGAAGTCAAATTAATCTCAAACTATATGGTACGGACAGTGTAGGCTAGTAAAAGAAGTTGCACACCAGATATGTATGGGAATCTATTAATAAATTGTAAAGCTATTTTACTTTAATAATAAAAATAAAAATATTGAAAATTAAATGTATAAAAAATATTTAAAATAAAAAAATAAAGAAAGTTCAAAATATTTGAAAAGAGAAAAATTTTTTAGAAAGGATACAATTAAAATAATAATTTAAAAAAGCTGAGAAATAAAAGGATAGAAAAATTAAAATGACTTTTAAACAAGAATAACTATGTAATTAAACTTTGTGCAACAAAAAAATTATATTAGCTTAATAATATAGCATAAATAATCAAACAACAAAAGTTTCAACTATTACTTTTGTGAAGATAGCATCGTAAATATATCCAAAATTTGTTTTAATCAATATTTGAAACATTGTGTCAAAATTATTAACATGAAGTCATGAATCATGTGAAGGTAAAAATAACCAATATTTGTGTATGTGTGCTTGCGTGAGTGAGAAAAGAAAAAAAAAAAACAAAGTTTTGTATATATTTTTTTGTCAATCGTTAGACAATTTAATTAATATTTATATATATATATATATCATATATATATTTATATTTATTTTTATTTATATATTAAAATATAATAATAATTATTATAAACTATTATATCACTCAATAAATATTACATATATAAACAAATAAATTATAATATTTATGTTAATAATAAAATTTTATTCCAAACCCAACGCAATTATTATCGTATCCAACCACAACCCCCACTCCAAACATAGCAAGTATTAAAATAATCTATCAAATAATCTTTCAAAATAATGATCCCACATCCTCTATTTTGTCGTCTAATGGCGGAGTGCCAGCTCGCAGTGTCCCAGAGGATAAAAGTACGGCATGCGCGTGGTGATTGTCAAACTTTCAGACACTCCACCAAAGGAGTGCTCCGGCTCCGCTCTTTACACTCTGCCAACTTAGTTGTTACTGCTAATACTATAAATAGCGTTCGGCGCGCGAATGGCGTCCTCCGCGGCTTTGTTTTATTACTGCTCCCCTCGAATTCTTGGCCATCGGAACCCGAATTTTAATAACGACAACCCCACGTCTTTGTCTTCGAATTTTGGCTCTTCTTCACCGTATTCTTCCTATCCTACTGCTTGGTATCATCGCCGCGGGCATACCTCGAATTTTGCTACTTTTTCAGGTACTATCGTCCCCCATTAACGGCTTTCGCTATCTCTTTCTTCTCTCCTTTTTTTTTTTTTGTTTTTTTTTTAGTTTTTAGGGCTTCTTTCTTGTGTAGCTCCGAAAAGAATTGCGGTTGAAAGTCTCATTAAGAAGTTAAAGCGTTGAAGGGAAATCTTGATTTTGTGGAAAGATCCATGTTGCGTGTTCATGTGTATTTAGAATTTTTGGTATTACTACGCCAGTTGTCCTTTCTTCTTGAGTTGTCCATGCCATCTGTAATCATGTCATCGGCCTCTTTCTCTGCGGGGGAAAAATGAAGAAGAATCTTGATACTTAATGTCGATTTAATAACTTGCTTTGTAGTGTCATCTTTTGTCTTAATGGTCAGCATAAAAGTCGATATTCAAAGATGGAGATCTTGCGAATCATGATCAGCATAGAAGTTCTTTGCCAGAAGGCATCTTCTTGATTTTTTTTCCCTTCTGAAAAGTTGAGTGCTATAGATTTTTTATGATTTCTACTACATGTTCGGTGCTCATCTGGCCGTCCTTCTTTCCGTATATCTTCTGCAACTAGTTTTATTTTCTTCTCCAATGTCCTTTAACCATTACTAATTCTTTAGGGGATACCTGAATGGCTTGCTACCCAATATTTATCTTTGATGTGTTTAGGGGATGGCGTTGTTATTAGTGGACTGGGAGAAAAAAAATCCTCTAGTATTTGATTTGGCCTTTAGCTGCATACACCAGTTTAGGAGGAGAGTCTGTTAAGAGCTAAACCTTGTGGAGGTTGAATACCATTTAGACTGTTGATAGTGGTGATTATATCCTAAATCAGTCAGGTATATGCCTGCTTGACAACCAGTAATGTTAAAACTAAAAACCTTTTTGTAACTTGCGGATGCAATGATTTTTATACTGGATTGCTACAGTTGTTCTGTCTTGATTCAATATTTTTACTACTTGATAGCTCCATTAGGAACCACTATCTTCACTACTTGAAACTGCATTCAATATGTTCTTTAAGGGTTTATTTCTACCTTTCAGGCTTAAAGAATATCTGGAAGCATCAAAGGCTTAGAGCTCAAGCCATGACTATACCTCAGGGAAATCTTTCTCTGCCGTGGGGATCTGTTAATGCGGAGGATAAACCCGACCATCTTCTTGTTCTTGTTCATGGCATCTTGGCAAGGTGTGCATGCTATCTTAAGTGAAGTATGATAAGGAGAATCTTTGCCCCATCCTTATGTCACTGCAGGAATAGTTTGTAAGTGGGCTATGGACCTCCTGTTTACTGGTATGACTATAGATGGTTTTGAATGAAGAATTGGTAGAAATAAAAATGAAATACACATGTAGAAGTATACAACGAAGGTTGTAGGAAGAGACCATACGTGTCATCCCTTGCCTTTCACTTCATTTGAGTCCTAAAATATGGAATCTAAGGTATGGAACACACAAGAACATGTTTATTGGAAATGAGGAGAGTGCAAGAGTATGAAGAGGAGTGTAAGCCTCTTGCCCAGACAAGCAATTCGCAGAAGCCACTAGGGATACAATTTCATGATAATGGAAAATATTTTTTTTTTCTGAACTGTACAAACTTGTGGTCCCAAATTTGGATTTCAGTGTCTCATAAGAAAACAATAGGTACTTTATTCACATTACCCTCAATATTTATGTCACCATTTGGTGTTGACTGAAGTTTCCTAGTATTGCAGCCCAAGTGATTGGACATATTTTGAAGCAGAGTTGAAGAGACGATTAGGGAAAAGATTTTTGATTTACGGTATGCTGATTATTCATTGTCAAGATATTATGTTCACTAGATTTAACGAGCTCCATGTTTTGTCCCTTTATTTTATAATTTGTAGGGGAAAGCGGCACTATCAAAATGTCCAGTGATTTTGGCTTGGGTAGGATTTGAAATTAGAGTGTGTCTTTGGAAAATATGTCACTTGTTTTTTTGCAAAGATCAGAAAAAGGGATCCAGACTTTAAAAGAAACCCTGTGATGATAGATATGTTTTTTTAATTGGTTTTAAACTGTTTTATTTCTAGAAAAATTGAGTTTTGCTAGTATTTATTAACTTAATTACTATGTGCAGCAAGTTCATGTAATATGTACGCTAAGACTTTCACAGGAATTGATGGTGCTGGACAACGACTGGCAGATGAAGTAAGTTTGGGTGCCAGTCTTTAAGCATGTCTAATTATATATGTTGGTGTAGCTTATTGCATTGAATCATGGATGCTTAGTTTGTTTGCAGAGACTTCATATGCCTGGGAAAAAGCCCTTTTGATACTTATTTTATAGTATAATGTCTCATTTCCTTATTGATGATTTTCTTTGAATCATGAAAGTATTAGGGTAACCTTTTGTAAATTGTGTTGTTTTTAACACATTTTTGGCAATAAACAGATCATGCAGGTTGTGACAAAGACGGAGAGCCTAAAGAAAATATCCTTTTTGGCCCATTCACTTGGTGGATTATTTGCAAGATATGCAATCAGTGTTCTGTATAGCCCTAATGGCTCTTCTCAATCTAATGATCTGGCTTTTTCTCCCGCAACAAAATTTAGAGCTTTGTGCTCTTCAAATAAAGGTTTGATTGCCGGGCTGGAAGCAATTAATTTTATTACCCTGGCAACTCCTCACCTTGGTGTGAGAGGAAATAAGCAGGTACGTTCTGCTTATGACAATATAACTCATGTGTCTCAGGTTTCATGGAATTACTGACGAGTGTCATCATTTCGTTTTAATTTTATACGCATCAAATATATATGAATTTTTTTAATATTAAAGGAGGAGAAATAATGAATAATTGCAGTAGCCCTGTTTCAATTATTTTTTATCCCTCATAGTAAATTCATCTTGTTGATCTGGTTGAAAGACCAGGTACTTTTATCTGGATGGTGTATCCTAATTGTAAATTCATTTTCTTTTGCTCTAATTGGATGACCTTGCAATCTTATCAAGCGTGCCACATTATATGACTTTTTAAAAATTAATTTAGTGTATTATTTTCTTAAGTTGTTGGATGGGCAACTTATTGTTAAGTATTATTAGTTGTGGCTTAGGATCTGACCTCCAGCCAGTTAATTTTCTTCCATGTTTCAGCTTCCATTCCTTCTCGGTGTATCTTTCTTGGAGAAACTTGCTGCTCCACTTGCCCCCATTTTCACTGGTCGAAGTGGCAGTCAACTCTTCCTCACAGATGGAAAGCCCAATAAACCCCCTCTCTTACTAAGAATGGCTTCTGATTGTGAAGATGGAAAATTCATGTAATTATATTAAAAATTTTAACACGTCTTTTTAAGCAACTCGTGTTGTGTCTTGTGTGCTTTCTTTGAAGCTTACTATGTTCGATTGTTTACAGATCTGCACTTGGCACTTTCAGATGCCGGGTTCTTTATGCCAATGTCTCCTATGACCGTATCCTATTGCCCACAGAATGAACTTTAATTATTATTGGAAGTGATATTCTTCTGTTGCATTTATTGTTGAAATTCTTAATGAGCCTAGATATGGTTGGTTGGCGGACATCTTCTATACGAAGAGAAAAGGAACTTATTAAGGTAACTAAAATTTTATTTTATCAAACCTAGTTGGCTAATGAAATTTTTTCAATCAGCATTTGTAGTCGTAGATAAAAGCATTTGTTTAAAAATAAATGAAATTATGAGGTTTCTTATTTTTTTAGTGGTAGTTATATTTTAAACCAGGTTCCTAACCTAATTTATTTAGTTGCTAATTTGTGGCTTCTTGTGCATCAAGATAGTCTTAATCTAAGGTGTCCTCTTGCTACGAGTTCCTTCATGCGGAAGCTGTAATGTCATAATTATATCAACAATTTCCCTTGAGAACACCAGATCTAGTTCCGATGTGTCTAATGGAAGTTCTTAATAAGAGTTGCCCAAATAGGTGCCTGAGTGTGAGAATGAAACATTTTCAGATTACTTTCTACAACCCACCATGTCATAATCTCTGACACTGAAACAAGCTCAACTCTTGGATGTTTATTTCTTGGAAACTACTGCTCTTGTCATAGAGTTGCTGGCTGTTTTGAACATTTTAGGGATTCAAACAACTTGGTGAATCTAACTCGAATTTATTGCTAAGATAAGTAATTGTCAGACTTTGAAAATTTTTGGTTAGCTCAGCAGTAGAAATTTTTCATGGGTTTGCTTACCCATCTGTACTCAATATCGCTGCCTTTCTCATGACTGCTTAGTTTGCTCTATTAGCTGGAAAGAGGATGCACTTATCCAAGGATTCCATCAAATAAATATGCAATATTATACTAAAACTCCATTCCATCACTCTTCTGAGCTGTCTGATTTGAACTCGCCAGCCTCCTACTCGGTCTTTGGATGGCTACAAACATGTTGTGGATGTGGAGTATTGCCCACCAGTTTTGTCTGAGGCTCCCCATTTCCACCCCAAAGCGGCCCAAGCAAAGGAGGCTGCTCAAAGTCAACCCAGCATACAGAATACAACAGAATATCATGAGATTGTGGAAGGTAGTTATCAAATGTTGACTGAAGCTACTGTCTCTGTTAATACTGAAAGGGTCGCCGCAGGGTAATGACCGGTTGTCTTTCTTTCCAACAGAGGAAATGATACACGGTTTACAACGATTAGGATGGATGAAAGTCGATGTCAGTTTTCACTCTACATTCTGGCCCTTCTTCGCGCATAATAACATCCATGTAAGAGTGAATTCAAATTTGTCGTCTCTCTTATGAGGCCATGCTATCTTCTTATACTTTGTTCTCTTGTTCTTGTAATGAACAGGTGAAAAATGAATGGTTTCATAATGCCGGAGCAGGAGTGGTGAATCATGTTGCAGACACTATAAAGCAGCAGGATTCCTCTTCCATGTTCATTGCTTCTAGTTTGTAGCTACGATGTAGTATGAGATCCTTTTTCCCTGTGTATTTGTCATAATGCCAATTGATGTCTGAGCATGTGAAGGAATGTAAATAAAAACAATGGGCTATTTCACAGTAGGGAACCTCATTTTTTGACCTTGTGAAATACGGGTCATAGTTTCTTTCCTTCACGAGGTCGGGTGCTTGAGCTGGCATTATCTGCTCTTTTAAGGTCCACCATGGTGAAGAAAATACGAATGAAAACACATCTCCTTTGGACTGGAATAATATGAAACATGCCTGACATTTTTGTTGTGGACCATATACCAAATTTTTTATATGATATAGGTGGAAGAATGGTACTTCGATTTATGTATTTTTTTTCCAAATATTTCGTTATAAATTGGTTGCCATTTTCTTAGTATCAGTAAAAAATTTGGAAAATCAAAAATTGCTTCATTGGCATTAGCCTCAACTTGTCTAAATTTACCGTGATCCTAATATATTATCAAATTAAACAATAGAATACCTAACGCCATTTTAAGATGATTATTTGCAGAGCACCTATATAGTCATCTGTGAAAATTGGAAAAGGGATGGAAAGAACTTCAAATGTAAGATATAAATGGATTTCTTGAAGCATTGAAGTTTATCAAACACATGGAGCCAAACTTTTAATGGTGTTTTCCTCGTGGAGATTTCCCCAGGTTGATGGACGTTTTCATTTCAATGCGTTTGGATGCTTTCCATGTGCTTGAATCCCTTGATATATAGCTCAACAACTAATTAACATTATAATAAATCCGTATGATTCAAGCCCAAAACGTCTCAGTCAGATGCTCCGCAACACACAGAAGATGCCAAATAGATGAAAATGTTGACAACGTTGTGCAGTAAAAAGGGGCGGAATTTTTGTGGACAAATACAATGTTCATCACTTTGGTTTCTCCACTGCACTCGTTTGTTGTTAGGCGATTGGTCACTATAAATTCCATGGTGCAAAAACTCGAAAACCCCATCAATCTTCCAACCGAAGAAAAGGAAAGAAACAGATCTGGCAAGTTAAAACAACGGCTGAGAAGGAAGGAGGAATCGTGAAGGAAGGTCATGAAGAAGGGCTGAAAATGGTCGCATCCCTTCTGGAAGACTTTGAGCTGCCAGGAGGGCTTCTCCCCTTGGCCGAGGTAATCGAAGTAGGGTTCGTGAGGAGCACAGGGTACATGCGGATCCAGCAGAAGAAAAAGGTCGAACATAATTTTAAGATGATCAGCAAGCTTGTGAGTTATGACACCTATATCACGGGCTACGTGGAGAAGAAAAGGATCAAGAAGCTCAAAGGAGTGAAGGCGAAGGAGCTGATGCTGTGGCCTCCTGTCCGTGAGATAACTATCGATGATCCACCAACTGGAAAGATCCACTTCAAGAGCCTCGCAGGCATCACCAAGACTTTCCCCGTCGAGGCCTTTGCTCCTGGTCAGTAATGATGTCAGTCTTCTTCAAGACGCTGCATGTTCATGATCCGTTAGTATCGTGAGCTTCAATATGATGTTTTTCTTCCTTAATTTCGGCTACCAGTCTCAAGTACTTGCTTCTCTTCTTCCTTGGAATCATGTTCCACGTCGATCAAAGAGACAAATAACACCGTATTTAAGGCATTCCTTTTTCTTATCTTTCAAGTGTCTGATACCATCAAAGTGTTACCAAGTAGGGTTGTGCTCCAAAGGTGTAAGCCAAAAATACTTGAACAATGCACGTTCAGGAACTATAGAAGCATCGTTCATACATAGAAACTGGAAGCCCTTGTAATTTACTTGGGGAACTGGTTTCATTGAAAGTTCCAGCAATTTTATGCAAAGTGAATAAGAACTAGCTAGCGTGCATGGAAATGCAGCAAAGACCTTCTGCAGCTTCAATATCTCTTCGCGTTCTAACATCCTTAGCTAGTCCTCCAGGAATTCTTAACCACCCAATACTTGGTTCCACTGCTAGTTTTTCCATAGGTAGCCAACATCCGTGGCACCATGGTTGAGGTCGGTTCCACACCCTCTCCAAAACCTATAACATTGGCAGCACTTGAGGGGAGGATTTCTCCTCTGTCATTGCTGGTGCCACCAGCACCCTAGTATGGGTAACCGGATTCGGATGGGATGCCGCGACTGCAGAAAATGAACTCAAATGCAGAGTCTATGGGACCACCATTGCGGCCCAGGTCTTCCAGGTAGATAAATTAGGGTTTCTAGATTAAACTTTGATATGATTTATAAACTGAAAACCCTTTCAACGAGGGTTGTTAAAAACTCCAGGGAATGTACGAATTTGGAACTTGTAATAAAATAATTAGTGTGAGAATATTTTTTTCGAACTTTTTAAACTCTAGCAACCAGTCCATGCGCCCTTAATAATTATTCAGGCCCAACACCTCAAACATGTTGAATAGAACACATAATCAGTGTGTGAATACAAGTGGTTTGTTTTGGTTTTTAATTACATATCACAAAGCATTTATAGCTGGAAGAAAGCCTGAAAGCTTGAAGGAAACAAAAACTCAGTATGTAATGTGAATAGGGGTGATCAACAATTTTGAAAAACCGCCCGATCCGCCCAAATATTTATGAAATTATCATAAAAACCGCAATTTGGAAGCATGGTCAAGACCGAACCGTCTTTTATGGTTTGGTGGCTGCTCGTACACGCTCACACAGTTATATGGTTTATTTTATACTTATTATTAATTTGAATGACTATCTTTTAATTTAAGTTTAATTTATCAATTAATTTATAGAACTTACTAATTTTCGCATATGATTTATTTTTATTTTTATTCATCTCAAACGTGAAAGATGGAGCTTTTATGTAAAATTTGATTTAAAAAAATCTTGCAACTCTAAATATGTTTTTTTTTATAATTATAATGACCTAACGAATTTACATGACAAACAATTATACCTAAAAAAATAAAAACCACAAAACGAGCGATCAAATGTGTTTTCGATTAACTCTCCTTAATATGTCTTTGAATGATCAAATTTGCTATCATTTGTGTTAGTTTTTGGTGTTTATTTGATTAAGTTTTAATTAAATGAAATCAAGTTTTTCTTCAATCAAATTAATTTATGTTTATCAATATTACATAAAAATGTAAATCATTCAAATTTAAACTAAAAAGACATTAATTTGAGGTTAATAACATATTGTTCTCCACCAAACAAATAGAACAACTAGATATTGTTCAGCTGACCAAAAAAACATTTAAAGACACAGCACCGGCACCTAACATATATACAAATGTAAAAATTATGACCTCAAAAGCCTCATCCTTTGAAGCTTCTTTCAAAAAGTACTTTAAATGATCATTTAAACGTAGATAATTTTTGTTTTGCTAGTTAAGAATAATGATATCTATACATAAATAAGTTAAGGACTATAATCTGAGGAAATTTAATAAAAAATTATATTTTGATTTGAAATAAATATTACTAATATGTATTTATAAAATAATTTAAACATTACACGAAAGTCCTTTTCCTATTTTATTTATTCTCCATAAATATATGATCAAAACTTAAAAATTAACAATTATGTTTTGGGTAATTATACTATATAGTGCGAGTTTTTAATTTGATTTACCCTGTGTAAAAGGATATAATTTACTAAATTTTATAATTTAAACTTGGTTTAGATCATATAAAAATTAATTTTTATATTTTAAATTTAGATTAAATCATATTAAAAACTGTTAGATAGCATTAAATTGCTTAAACGGTGCCAAGTCGCACAATATTTTGACTTTTAAAACCGCGCCAAACCATACTAAACTGCATCGAATTGTATATAACAATTTGGTTTAATATTAGTCCCCATAAAAATGAAATCGCGTGAGGGAAAAAAAATGAAATCGCACCGGGATCACTCTAGATGTGATAATAGGTTGGTCATATATTTATTAACTCTGATTCAATTGTGATTATATAAGTCATATATACCCAAATTATTATGGTAGGGCCCACTATATTGATTATAGAAAATATAAATATAATCTACATATAATAAAATTGGGGGATAACAACTGAACTAGCTAATGATCGTTTCTGCAGGAAAAGGTCAATCTCAATAGGCGAAAAACCACCATTTGGGTTTGAAATAGTTGCAACTTCAGGATTCCATTGACAAAATTAAATCTTTGAGTTTTTTTCTTTAATTTCAAAATTTTTCCGATCACGACTACTTTAATTTGACAATTATTTTGTCCCAAAAGCAAGAGATTCCCTTCATACGCATATCTGTCTCGGGACGACAAGTCTGGTAAGAACACTATTGTATCGTTGACTTAAGATATTGACAGCTTCTTCTTTGTCCTGAAAAGTCTCAAGTTAGATAACAGTATCTGGACGGCTACTATCCCCTCTCAAAATTCAAAGGGTTGATGAGAAGGGCACCTCGGGGCCCACCGAAGCTAAAGTCGCCCTTAAAATAATTGAAGTCTAGACTCGGTTTCGCCCTTGCAAGTTGCGGCCATTTTTCAGCTGGAATCTGACGTCGAAGGGTAGTAGTTGTAAGCAGTTAACCCAATCTGTCTGCCATAAGCCCATATGTGTCAGATAATTCTTTATTTAGTAAACATACTCTTTTCTAAAATCTTAGCGCATTCTGTAATTAGTCAAATGATAATGAATTAGACAAAAACAACCTTGCTTATGCATTTGGCTAACCTGTCCCCCGGTTGGGTGTCGTCCAGTACTTATACGACGTTGAGATTTGTAAACAAAGCGCAGCTTTCGTTCGTCTTATTGCTCCTTATAGTCGGTTCGGTATCTGAAATGCAAGAATTCCAGACTATCGAGATGCAAAAGCCGTGGATGTCTTCTCACTGATGGATTTTTGTTTTTATTTTTTTAACTTCTTGCTATAAAGCTGCAATAATCCCTCTTGTGGTCTTTTTGGTTTGCCTCCTCTTCGACAAAATAATGTCCATGCCATCGCTCACTGCGAATACCCCTTCCGTTCCCAATCTCAGGACTCGATCTATAATGCTTGCTTTCTGGTTTGCGCTAGCCACTCGCCCTCCTGGCCTAGACCCATAATTTTTTGTAAACATATCTGTATCGACCTGGATTGGTGCGATAAATTCAAATTCCAGTTTTTTACTATTTGCATGCATCAAAGATTTGAAGTTTATGCTGGCAGGTATTCTGGATTTTTTAGATTTTCTGGGCACTCGTAAACTTTTAAACTTCGTATTCACTTGTTCATAAGCACAAACACTTTTTGTTAGTAGACAATGTCTCTTGTTTTAATTTCTTGAAATCGGTTCAGGGTAATTTTCTACATGAGCACCTGTTTCTAGCACACATGCTTTGTGGTGATATTGATGAGATAGAGAATATTTTCACAGGCGTGTCGATATCTGATTTGCTTTCATAATCATTTACTTACGTTGATAACCCTGGCTGAGAGTCTGAATATGTATTGTGAGAATCCGTATATCTTTGAGCCAGATTGTGGTGACTTAGTGAATCTCTCGTCCCTGAATTCAAGTGGGTTTACGGAGAATTGGGGTAGTGGATCAAAGTCTGTTAAACAATCATTGGTGTTGGACGGTGAGAAGCGGGAGTTAGCGAAGGCTTCAGGGAGATTGGGGAAGAAAGAAGGAGACTCAGGGACTAAGACAATGGCTGCTTTGAAGAGCCATAGTGAGGCAGAGAGGAGGAGGAGAGAAAGAATCAATGCGCATTTGGCGACTCTTCGAGGACTTGTACCAAACACTGAAAAGGTCAGTATTGCATCGACAAGATATATTAACCCTTCGGTTTTATGGCACGTAACAACTACTCTTTAGTTTATCCGGGACTTGATTTGTGTGTTCTGTGCCTCATTTATATGCTGGGAAAGTATTGATTTCATTTCACAGTTCTCTTCTTTCATCACCTGTGTTAATCAGTAAGAATGAGGAATTTGAATCGTTTTTTAAATAAAAGAACGAATGGTTGGATGCACTGAATGTCAATTTTACTTTGGTTTGTGTTTTGACTTCATTTATTGGTTTCTCCTTTTGGCCGCTTGTTGGTCTAGTGATTGGGCTGTATGCCTTGTCAAGTTTCTCCTGTGCTGAAAACTCTGTAGTGTATCTGTTTCTTGCTTGTGCATATTTCTATACACTTCTGTGTGATCCAATTATAAATGTACATCATCAGGTTTAAATATTTTCAACAATTCATCCCCTGGTGATGTTTTTGCTTCTTTATGCTTAATTCATGATCAACTTCTAGCCTTCGTAACATGCACTTCAAACACAATATTTTGTATATTGAATACTGAAAAAAGGCACTAACTTTAATTTTAACTCTGATTCTGAAGGGCTGAAGTCAACTAAGAAGTTTAGATGTCCATTAGGGCTAGAAATTGTAGCTTGTAGTTAAAATATGCTACTCAATGTTCATTAAGACGTAAGCTGCTGAAACAAATCCGATCTGAAACGCAACTTTCCTTTACATGTCACTGCCTGACAGAAGAAACTTTCTAGCTGCCAAAAACATAATATGGAATTGGCATCTAGTGGTAGATATGAATTGGGTGTCAGCTATTCTGTAATTGCGTTCAAGTATTTAACATGTATCGTCAAGGTTCTAGTACATTCACACTCTTCAAAGGTCAAGTATATTCTCAGTCTTGTTCTGGATAAACAATTCAAATAAGAGGTTATTCTATCTTCAAATTGTCAACTCCATAGTATTAAATTTGAGGAAGTAGTGGTATTGACTAAATTTACAATAGCCAGTCACTATCTTCTTATGAATAATACTTCATTTTGAAGGTCAAAGTTTTTTGCTTCTGCATCTACAATTCGTCGTGGCTGCAGAAGATTATGATTGGATATAGGCTACCTGCCAGCTGATCTGGATGAATGGTATCCAGTTTATCTTGTGGGTCATTTTCAAATGGTTATAATAGTGAGTTTTCTCTTGTATTAGACTAAGGTAAAGTTTGTGTTTGTGCTGAAGTAATCTGGCATATTATGTTTGCTTGGTAATGAAGAAACAGCAAAAGAGGTGCTTATAGATAATCTATTATTAATTAGCCTAGAAAAGTATAATGTATAAATTAAGGTGTCATCATATGCCAACTATTGGTTGCATGAGTTGACTTGATGGTGCAAACTTCCCTGAGTTATGTTTGAAGCTGCTAAGACAGAACAAACCACGTACTTGTTTACTAATTAAGCCTGCATGAGTTAAGTTGATCCTTGTCAATCTTTGACTTTGTCTAAATTTGACTTTCTTATTGTATTATTAAGTCAAGTTGTTGGCATGTTGTGTCAATCTAACATATATATTTATATATGGCATTTTTTTTTTTTTTTTTTATCTGTCCAATATTAAATTGGAATTGGTAGCTCCAGTTGTTGGTTTTGCAGGAGATTAATTAGAAATATATTATTCTTACAAATTTCTCCTAGCTTTGGAATTATAAAATAAGAATATAGGAAATATAGTGGAAAGAAGTCCCTTTATGAGGATTATTACTTTCAGCTGAAAATGAACATATTCTCAAATGGGCAATCACTGTTTCAAGGATGTTTCTTTCTCGTAGATAATAAGTAGTCTGAACCTAATTCATTCTTGCAATGTTGGTTGACAGATGGACAAAGCCACATTACTGGCGAAAGTCGTCAACCAAGTAAAGCAACTGAAGACAACTGCAACAGAAGCCAGTGAAGGTCTCAACATTCCAATGGACACCAATGGCTTAGATGTTGCCATACCAGAGAACGACGCAGATGATGGCTCATTGTTGGTGAAGGCTTCACTTTGCTGTGACTACAGGCCTGATCTCTTGTCTGATATAAGGCAAGCTATCAATGATCTCCCTGTACAAGTTCTGAAGAGCGAGATCTCTACATTGGGAGGCAGGGTGAAGAGTGTATTCTTAATCACTGCACGTGAAGGGAACGCTACCAGTGCTGCAGCTTGGGAACTTATTGTGAGCTCTGTTCGTGCGGCTTTGTCCAGCATTCTTGACAAGGTCTCGGCATCCGCAGAGCAAGATGAGTGGTTAGTGTTCCCTCAGAAGAGGCAACGGGTTTCTTATTTAGATTCTTAATGCTGTGGTCGTGAGGGTTCTCGCGGACAGTGATATTATCGTTTAATGCCTGTGGAAATATGTCTCCTTCAGTGGCGGTGTTAAGGTAGCATGGACTTCGGTTCTGGAATTATTGAAATTCTGAGATTGTGTAGATGCTGTTGAAACTTTGGATGCATCAGTGGGAGTTTAATGTGGTCTGATAAGTGTGTCTGCTTATGTGGATTGTTGGATTATATGTAACTGTTGTCTAGTCAATGTTCCATTGGAAAGGTTTAGTTGAAGATCTAATTCAACGAACTCTGTCCTTTAATCATTAGTAACTTTTGTACTGTTCATGTCAACAGCAAGCACCAGTGGTCTAGTGGTAGAATAGTACCCTGCCACGGTACAGACCCGGGTTCGATTCCCGGCTGGTGCATCTTTTTGTCAGAATAATAAATTTTATCCGCCTATAAAGCCTGAGAAATTGATGATTGTAATTAAAGCAAATAGAACCCTTTTTGACTGAGTCAATAAGTTAGGTCAATTTAGTGGAATCAGATGAAATAAATATTGACAGTGAGAATGGCACCTCATTTTTGTGCATTTTGATTGCGCATATACACACGATTAATTTCCAATTTCAAATAATGGCATTTATTACTATTGTCTTTTTTTTATTTTTTTATTTTTTTATTTTGAGAAAACGAGGGGTTAGTCAATTTCTTATGGAGTATTCATCATTTTTTGTAGCTAGAAAAATAGATTCAAATGCGTCATTACTATAATCTTTTTTTTTTTTTTTTTTTGTGAGAACACGAGGGCTACTCAATTTTTTTGGAGTATTCATCTTTTTTTGTACTTAGAAATATACATTCAAACATGTAGCATTCTGATCTTTTTAAGTTTTTTTTTTTTTTCTAAGTCACGCACTCGTTCACTCTTAAAACGTACTCACGCTTATTCACGCTTACATTCATTTTCAATGGCATTCAAACTTCATACTTCAAACTTGAAATGTCGAACATAAAGTGGTTGGGTGTCTCTCTTCAAGACTGAGTAGCATTATGGTCCTAAACTTCTTGAAATTCAGAATAATGCGTTCGCTAAAAAATTGAACTTGCCCTCTATATATCATCCAACGCTACAAGGATACTGATTGCTTACCCATATAATTATCAAATAATTTTTTAATAATGACAATTCGCATTTGATGTTTTGTTTGTCTAATTGGACCCTTTTCCTTATACTATCCAACTCACTACTTTTTAATATATATCAATCCTTATATATCCATAAGTTAAATTGAAAGGTACATGAATCATCCAAAAGGTTGCGAATATGTTTCTATTCCAAATTAACCAATTGTGAACGAAACCAATTTCGTAATACAATTCTGACTGCATAAATAAGAAATAATATTAAATTTGGATTCTGTAAATATTGATTACATCTCAACCAAAAAAAAAAAAGTGATTACCATGATGAAATATTTCCACGTTTGCATTAATCTGGTCTTTTTTTGGAGACTTCTAAGTATATATTCCATTTACAATCGCTACACATGACCACATTGTCCATATCTTCATTTTTCTTTTTTTTTTTCTTTTTCTCTCTTTATAAAAATGGTATTTTCATTTTGTTTGAAGAATTACCATGCTGAGAGGGTAATATCTCTTGCTCAGAACGACTCGTTTATGCACCATTTGCCCTTGGAACAATGGGGATTCTTGCTCATAATGAGTCAAGAAAGCGGACTTTATTGGGATATATCACTTTCTGCTTGTGTACATTTGGACTTTTAGTGGTATGATTTGCTCTCAGTCCATCATTCTTTATGTATCTTTTCTTAAAGCATGTAATTTGAATATATATATATATATATATATATATATATGAGATGGAGTGCCTTTATATATATATGCCTTTTATCTGAGATCATGCAGATATATATATATATATATATATGTGTGTGTGTGCCTTTCTGTTGCTGCTTTCAGAGTTGCAGTGCCAATGTTCAAGGTGGAGTGCTTTTAGACTTACCTTTTATGTGTCCAGAATTCATCCAGGTAAATTTTGTGTAAATGCAATTTATTTATAAAAAAATTTGTTAGCATGTCATCGAGTGTTAAATGAATCGAGTTTAAATTGTAACTTGAACTTAATAACAACTCGAATTCGATTTAATTTAATTTTGTAAAAGGATGAATTTATGCTTCAGTTAGAATCAAGTATCGAAATTGGGCTTTAAAACAAAATGCAAAATTTAAGTTCAATTTTGATAAAATGAAAAACCTATTTCGAATTGAATTTTAGTTGAATAGCTGAATTTCTGCATGCCTGTTTAGTTTCTTGCCTTACATGCTTGTAGTCATTCTTTGCCAGTATGGGTGCACCTGGATCCTTGGCTTCTGTGTTGAGATTAGGGCTGTGAGTTAGTCAAGTTACTCGACTCGACTCGTCGAGTAGCTCGACTCAAAACTTGGTTTGAGCTCGAGCATTGTTGAGTTCGAGTCGAGCTCGAGCTACTCGAGTGGTTTATCGAGTCGAATTCGAGTTGACTCTGTGTCGAGTCGACGAGTTTCGAGTAACTCGACTCGATGACAGTTTTGTAAATAAGTTTTCATCCTGTGACATTTTAGACATTTGTTATTTTACTGATATATTTTCGATTAATTAACTTCAAGTACTTAAGCTCGAGCTCGAGCTCGAGTACTCGAGCTTGAAAGCTCGATCCAGTCTCGAGCTCGAGCTGCTCGATTCAGTCTCGAGTTGAGCTCATCTGCTCGACTCGAGCTTCACCATTACGTTGTCAAGTCGAGCTCGAGTATACCACTATTCGAGTTTGATTCGACTCGATCTCACCCCTAGTTGAGACTAGTAATAAAACCAGATTTTGATTCAAAAAAAAAAGTCATCATAGCCTGAGAAAAGGGTTTTTGTATGCTATTGCATCACTTTTAATAGTAAGCTAGATTTCATCATCATTTACTCACTATGATATTTTTTAATAATTGTTATATTTGCTTGTAATTATTCATCGTCTAAAAATATATATTAAATTATTATTATTTTTAATCTTTTTTTCTTTTCTTATTTTTATAGAATTTTCGGAACAAAAATACTTAAAAGCACGTACTATAGTTGCAAAACAAACAAAGCCAAAATTTTGATAAAGTTCTTTTCATATTAAATTGCTACATAAACTTTAATCAACAAGGAGTTGTTACTATAATGAATTGGACATGAATTTGATATATGTACTCACACAGGCCATTTTCCCTGGAATGTTGTATGAAAATACTAGTAAACGCCAATTGGGCTCTTGGTAAGTGGTCTTTCAGTCATTGTAGTTTTTTGTTTTTGTCTGTATGCATTTTAGCCTGCTCCATTAATATCAAACTTTCACGTGTTTTGTTTTGTATTGCGCAATAATTATACAAATACATGTTCACCTTGTATTGTGTAGCCTTATCATTATATTGATTTTATCAACTTAGACATGGTTGAAGCTTGGTGCTCGTAGGCACCGGAGTAGAATGCATTGGGTAATTTGCTTGCATTTTTTCTTCTTGCAGGAACTTTTTGTGAGGTTGTCTTGGATTTGTTGTGGTTAATTGGGAAGTTTTAAGCCTATGATATTTATTTCTTTCCATTTGGCATGTAAACATTATTAGCTTAAAGAATGGCTTCAAAGATTTAAGCTACTACCCTCATAGCAACTAACTATTTTAATTGCATTTGCATTAAGATAGTTCGTACAATATGTAAGGACAATGATGATATGGGAAATGACTTTGATCGACAAAGGGTAAGAGGGTTGATCATGAGAATGATAAAATCAAACATACATTGTACTAACTGGTCCCCACTTCAATTCTATGGTTGGATACAAGTACGTAGAAAATTGAGCATGTGTCCTCATCAATGCTTAAAAATTAAAACCCTCTTCTTCTTTGGTTACTTTACTCAAGAAGAGCAGATCGGAGCAGGTTTCAGACATCATTCGAATTAGCATTAAAGTATACATGCGTATGAGTTACACATAGTAAATGACAAGGGAACTACTTAGACAACTACGATGATCTGACTACAGATCATAAGCTAAGGATTTCCTGAGTAAGAACCATTATATTGTCATGTTTTTCATGAATTAGATAATTATAATAAAGGAGAAGAATCTTAGAAATAGAGAAGCTTCCGAGCATGTTTCTCTAGAAAAGATCAATATAAACGTTTTTCTTCTTTCAAAACAGTTGAACCACTTCCACTCTACATCGATGAGACGACAAATGTGTTCTCAGGACAATAAATTGCACGGCCTGTGTGAAGCACGTTTCTCTTCATATAATCTCCTATGATTTTCTAAGTGGAAATATAACGTACGTTCATAAATGTATGGTGATATCACATTCTTATGTTACTTTAATTACAGCAGCTGAGTTCATTTACTAAAATGTCCCAAAAAAAAAAATAATTTTTTTCCCATCTCATAGCAACTCTAGGCCTTCCCACCTGCGGTTCTGAGCCCACCATTTGTTTTTCCAACACACAACATTTTCCTTTTTCTATTTTTTTTTTTTGATTTTTTATTTACCTCTACATGCATCCACTTATACACGCTTCTCAATGGGTTTAAACCCAACACCTCAAAGATGGAATCTGAAGTTCAAGCCAATAGTTTTCCCTAGGAGACAAACAACATTTACTTTACTCTCTCAAAATTAGTTTACTCAGACCAGAACTTGGAATGCATTGCCAAATTAATTTCAAGAAACACAAACCACGAATTAAGTTTTCATTTTCTATTACGTGTTAATCTTTCTTGGACAGCAGCGTTGACCACTCTCTCGTAAATGTTGATGTCAGTTTTTATTAATAATTAATGTACACGAGATCACTAAGTCCTGCTCACGGGTGTCATGAATATGTTTGTAATTTGTCGTCTACCCAAGAATCAAATTTCCCTAGTTAATGAGCTTCATCTTGTCTCAAATTTTCCATGCATGGAGCTTACTACGATGCAGGCTGATTAGCTGTAAGGTGGGAGCTCCAGGACGATATTTATTTTTTTTGGAATCTCAAATCCGAAAAATAAGGAAACAAGGCACATGACATGGGTTATGTGTACTGGCTCTGGATTCATCATAAGATTAAATTAAATAAACCTGAACTATATATTATTCTAATTAGTATAAGGTTACCGAATGATTTCTCAAAAACAAAAAATATATTATTATTTTTTAGAAAAAAAAAAATCACCCTTTTTTCCTCAGACTAAAAGTCATGATTAACGTGGAAGCCATCACAAGAACTAAAATAATAATTAATTATTGTGTTCGAATGCGTTGTAAATGGGGATTTAGTCCATGTTTAACTGTGTTTTTTTTAATTTTATACTGATAACACTAATTCAATCGATGTTATCATTAATGAATAAAAAATTTTAATATGGGAAGAAATTCTTGCCCAGATTTTTCTTTCATCTCATGAGTCAGACAGCTATCTGATCTGCATTTGTTTTTGGCTCTCTCTCTGTCTGTCGTATTTTGCCACAAAGTCTTCTCCCTTGTCCGATTCTTCACTTTCTTCTCACCAAAACTCAAAGAGTCATAGACGCCAAAGACGGAAGAAAAATTCAAGTTCTTTGAAATATGTCAGTTCCACAGGCACCAGAGAAGTCAAATTCTTTGACTAGCTGGTTCTCCACATATGCAGCGCGAAGGTTCTTTTCTCGCATGCGAAGGTTCCTCCGTTCAAACACCGCCACAAGACAGCACAGAACGCCGGAGAAGCCTACAGGTACAGACATGGATGCACGTAGAGAAGCGGAGATTGAAGAGGGCCTGGCGGGTAAAACAGATGGGCTTGACGGTTGTGGGGGTGATGGATGGGTGGTGACCCTGCAGAGGTCTGTGAAGAGGCTTCATTTTGGTAGCCTGGAGGAGAAAGAGGCGGCGGCGAAGGAGATACAGAAGCTGGCGGAGCACGACTCGAAGCGGCGGAAAACCATGGCGGAACTCGGCGTCATTCCGCCGCTGGTGGCCATGGTTGGTTCGGGAACGGTGGCGCGTCAGAGATTGGCTGTTCGAGCGTTGATTGAACTCGCCAATGGCTGTTTCACGTAAGTTTATTTTCCCGAAGCTCGTTGGGATTCCATTTTCGAGTGTTTATTAGCTATATATCTTGCATCAGAAATTAGGTTTAGAGAAAGGTTGTTGATAGGTATGGTTGCAACTTCATAGCATCAAAATCCAGGCCTGAACTTGACTTCTGAGTTTTGATTAGTCAGATCATCATCCCAAATCAGGAAAAGAGGTGTTAATGAACTTTCTGAATCGATATCTTTCTAGTAAAATTGTTAGAAAATAAATGCAGAATAATGTTTCAGTAGTTCCACACGGGCATAGTTGTTAAATCATTGTTGGTGGGATTAAATTTGACCTGAGGCTTTAATGAGAATTAGATTTGGTGATCAGTTTCTAGGTGGATTGTTGAATGTGTTCCACTCTGTACTTAAAAATATACCATGTGTCATGATATTTAAAGATAACTAAATTTTACGTAGTACATGCTATGATAAACACTCAGTGCAGTCTAACAAACCGTTGAACAAACGTAGTAACCAATCTTTATGGTATGAGGCCCCATGCTCGAATGAGGAGGACTCAGTGCGCAATATGTGAATTGGAAATTGGACTATCCAGGCACGAGGAGTCAACCATAAATGAGGCCCAGTGGCCACTATTGATTTGGGTGGGAGAGCTTAAGGGCAACTTCAGTTGTTAAATCTGTTGTTAGCAGAAGAAGATATGAAGCAGAAGTGTTATGAGGGTGTCACTGTTAACTGCATGCCCAGTAAAAGTTACTTGAACAAGGGTTATCTGTCAACTAACTTAAAACTTGATTCTTGACCCTGGTTTTCAAGGGCAAACTCAGTTGAGAGAATCTTGTTGACTTCTCCCGGTTGGCATAAGACGTGTGTACCGACACTTTTGTCCCTTGAACGTGCCAGTTTTTCCAGATTAGCCTTATTTTAATCTGTATTCCCTAATTCATATGTCAAGGTTTGTTTCTTTAACTACTGGCATTCACGTTCCCTTTGCTCTTATTCCAGGAACAAGGCTTTACTGGTTAAGGCAGGAATCTTGTCAAAATTACCCGAAAATATGGCTGTCTTGGAGGAAAACGCCAGGCAAGAATGTGCACAACTCCTCTTGTCTATATCAGCCCTGGCCAGCAGACAATTTTCCTTCACTTCAGCAAGAATTATTCCCACTGTAGTCTCCATTCTTGAGTCAAGTCCAAACAGTGTAGAGACCAAACAATCATGTTTAA
Organism: Avicennia marina; assembly: GCA_019155195.1. Taxonomy (NCBI): domain Eukaryota; kingdom Viridiplantae; phylum Streptophyta; class Magnoliopsida; order Lamiales; family Acanthaceae; genus Avicennia; species Avicennia marina. The sequence goes on from CM032776.1 coordinate 1,001,584, forward strand.
GCACACTGTATAACCTGTCTTCAGTTTGGGAAAATGCCGGAACATTGGTTGCCGCTGGCGCCGTCAGCACTCTAATAAGGTTGTCCTTAGTGAAAGAAGTATCAGAAAAATCCTTGGCAACTTTAGGGAACCTGGTTGTAACCCTAGCAGGGAGGAAAACCCTGGAGCAGAATCCCACGGTGCCCCAGGGGTTGATAGAGATCATGACTTGGGAAGACAAGCCCAAGTGCCAAGAATCAGCTGCATACATTTTGATGATTTTAGCTCATCAAAGTTCCTCTCAGAGGCAGAAAATGGCCGAGTCTGGAATCGTTCAAGTACTTCTTGAACTGACATTGTTAGGCAGTGACTTGGCGCAGAAAAGAGCTCTGAAAATACTCCAGTGGTTTAAGGATGAAAGGCAAGAGAAAATGGGGCCTCATTCAGGTCCACAGATGGGGAGGATGTCTATCGGTTCACCAGACAATCAGAGGGATATTGACGAAGGGAAGAGATTGATGAACAAGATAGTAAAGCAAAGTTTACACAAAAATATGGAAACCATTACTCGTCGGGCCAATGGGGCTGGGGATTCTTCAAGGCTTAAGGCTCTGGTGATTAGCTCGAGTTCTAAAAGCCTGCCTTCATAGAGATCGATACAATGCCGTTGATCAGGCAAGAATGGCCTTTTTTTTTTCCTGGGCTTGAAAAGTGTACATAATGAAGGGATGAGGCTAGTACAGGGAAGAATGAACACGTTCTCTCATTACGGTGCACTTCTGGTGCAAGAAATGTGTTCCAAAATGATCAAAGTCGTAATCATCTCTAGCGAGCATGTTGGTTGAAAGTGATGAAGAAAATGATCAAGCAAGGACATTAACAATTCTGAAATTTTAGGTCCATTGCCAAATCTTCTTTCTGTCTCCCTTCTTCACATTCCAGAAATCTCTCTTCCACAGCACCCTCCAAAATGACACTCGCCACTGTCAGGCAGAACCCAAGAAATGTAATGCATCCCACTATTATTTGATCTGCTATGAAACCTAGGAATAAAGGCGAGCTGTGTAATTATTTGCATCAAACATGTAATGTTGCAGGCTATTCACAAACCCGTATGAACCCTTTCTCTTAGCTTCCTGCAGTTTCTCTCTGTGGCTGTCCTGTTCTAGTCCCAAACAAGAATTCATTGTATGCTGATAGGATGAATAATCAGAATTTGGACACTTGCAAGATTGACTTGATGTTTCCGTTGTTCAGTCATAGGTTTCACATAACAGAATGGTTTTCCCCTGTTACGTAATGCTTAAATTAGACAACGTGATACAAGGCATCCATGGCAGATTCCTTTTACCCTGCATCTCAATATCCCCTTCTCTCTTCAATTGGAATCCTATTAAATAGCTATAAAATGAAAGAATTATAAGAACATCTGGCTTCTCTACCTGATTAATTGATGCTCTGGGGTCTTACTAAAGAAAAGTAAAGTGGGAGGCATCAGGAGGCAACTCTTTCTGTCACCTCTTATGTGTATGATGGGATAGTAACTTTTTTTTCTTTTCTTTTTGGTGTATTTGTTAAAGCATGATTAGTATACAAGAATAAAGTAGAAATAGAATAGTAATTCTTACGTTATTTTTATTCTTACAATTGAAATGATTAGATATTGAGAATCATCATTTCATTAGAAATCAGTATTTTCAAAAACAAAGAATATCCGTTCTTCCCCACCCTTATAAGTTTACTCATTCTCACATTATTGAGAATGACTTATATTTTACACTATTGAAATAATTTTATTAATTTTTAGATTTGCAAGATTTATATCAACAAATAATATATATTATTAATAAATAAATTAAATATAAAAATGTCATATGTGAAAATATTAATACTCACACACACACACACACATTACATAGGCATTCCTAAAAATACTAAATATGTAAAATATATGTTCATATTTATGCATCCAATAAAAGTACTAAATTAATTTTTAGCTATAATAAAAATGACCATTAAATATAACATATGTTGGTATACTTAATCAATAAGCATAATATAATGAAAATATGGACATATACATATATATATTATAAATATTTAGTATATTTAGCTAATATAGAAATATCAATTGAATATTCAATTTTTTCATATAATGAATATCTATATAAAGTTAAATATAAAGCTATATAAATATTTATTTTACAATAATACATGTTCGTTTAAGTACCTGCTTTATATATAAATATATAATTTTTGCATGCAATATAAATACTGTATAGTTGTATAAATATTAAATATTTATTATATATCTAAATATATAGAGTCATACAACAAAGATATAATAATTAATTAAATATTTTCAAATAATGTCCTTTTATTAAAAAATATTTATCTTTAATTACTTATATTAATTTTTAATTATTATTCTTAAATATAAAATTAAATAATAAAATGACAATTTCATTCCATTCTTATTCCTAATGCTGTGTTTTTGCATACCAAATAAAAAAATAGTAAATCATCTCATTCCTTCCGTTCATGCATACCAATCATAGCCTTAGAGTTTTTGATCCAGGGACAATGTCATTTTATGATTCAAAATAGTTTTTTGCTGAATTATTATTTTTATTATTAATATAGGCATCAATTGTTGCTTTCATCAACGTAATTAACAGCTTTGCTTTTCAGGCAATTTACACTTCACCACTTATTGGGTGTCTCAAGACTTAAATATTTTATATAGCCCTATATTTTGTCTTGTCTTCAAAACTTCCTAAATAAACAATATTTCTTTTCAAATTAATAGTAGTTTTTGAGTTTTCTGATGATGTGTCTTTCCTGTTCTGATGTTACATACAAACCAAAGGCAAGTAGTGGCAGCCAGAGACAAATATAAAAAACCCAACAAGGCTTCTCAAATTTTACTTCAACTATTGTCGTTTTTCAATCAGCTTCCAAAACATTAGGAAGAGAGCTTCATCAGAAGACTGCAATTATCATTACCAGATACAAAATACCTGTTAAACGGAGGAGCATCCACGGAACAATACTGGACTCTGTTCTGAGGTGCCTTACTTGCCGGGTTATCCAGGGAACCAGGAACTTCAGTTGTGCCTGTTCACATTCAAACTGGAAAAGCAGGTTTAAGGCATTGTTGAAGAATGGATTAACTGATTCTATAAATACCCAGTCCCTTCTGCATAGACCGATACACTTCCTTAATATCAAAACTGATTAGCATATTAAATATAGTGCGGCCTACCATATACACTCATGTAGCTAAAAATGGGCCTGACACCCAACCGGAGGTTTATTCTAGCAGCACTGTTGTTGTTGGAGATGTGGGCTCCCCAAGGCACAGCTTGCGCATTGCCTGATGCATCGATGATTGAGAAACATGAGCAATGCATGGCGCCGTATGGACGTACCTACAAAGAGGAAGCAGAGAAGGCCGAGAGATTCAAAATATTCAGGGAGATTATGGAGTACATCCAGTCATTCAATGAAGCAGGGGCCAAGCCTTACAAACTTGCCATAAACAAGTTCGCTGATTTGACAAATGAGGAGTTCTGGGCTTCTCGAAATGGATTCAAAATGGGATCTCACCAGAAATCATCTAAGATTCCTTCATTCAGGTATGCTAATGTTACTTCAGTCCCATCCACTATGGACTGGAGAAAGAAGGGAGCCATCACAGGTGTTAAGGACCAACACCAATGTGCTAAATGAAATAAGACGCCACAAACTTTAATTTTGCCTTTTCCCAGGATAAGTTGAGAGTTACATCAGCAGAGAGACTAATTTCTTCATAAACTAAAATACAGGATTCTGCTGGGCATTTTCTGCTGTTGCAGCCACTGAAGGAGTCAACAAGCTCACAACCAGGAAGCTCATTTCATTATCTGAACAAGAACTTGTGGATTGTGATACAAGCGAAAATCAGGGCTGCAGTGGTGGTTTGATGAACAACACCTTTTGAGTTCATTATTAGTAACAATGGACTCACAACTGAGTCTAAATACCCATATCAGGGAGCTGATGGAACCTGCAACACTAACAAGGAATCCTCTCATGCTGCCAAGATTGCAGTGTACGACGATGTTCCTGCAAACAGTGAGTCTGCATTACTCAAAGCTGTGGCTAACCAACCAGTATCCATTGCCATTGATGCTAGCGGATACAATTTCCAGTTCTACTTTAGTGGAGTCTGCATTGCTCAAAGCTGTGGCTAACCAACCAGTATCCGTTGCCATTGATGCTAGCGGATACAATTTCCAGTTCTACTCTAGTGGAGTTTTCACTGGAGACTACAGAACCGACCTAGACCATGGTGTTACAGCAGTTGGCTATGGCAAAACTAGCAATGGAGCCAAGTATTGGCTGGTTAAGAATCCACAGGGAACTTGCTGGGGCAAGGGTGGATATATTAGAATGCAGAGGGATATTGATGCTGCAGTAGATCTATGTGGCATAGCCATGCAAGCTTCTTATCCAACAGCGTAAAATTGTGGAATCTCAAGGTTTAATCTGTCTCTGTGTAAGATATCCCTATTGCACATTATGTAAAGTACATGGATATATATGCACAATTATCTACATGTTCCAAGAATTGCTTGTAAAGAAAAGATAGTAATCCAAGAAACTCCCGTAAAAACAAGGCTTGTATCCAAGATAGCGTGGACACAGATTGCCTCTGTCAGAGAAGTTTTAGTGAGACCAGTGTCCAGTGTAAAATTTCACAATCACATTAATAGAATGTTCTCTGCTGCTACACCTAATTGATGGCCCAAATGTAAACTTTTGATGCTGCAAAACTTAAGGATGAAAACCAGTAAGGATAGACAAAGCCAGAATAACAAATTTTAAGGATCAACATTGTCAAAGAACCACCAACTGACAATATTACTAAGCTGGCTTGAAGAGAAAGATAAGGCATAAGAAAAAAATGAAAATACAAATTAGATGTATACCATAATTGAATCAATATAACAAATTCATTCTACAAAATTAACACATAAAAGGGAAAACATTGCGATCCATCAGAAATTGTAGCATTACCATCAGGCTTTAATACCAAGAGTCAAAATGCCTAAGGATCAAACACGTTTCCCACTGCTGGGATTGGATTTTGTGCACAAATTCCATCGTCCCTTTGCACGGCGACGCTTAATGACTGCTCTTCCTCCGGTGGTACTCTTACGCTTGCGGAATCCATGTGTCCGAGCAAGTGACTTCCTTGACCTGTTCCTCTTGGTTTGACAAAGAGCATATTTTGCTGCCCTCACCACCAGACCACGTCTTTTATCCGCTGTCATCCCAACGCCAGAATTTAAGCTCAAACCCAGTGATGATCCTGAAAAAAACAGTACAGATGGAATGAATTCAACTAAATGATTGAACAAATCACGCGTGCTCATCGTATTCTGCAGGGGCGAATGCATGTTTTGATCTCAACATCATATTCAAAAATCCAGCATTTATGAATATCCATATAGGCCAGAGCAAACACAACAACAGCGAGCTACTTTGTTGCTAGACGATGCTTATAAATTGCGAGATTCTATAATAACAAGTTCAAGGCTCAAACGTCCAAAGATTCTTCTAAGAACAAAATATATCCTACGCAATTGCAGATTAGCAAAACTGAGGAATAGCCACCGTTTAATTTCATTCATAATTTATAAGCGTGCTAGAAACAACAAAACAAAGTAACAGAGGATTGAGCCCGGAAGCATTCATTATAAAACCAAGAGAACAACATTTGTTCATTCATAATCCCACAGTCAAAAATCGAAGGGCTAAGGTTAAAGCGAGACCCACAGCTTCCCAGATTATATTCATTTAAAGCATAAGCAAACAATCATGACTTTTTCCACCGTCTCCAGCCGACCAAATAATAAATATTCAACAACCACACACACACACAAAATTAAGCTTAAATCACCTGAGAATGAAGAGCCGGTAGAGAAAGAAAGAGAAGAAGGAGTAAAAGCACAGTGAAGAAGCATCCCAGAAGCAGTTGGGGCTATGGGTTTCACGTTGAGCGATACAGTGGTTCTTGTTCTTGAACCTGTGAACAGCGAAAGAGAAGCCGACGGACCATTATAACTACTGCCTCCGTAACACACCATTGCTCCAGTCGATAACCAGCAAGCCATTTTCTTGGCGCCCCCTTTTCTCGCGTTATCCCTTCCTTGGGGAATCCGTGCCACCTTATCCCCGCCTTCGCAGAATGGAAATAATCCACTAGTTCGTGGGTTTACTCAAATGAACACAAAAGGGGGTTCGGACATTCGGACGAATTTGAACCACAACGTGGGCTTTTCGAGGACAAAACATTTTTTGGGGGGCTACTGCCTTTGTTGTATGCTACATGATATGGGCCACAATATGGGTCTTATTGATCTGAAGTTGCAATTGCGCCTTTGGGTAAAAATGAAACGCAATAAATTATTTTTCCAGCGTTACGACAGGCTATTGTGCTGCCGCCCGCCAGGATTTCTCTTGTATCAAAATATCTCAATTTAAGAAATTCTATCTCAATTGGAAGGTCAAGCCCATTCATTTCAGTTGTTCATTTTTCAGATCAATTTTTCTGAGATCTAACACGTATGCCGTAATCTAATATTATTTCTAAAAGATTTTTTAAAATTCTTCAATTTTTCCGTTTTTATCTCTGTATTCATTTTCCATTGAAAATACGCACGTCTTCTATTTCTTCACCATACAATTATTGTATAGAAGGATAAGACCTTATTAGAGAAACTTAAAAGTTGAATTACAAAACTAATCTTATTTGTTAACATAGAAATCGACAAATGACTTATTTAAATCTCTAACATTTGAAACAAATGAAAATTATCATGAAAAAACTTTCCACAAAAAAAGGTTTTACAGATTGTGTTTAGGACAATTTTTTTATTTTATCTTTAAATAATTATTTGTATTTATTTCATATATGAAAAGAATATAGTTTTGAATAAAAATTGTAAATTTTATATATATATATATATATATGTATAGTTTGTGTGTGTGTGTGTAATACGCGTGTTTCATGTTAACACATCTGTCGACGAATAAATCAAGTAATGATTATGTTTATCTGCCCAACACCTTCCTATCACATGTTGACACATAACATATTTCCTATGTTAAAAAGTATTCTTGTGTCACTTCATTTTTTCATCTTAAACAATTATATTTAGAAGAGAACGCTCATCCAAACGCAGTACCTTCTTATTCAAATGGTGTCGCAATATTTTATTTTTATCTGAGTTTAATAAATAAATTCGAGTTCAAAACAACTGCCGCCAACTGTGTTCACAAGCATCTGTCAGTCTTTTGGTTCTGATGTGAAGCCGAGTTTGCTACACAGTCGAGCAAGAAGCAGAAGAGCGGCAAACAAATCTCTGTTGATGCTGATGATTCTGGCATGATTGAGCTTTATCTCTCAGCTCCTGAAATGCTGTCATCGTCTCCACATCAAAACCCCCCGCGAACTGAGAAGATTTCAGACCACAACAGCCAAGAAATAAGAAGCAACAAAGGTAGGAAACATTATGAATGCAAGCAATGAGCAAAGCCCCAGAACAAAACAATTCATCCACCTGGTGTACTCGGTAAGCAAACTTGACACCCTGAACTACAAGTTCTTCTTCTTCGGGACCGCCACCGAGGGATCCGAGCTCCGCCGATACTCTCTTCATGTACTTCATGGCCAATTTGACGGACGCCAGCTTGATCTGCAATGATATTTCAATTCAATGTATCATAACAGCAAATTGTCCAGTAAACTTGATGAACTGACTAAATCTCAGGACATGGCAGTTGTACAGTAAATGAAAGGTGAATCTCATAACATCATGGTGCAAGTTGACGTGAAAGCCGCTGCTGGGGACAAAAGGTCGAAACAGAGAATCAGATTCTAGAGCAAGCCGCCAGAACACAAGAAGGTACTCATATGTAGACAAGCACTATATTTTAGACGTGATAATTCACATGTGTGCATGCTCCTTTTGTCATGCAGCTACGAAAACTGTGCAGGTGCAAGTACCTTTTACTCAATTCAGGCACTCGACAATCAAATTATCTGTGGGTTGCCAAGCAAAGAAATGCAAATACGGATCACACAAGGGATTTTAAAAAATACTGTTCATCCAATTTTGAACTAATAAACTGATAATCTTGGCTAGTCCAATGCAGCACCTTTCCTTAAATTGATCACTTTGTCAGGTTCTACTTGAAGTTTAATACCCATGCCCATAATTTATTCTGACGAGAACTTGCAAAATAAGACCCGATTCCCAATCAGTCTCAAATGATGCAAAGATTCTCTACATCAACCAAAATGAAAAATAATGGGAGTTCAAGTAAGCGCTACCCAGATTTGGTACACCAATAGAAAAAATTTTAAGTTTTCACGGATAGAGATGCAAACCCTCCAGGCAAGATTCATGAGAACAAACTGTTATGAATTCATACTAACATCTACATTATGAATGTCCTTCTTGATGATTAAAAACGGTTTCAATTAATTAACTGCGCAATTCATCCCAAACAAATTGGTACCGAAGAACTTTCAAACCGTTTCTAAGCCTAGTTCGTGACCTCAGAAGCTCAAGCCTCCCAACATATTATTTATATCCAACATCTGATGTGAACAAACTAAATCCTAAACAAACAGCTGAAAGTATTGCCTGCCCAGTGGGCATCCACTCATCTAAGTCACAGACAACAGGAAGATAAAAAGGCCATTGACTATGGATTTTACCTGACTCACATAACCAGTATCCAGCATCCAATTCACTGGAATTTGATACGCTTTAAATCGCTGTGTAGCCGATTCTCTCATTCTTGACAAATTGTAAACGCCAAGCTCCAATCTGCCCCAGTAATGCATGAAACTGAATCTCTCAGTAGTTTGCTGTAAATACAAAATAAACGTGACGGCTTACTAATTTGAATAAAAGTCATACTTCTCAAACAAGGACTGTATTTTCTTGAGAGCAGCGCAAGGTTGTCTGGGATCATCATGAAACGACGAGGCTTCGGATTCCAGCTTCCTCAGATCACTGTATCCAAATGCAGCTTCTCTTAATGCATCTGCCTTCTGTTCCGGCCAATCGAAGTGCTTCAACACGGCCCTTTCATCAACCTTCATAATTACAATAGAAATTCAAATTACCGTACATAAGAAGATAAAAGAGAGGAGTAATGATCAGTTGCAATCTATTTTAACAGAAAAGGAGTACCAGGTGGGATAGCTCATCATCAAGCCACTTAACAAAAGACACAACATCTTCAATGTCAGTGAAAGCAGCCCCTTCAACTTCTTTAATCAAGAACGTGATGAAATCACCCTGCGTTTCTATGTCTGTCTTAATCTGTAATAGACATTAAAGGTAAGCTATCAAAAGATTAGATAATAAATGGAATTGAATTTGCTCTGCGGGCATCAAAAGCACAGTCAAGAGGTGGCAATAAAGTGTCGTAAAAGAATCACATGGTTGCATTCAGTTTACAACTTTCTGCATTGCCAATATGGATTTTGAATCTAAACCGCCTGATGTCTTCCAAGTAGTATAGCAAAAATCTATGAGAAAGGGCAGCAGCTACCAGAAATGACACCAGGACTGGCCAATCTCAGCGACAGAGTGGCATAAATTCAGTGGCAACAACCGTAAATAGACCTTCAAACCGTAACCAGAAAAGGAATCACAGAACTTACCGCTAGTAAATGTGCAGAACGGTTCTCAATTTCCCCTATCATATCCTTGGCTGCAGCTCCCGCCGTCTGGCCGTCGGAGGGGCCACCACCTCCGCCGCCGGAATCACGTCGGGAATCCGTACCCCTTCGCATTAGCGAGTGGTAAAATTCAACTACTTCCGGGACTCTCGTAACCTTTGCCTTCGCCGCCGCCGGCTTCGACTTCAACCCCTTCGGAGGTGGGGGCGGAGGAGGTAGAGAGGCCGCCTTTGAATGAGGCGGAGGGGGCGCAGGAGGGGGTGGTGCTGCAGGTTTCATGGACGTTGGAGGTGGCGGCGGAGGCGGAATGTTGGAAATCTCCGCCAACGCGCAGTTCGCCGAATCGGATAAAGAACCATAAGCAGGCGAAGAGATGGATGATGACAATGATGGAGAAAGCGTTGACAGACGAGAGGCGGATGGCCGCGGAGGCGGCTTGGGAACTCGCGGAGCGAGTGATCTTGTCCCCATTAACGCATCAGAAGCTTCTGGAATTTCGTCAGAAATGGACCGAGACTGTCTAGAACTCTCAACAATCTCCACCGCGCCTCTAAATTCCTCTTTCTTTGCTTCGGCTTCATTTTTCTGAGTCGTGCATTTTCTCGGAGACCTTGTTGTCAAACGAGATTTGTAGCTACTCGTTACATCAACAAGCTTGGGGGTGGCGGACGAGGATGACGCCTCATCTTGTTCCTGTTGTCTCTCTTCAACGGTTCTTTTAATATCGGACAGCTCTGCCTGCATGCTTCTGATCTTCTCTTCATACTTGTGATTCTGTTTCGACAGTTCCGCGTGCAAAAACTCATTCTCTTTCCCGAGCCTGTCATTTTCCACTTCCAAGCACTCGATCTTCTTACTGAAGCACTCGATTTTCTTATCCCTGTTTGAAATCCACTTCTCGAGCTGAGGAACAACGGCGGCCGACTCCTTAAGCAGTTTCTGCTCCAAGAGTTCAGTCTTCAAGCGCGACTCTCTTTCTCGCAAATCTTCGACGAGGTGCAGCAGTTCGGCGACGTCCGAGGGGCGAGGCTGGACCTGAGCCGCCGAGGAGCGAGGGAAGTAAACGCCGAACGACCGCGAGAAGACGGCCCCTGAAGTTGTCTGCTGCTGCTTGTCCGAGCTTGGCGTGGATGCGTCATGCTTTATTCTGGGGTTGGCTGGCGACTTTTGCAACCCCATTGCTGTCTTCACTTTGCCAGCAGCCATTGTCGCTGCTTTTGCTGCAGATAACTCAACCCAACCTCTCCTGGCGTCCGAAATATTACAGTGATGGCACTACATGGGCCCCTGTCTTCATTACTGTCCGAGGCCGAGAGTGTTTTGAAGGGATCTCGTGCGTAGGAAAAGAGTGTAAAGTGCGTGGGGGACTGTCTGGGAAGGGAGATTTGTGTCTGCACAGACATCGAGGAACGGTCTCTCTGCTTTCATAAATACCCCTTTCGTAGGTCTTTTTTTAACATCGATTGGAGGGTGACGGATTTGAATTCAATTTATGATTCTTCTTTTATCATTAAATACAACAAATCCACAATCATGTTGTATCGTTAAACACGCATACCCCCCATAATTCCCATAATTTTTCATTATTAAATTTACTGTCATTATTACATCTGCAGTGGCTTAGGTTGTGCAGTGGCATCTCTTATTTTCAATTATTGGTAATAATTAGGATATAATATTAGTCTTTGTACTTGAGTCTGCATGAGTTCGAATTTGAATTTGAAATGGCTTCTTTATTTTGAGTTAGGGGAATGCTGTGAACTGTTTTATGCATGTATATTTTAGTAAGAGGAAATCAATGAGTTGTTTTGGATTATATCTCTGGATTTCATTGAAGTGTGCGTTTGTAATTGCCTTTTTTTTTCTCTCTGGTATTCACAATGACATCGATATTTGGGTTTAATTTAATTTGTAATTTTGAAATGAGTGTTTTCTGGTGGAAGACAAATGAAAATATATTTAAGTTGGGGTTTTTTCTAATTGGTGTGGAGAATTGAAAAGACGGTAAATGATGAATCATGTAGAAATTTTTAGCAGTAAAATAAATAAAACTACTAAATTTTGTACGTTCTAATGTGTGGCTCAATTTTATTTATAAATTACAAAATAATTGTATTTTAATTTATAAAAATAAAATTATTTAATACTAAACAGTATAAACAATATTTATAATAATAAAATAAATAAATATCTAGAGAATTTGAGAGAAAACATAAACACAGTTAAAAGAAAAAATCAAAATTAAAAAATTAATACAAAAAATTATGTGATTTTATATTGTACAAAAAAATATTTAAAATAAAAAATAATGAAAGGTCAAACAAATTTAAAAAAATGATAAAATTTGAAAGAATATATAAATATAAATTGCAAGTTAAATGAAAAAAGAAAAAGAACAATATAATAGAAAGAACAGACAGTGTTTAATATAAGGGTTGTCACTTTCTACAATAAAAAATCTTTATTGATTTAACAATGTAGTATAAATCAGTAGGCCATGCATCTTATGAATGTCTCTCATAAGCAAAGTATAATTAAGTTGAAAGAAACTTCATTAACGTGGCATGCGGAGCATTTAAGGAGCACATAATTAAAGAAAGGTTATTATACTCCAATCAAATTAATTAAGAAAACAAAAGTTAAATAAATGCAACAGTAGCAGTTTAATGCGCACGAAGACTTGTGTCGTTGAAAGCATACAAAAATTTAGGTTGAGTGTCCGATGATGTCTCACCAAAACGGGGATTGTTTATACTTCGTCATATCCGATCTTTAATTAATAGAATATATATCAGAGTGCATTTTTCATGTTGAGGGGTGTCTTGCATTGTTAGCTTGGATTGTACAAGTTATCTTCAACAAATAATAAAATTATTCTTTAAAGAAAAACACAATACATAACTAGTAGTGTACTTGAATTTGTATAATATAAAATTAATCAATAATTAATTTTATTTATAGTATATATTTGTTAATGTAAACATTTATTTTATGCATATGCAAAAAGTATCATAATTAAAAAAAAAAAAAAAGAACCAAAAAGAAAAAGAAAATGAAAGAAAGAAATAATAACTAAACATGATAACTTTGTTATTCTTAAGTTGAAAAAAAAAAGTATTTGTGTCAATTTATTTAGAGCGGCAATGTAGGGGCGAAACTTTAATAAATAGTATAAATACAGATTAGGTATGCAAATAAAAGTAAGATGGGCGTTTTGCCTTTTAAAATTTTTAGTTATGTCTTTATTTTATTTTATTTTATATGTTTTGGGTATCAACATGCTAACGCTTTAAAAACAATTACTGTTAGTTCCTTTTGAATGGTGCTTAACTCAGCCCTGTCCCCTTGACAGCCCCATCCATCCAAAACAAACAAATTAGTCAGCCTTTTCTGTGTAACATTGATTTTGGGGCTAGGTTCTGATAGAATACACAGTTGGGAAAAAAACCAAAAAAAAACACAGAAAGAAATTTGGGGTGAAATTGACATATGAACTACAGATGGATTCTCTTCCTGTATACATCGTCCTCTTTCCCCTTTCTTGGTTTATTGTCCAATTGAAGTTATTTTTACCTAAACCATCCATCAAAATATTGTATCAACAACGTCAATGCACGTGGCAATGACCATTAAATTAAGAGGATGTTTGTCTAAACTTATTTTTAGGATCTTGTACTATCATATTGTTTTAAAATTGGTTTTTGAGTTAATAATCTAATAGATCTTATTTTTAAAATAAATTAGTAAAGTATTTAGATAAAATAATAAGATCATTTTATAAGATTTTGTTAAAATTTTTAATTATAGGTGATTATGATTTTTCGTGTAATATTGATAAAAATAAATCAAATATCACTAATATAAGATGAAGAAGGAAAACTTATTTTTTAAAGAATTTATAAGTTTTAAGTATCTTTGAGTGTGTTTGGCTAAATTTATTTGTAAGAGTTTATAAAATCATATAACTTATAAAATATTTTTAAAGTTTATAGGTTTACAAATCTTATTTAAAAATAAGCTAAAAAGTGTGGTAAAATTATCTTATAAGATTTTATAAAAATTTATAATTATAGTTTATTATAATTTTTTTTGATATAATAATAATGAAAATAACTTAAATACTATTAATAAAATGTAATTAAGGATATTTATGTAATTTATAATATATAAAATAAAATAATTTATAAGCTATTTAAAATAAGTTGAGAATATCTAATTTCTTTTTTAGAGTTTGTAAGTTTCAAACATCTTATTTTTATAATTTATAAATTCTTCAAAAGTAAGTTATAATAATAAATCAAAAAATTACCCAATACTCACGAGGAGCTTATAAAATCATCCAAACACCCCATTATTTTAGTAGCTTATAAACTAATTAGTCAAAAAACTTTATCAAACGCTTTTGGAGAATTTAATATGAGCTTCTTAATATTTCATAAAACATTTTGAGTAGTTATGATAAGCACACCTAAACACATACAAACATATTTTGGTTTATCTAGTTGATAATCAGGCCTAAGTGCATGAGATTAATTGTTATTTTCTGCATGAAATTTTTTAATGACTTGAAAAAAAGTGCATTTTTGGCCAAGGAGAGAAGGAAAAAAAAGGGAGGAAAGAGACATAGCCTATGCACTCAATTCACCACACTGGTACACCATCGCTATGTCTTACTCTCACACCTGACAATTGTCTTCTTTGGTTTTTTGTTCTACTTATCTATCTATATCTATCTATATATACAATATATTAAGTTAATAAGAGTTTATAAGTGTAAGATATAAAACTACATAATTATTTTTATTTTTTATCATTTTCTTACTCTCTTTTTTTAAATAATCATTTTAATTTATATTTTCTCTCAAATTTCCTTTCATTTTAAATTCTTTCAAAGTTTCTTTATTTTTCATTTTAAATATTTTTTTTATAATGTTAATTTTTAAATAATTTTATTTATAATAATTAAAATATAATAAATTTATAATTTATAAATAAATTTGAACACGTATAAAATGTGCTACTTTTACTGTACTATATTAAGTTAATATGACTGTAATTGCATGATGTAAAATAACATAATTATCTTCATTTTAATATTTTTATTTCTTTTATCATTTTATTTTTTCCTCTCTTCTCTTAACTTATTTTTAATCTATGTTTTCTCTCAACTTTCTTGTCATCTCAAATTTTGTTGATTATCTTTAGTTTTTATTGTAAATATTTTTTGTACTTTAAATTTTTCAATAATTTTATTTATATTTCTTTAAATATAATAATTTTATAATTTATAAACAAATTTGTACACACTTAGAGTGTGCTAAGTTTACTAGAACATATACATGCAAATATTATTGATTAATGCTTCCTGTTGCAGCATCAAGTTTTTCAGTCGGAATTGTTTTCATGTGTCGTAAATTATGTTTGCAATCTGTATTTAAGTAAGATTTGTTAAATTTGTGCTTTCTTTTATTAATACACGTTTTTAATTATTATTTTGCTCACCAAAATTATAAAGATTGCAGTGCAAATGCAGCAAGACAATTTAGGGAAGATGGTTTCGTAATACAGGTTCTCTTTGGACTTTGATGATTTTGATTCTAGTTAAACGATTTAAAACATTTTAGAAAAAAAGATGTCGAATTTGATTGGCCTTGTATATATCTAGTAAATCCCACCGAAAAAAAATAATTATAGGCAACGATAAATTCATTTAATTCAATAAAAATGAACTGCATAGTAATTTATTATCTTAAATAATTAGATGGTATAAAAACATAAAAACACACAAAAATATAGAAATTCAAACAGACTGATCAAAAATTATATTAATTGTTTCTGCTTAATTTACATTGAATATATAAAATACTATGGCATTTTGGAAAAAAATAATTAATCAGGGAGTGCCTATAATTCTTTGATTCCAATAAAATGGTTGGATTACTTCTCCTTCTCCCATGAAAATGATAAGTGAAAATTATACCTTTTTCAGTTCCAAATTCAATCGTAATTGCCATTAATTCGGCCTTAATTGGACTAACGTATGTTGCTTCTAGTTAATCAGAAATGCGAACAAATCCAGCATAATCATAAATGCTACTACAATTACACGCTAAATTATTCCCAATTTAAACCACTTAATTAATTACAAGATCATTAATTAAAGCTTGGTCCTTTGATGTAAATTATCACCTGTATCAGTTTTTGATTATTACAGTTTTTGTTCAAAAAACAAAAACTGTAACAATCAAAAATATTTTAGTTTTTTAAAATACCATATATTTTTAATTTTGAAATACTTTTATTTTTCCTTATAATTCACTATGATGAATAAGATCTTGTACATTTTAAAAATTTTTGCTCATGCATGAAGTGTGTCATTATTATATATATGTGTGTATATTTATATATTTCTTAAGCTGAAGATTTGTACTCTAATAACTAAGAATATAAACGCACATACATAAATAGATAGATAGAGGGCTACTGCAAATTTTTTTTTTTTCCCAATATTACCACTTCACAAAATTGGGTGTAATAAAGACAACTACACAGTAACCCCCACTGTAAATAAACTAGGCCTTAAATTAATTAGTGGAACAGTAACCCCCACAATAAATAAATTAGGCCATAAATTAATTAGTCGATATCAATGATGCAGACAGGCTATAAATTCAGACTCCATTGTCAGCTCACATACATTCGATATATCATTCCACGGAATTTTAGCTTTCCGTGGCCATTCTCAGTCAATAGTCCAAATTTCAAGTTTCACAGTAATTTTTTCGCGTGCAAGCTCGTCTAATACTAGGTTTTCAGAACCCATTTTCTGAAAAACCTATTATTGGACGAGTTCACGAACTATTCAAATATAAGTTTTAGCTAGGATATTATATATATATATATATATAGTTTCTTTTGATTAGGTTACCCTAATTACTTTATTTACGTATCGCCGAGTGCCAACGCAAATAGCTTAGAAAAATTTGAAGCACCTAAATATAGTTAAGATTTGTCATAAAAAGTTGAAATAATAGGAAGCAATAATCTTCTCGAGCAAGTTATATTGTTGCGACCTTAGCTTATAAATATACACTACCTTATCCTAAAACAAACTATTACTTGATCCTGTAAGCAGACTTGAATTATACATCACCTTTAGAAAATAAAGGGAAAAGAAAGATGGAAAACCTTGGAAAAGTTGGCAGGATTTTGAGCTGCAGGGGGGTGGCTTTCGAGATCAAACGCCACGCGGATCCGTTCGCCGTTCCTGCTCCTGGGATGAACCAGCTGCCTCACGGCGGCTCGAGATCTTCTTGGCTTCCGTGGGGCAGTTTCTCGAGGCTTGTTCCCTCCGCCGACGTCGTTCGGAGGTCCATCAGCCGAAGCAGCAGCCATTTCTGTGATCTTGAACTTGAGGAGGGAGATGAAAATAGTGACGAAGAAGCGCTTGCCGGCATTGAAGAAAGCCCGTTACAGAAAGAGTCTTCATGTCTCTGTCGTCCGACGCAATCGTACGACAAACTCGAAAAGCCGAAACCCGACGCCGCCGGGAAGAAGAAATCTCCTGACAGGCTGTCGGTCATCCTGCTGGATCAAGGCCTTTTCACCGTTTACAAACGGCTGTTCCTGGTGAGCTTGAGTCTGAATATTACAGGCCTGGTACTTGCAGCCACCGGTGTTTTCCAATACGCCAGAAACCGTGCGGCCTTGTTCTCCATCGCCAACATCTTCACTTTGGTGCTGTGCCGCAGCGAGGCGTTTCTGAGGATCGTGTTCTGGCTGGCCGTCAACGTCTTCGGATGGCCGTGGGTTCCTCTGCGGCTGAAGACCATGATCACGTCGTTGCTGCAATCTCTTGGCGGAATCCACAGCGGCTGTGGAGTTTCATCCGTTGCATGGCTGATTTTGTCATTAGTCCTCACTCTCCAGGACAGGGAAAACACTTCTCCTGAAATCATTGGTATGTCTTCCACCATTCTGGCGCTCATCTGCATCTCTTCCCTGGCGGCGTTCCCCCTCCTCCGTCACCTCCACCACAACGTTTTCGAACGGGCCCACCGCTTCTCCGGGTGGGCCGCTCTGGCCCTCCTATGGGTTTTCGTCCTCCTCAACGTTTCCTATGATCCATTAACAAAGTCATACAGCAACGAACTGATCAGGGAAAGATTGGTAAGGACGCAGGAATTCTGGTTCACAGCAGGAATCAACGTTCTGATCGTAATTCCGTGGTTGACTGTCAGAAGGGTCCCTGTCCGAATCTCGTCTCCCTCGGGCCACGCAGCCATAATCAAATTCGACGGCGGCGTTAAGGCGGGAATCTTGGGCAGGATCAGCCCGTCCCCCCTTTCAGAATGGCACGCGTTCGGAATCATTTCGGACAATAAGAAAGAACACATGATGCTCGCTGGAGCAGTCGGCGACTTCACGAAATCCCTCGTCGCGAACCGGCCCAGCCACTTGTGGGTTCGACTGGTGCACTTCGCAGGGTTGCCCTATTTGACAAACATGTACAATAAGGTTCTTCTGATGTCCACCGGGTCTGGAATCTGCGTGTTTCTCTCTTTCCTTCTGCAGCCGTGTAGGGCCGACGTATGCCTGCTTTGGGTGACAAAAGGCGTGGAGGAGAATTTTGGTAAAGAAATTAAGGAATGGATGAGTGGGCACCCCAAGGATAAGGTTATCGTTCACGACACCGCCGTGCTTGGCCGCCCAAATGTGTCTCAGCTGACCGTCGACTCGGCGAAGAATTTCGGGGCGGAGGTGGTGATCGTGACCAGCAATCCCCAGGGAAGCAGGGACGTGGTTAATGCATGCAAGGCTGCAGGAATTGCTGCATTTGGCCCTATCTGGGATTCTTGAAGTTCGTCTCTACCAACTTTTTCTACACAATAATTTGCTTTCTAGCAATTAATTAAGAATATTGTTCTGAGTGTATTTTATTTAAAACATATACGCGTGAATATAGTCCATGTTTGTTTTTAATTGATAAGCAATTAAATAAAATAACATGAAGGTGGTGATACACTATGGCTATGTTTGTTTTCATATTTCAAGGGGTGTGTTTTTGTTGTACTTCTATAAAAAATAAAACATTATATAAAAATAAAATAGAGATATACATAAAATATAAAAAATATAATTATTATAATATGTCCTTTATTATTGTAAAATGAAAACAAACATTGCCTATATTTTCTGATAGTTGTGCATAAACAGAAAATGTATACACTAGTTGTATATCTCAAAGCATTTAATGATCAAAATTTAACAAAAATCCAAAATTTGACGTAGGTTTCCATCCTATAAAAATTGCTGTTATAATACAAGAAAAATGATTTTCATATATTATTTTGCGATAAGGGAAATTAATGAATTCAACCAGTAATTATGGAATGCTAAACGAAGGCTACCAAATAAAGTAAATGAAATTGAAGTCTGAAATGGAGATGACAACGTCAATGTTCGTCAATTTTTGCACAGAATTTGGAGAAAAGTGTAATTGAATACACACGTATGTGTGTCCCAACTGTGTATTATTATGTAACAAACCCCCTCTTAAATATAGCCGAAAATTTATTATCTGCTTTGGGTGTTTCCCAATTGATCTTCCCTAGCAGCAGTGTGAACGATAGTGGACTATGAAAGCATGGACATTAATGTTCATACGTGGACAATGGAGTATATATTTACTACAGGAATAGCATCGATGGTAAAACACTTGTGATGATATTGATGAAAATTTCATTACTAATTTATAATACTTTATTAATGCTCAACCTCAGTTTGATCTTCTAATATTTTACTAATTGTATATTTTCATATTTCTTTTCTATAAGACTTGAAAGTAAAAAACTTTCATTTTTTTTAATGTCTTGCTATTTCATTTTTATTATTAGGACACCAAAATAATTCACACACACACACACACACACACATTTACGCATATTCACACAGATTACATAAAAAAAAAAAAAAACAAAAAATGCAGTGTAATTTTATATTTTTATTTAAACAAAAATATGATATATGATGAAATAAATTCAATATTTAAGTATTATCTATCTTAAAATATTATTAGAATTTTATTTTATTAAATTTATTTTTATTATCAATTAGTATTGTTATGTAAGAGATTTATTTTGGGTTCATATTATATATGATGATGACTTTCATTATTTTGGAAATAACTGAGCTTAAACTACCATAAATACATAACAACTAGTAATATATAGATGCATGATCACAAATTATAACATGACAAATCGGCTTGGAAGACGATCATCAGCACCCTAAATCAGCAGAAACCCTGATTTGGATGCTTTTAACACCTACTTCCAACTCCTTATTCCAACAAAGTTGTAACAAAAGGGTTTCCAAGAAAACATGTTCTGGGCAAGCATTTTATTAGGCTGACACATCATGAAGAAGAACAGACCAATCTTGGAATCAGAAGGGTTTTGTAGGAGAGAAGGTGAGGGGTGGAGCAATGAAGGGTCCATTGAGTAAACCCTTGGCCATATAGCGGTAGGCTGCCTCCGTCAGATGGATGCCATCCCAGGTGACGAAGGTCGTTGGATCCTGGCAGACCGTCGTTCCGGGGGCACCGCATACGGCTGAACTGTTGAAGTTGTACGGCCCGCCGCCGCCGCAGCAGGCCACTAGAGCTCCATTGGAAAATCCTGCATTCCACCGTACACAACACATAATTACTTCACCTTCCATGCAATTTCCATTTTTTTTTTGTAAATAAAAAATAAGGACAAGGAGCTGGAAAGTATAATTATAACTTCATTTAAAATAAAAGTTAATGGATGTAGTTAAAGTGATGTAGTAACTAGCAAGTATCACCAGCAAATTTTGCCGATACTTCGGTGTTTTCAAATCGGTAACTTTTTTTATACAAATGCTAATTACATCACTGCAACAAAAAAGAAATTGATAATCAATGCACCGCCAATAATAGCAATCAATAATAAGATATAAATATGCGTATGCTTACATACATACATACATACATACATATATATATATATATGTATATACATAAGAAAAACACCCTTACATTTGCATGATGCCATATGTTTAGATAATTTTAGAGATTCAATCCTGACTATTTAACTAAGATACCCTAATTAATTTTCATTTATATTTTTCATAAAACATAGTGTGATCCCGACTTCACAAGGTACTGCAATGACTTAGTCAAAGCGATAATAATAATACTGCAAATGACATTTCAAGACCATAATAGACAATTAAATTATTTTACAATTTTTTTTCATATGCGTGAAGGTATGAATTAATTCCCTGGAAATTGAATGTGGAAATGATTATAAATGAACTAGTATAAGGTCTTCATTTGCTACTTTCAGATGCAAGGCTTGGTTGAAGGATTTAAAATTCTGTTTGAAATGCAATTATTATTTTGACTGCGACCCTGACATTTTCGTGTAGTAGTACGATTTTTCAACAAAAATAAAATTTGAAGCTGATCAAATAACCAAATTGGGCTTCTGTGGATCAACCTACCGTATCGCTGAGGATCTTGGAGGAATGTCATAGCAGCACCATAATAGTCAGCATAACTGATCTTTGCATGAGGGTATTTGTGTCTTAATTCTTTCAAAGCATGTTTGAGGAGAGAATTGTGATATCTGGAGAAAGCATTGTATGCTTTAAGGCACCCGTTTCGGTCATACGCTGCCTTGTTATAAGTCCTGGAAAGGTTGAGATACACTGCAATGCACCCAGATGGCCAGTTCCCCGGCACTAACAATTCCACTGCTCCTTCCTCAATCAACATCTGCAAACCAGTTTGAGGACAATTTGAGGCGTTTTAATTTACATAATTCTTTCTATCGTTAAACTTATGTCATTCATGCTCAGAGGAAAACTAATGGCGAAGGGCTTACAGCTGTGGCAGCAGCAATTGATTTCACAACAAGCGGTACCAATGGCTTAAGTTGTTTAATTGTTGCACCAGCAACGAAGGGGAAGGTGTAGTCATTGACTCCAATCTCCCCAACCAAAAAGAGGGATCTTTCAAAATACTTTGCACAATCTGTATGTACCAAATGTAAGGACACAGACACACATACGTGTATGTGGTCCAAGTATGGAATTTGAAATGCAGCAAACTCTCAAAAATAAGTTCAAATAAAATCAAATACCCTGAAATTTGGAAGAATATAGAGTTTAAAGGCTTGAAACTTGATTTTGGGTAATCAAAACTGAACCAAAAGCAGATTAAGTTTGACAGAAACCCGCCAGTAGAAGGGAGGCTTAGACACTAATTAGGTCCCATGCTCCTTTTCGCATATTCATGCATCTGGAGTATGGAAGGTTTTGGTGTATCTGGAAGTAAATTCAATCACCCTTTTTTTTTAATTATTATTATGGCATCGTTTATATGCTATTTGAGAGTCTAACATCAAATATAGAAAGCAACCACATGATGCAAATTATGTGCACCAAATCTGCCAAGTCAAACCATGCATGGCAAATACCAATATAGTAAATTAAAAAGGGTTTTGGAATTTCACCTTGTTTGCTAGAGCAAAGGGTGGATTTCAGCTTATTGAACCAGGCAAGCTGAACACTCAACGAATCATTTGTCAAAAAGAGTTGTACAAGATCGTGATCATAGAAGAATTCCGCGTCTATGGCGGTGGCTCCAGCAACGGCGAAATTCACTCCGTGCTCCAATTTTGCACCTTCATCAAGTCCCAGGAATGGTGGTAAATAAGGCAAGCCGTATGCCTCCGCTGTGATATCATCATAACCGTCAGCAGTAAAGAACCAAAATAATCATAGTTCAAAATGAATATATTCATCATTCATCACATATGCATTCGTACCAATGAAGTCAACCACCAGGCGGCCATCGGAGCAGCGGCCGGTGGGACGGCCAAAGAATGTTTCTCCGTAGGGGAGATTCCCAATGACTGGAAATGCTGGCGCTCCTGAGACGAGATAGTTCCCAGTATCTCCAAGTGAATTACCAAAGCTGATTATTGAGTCATACTTCAGACGAGGGCTGCTTGAAACTGCCCCTAAGCAGGAAAGTGCAAGGATGAAAATGATTTTCATGATGCTAAGTTTGTAATGAGAAAAGAGAGAAAGATAATGAGTTTCTCGTTTGATGGAGTATTGAGAAATGGATATATCCTTATATAAGCGTCTCCCGTGATGCTGTGTTGATGTTTTATGATGGGCTTCCAGAACAACTTATAAGAATAAAGATTAAAAGAGAAGAAAGTAGAGAGGATAACACTCAAGAATTTTATATTTCTTAAATCAATTAACACTTTATAAGCTTTCTTTTATACAACTCTATCAACTTTATATTTTTCTTTCTTTCTTCTTCTCTTGAATTACAAATGACTTGCAAGACTCTCCTATTTATACTATTTTCTATCAAAAATGGACGGTGGTGATTAACAAGATCTAATGGTTCAAATTAATCACCACCTAACTATTTCACCTACCCCCACCTAACCTACCAATCATATGAATATGGACATACATATTGTCTAAATACATCACCAATTCTATGTATCTAGACATTATTTCAATTTTCATACATGCACACCCTAGAGGGAACAATTTTCAATACAAAACTAATTTATTTTTGATAGAAATGCTAGAAAATTAAACTTAATTTCTAACACGCCCCCTTAAGCTTGATTTTCTCATCCTAAGCTGATGCCGCAACTTCTCAAAGACTTCTCTTTTTAAGAGTTTAGTAAAGATGTCAGTAATTTGCTCATCAGTCTTCACATGTTTCACTTGCACTTCTTTCCTTGCAATGCATTCTTTTATGAAGTGAAAGCGCATATTAATATGTTTACTTCGATCATGGAACACGAGATTCTTCGCTAAAGCAATAGTTGATTTTTTGTTGAATATCAAGGTGAAGTTCTTTAAGTAAACTTCTTAACCACAATGCATGGCAACCACTTGCTGTTGCCGTAACATTCTCAACTTCACACGTTGATAAAGTCACAATTGATTATTTTTTTGACATCTAAGTGAATGCTGTGTCTCCAAAATAAAATATAAATCCATTTGTACTCTTTCTATTGGCAAGATCACTAGCCTAATCACTATCACTGTATTCCTTCAACTTCATGTCTCCAGTTGCAGGATAGAACACACCATATTCAATGGTTCCTTTGACATATTGAAGTATCCTCTTTACAGCTTAAAGGTGGTAACTTGTTGGAGTCTCCATGTAGTGACTAATAAGGTTAACTGCGTAAAGGATATCAGGCTTTGTGCATGTCAAGTACGTTAAGCTTCCAATCAAGCTTTTGAATATGATGGAATTTACTCGATTTTTATTAACATGTTTTGACAACTTCATTCTAACTTTTGCTGGAGTGCTAATGGACTTGCAATCTTCTATTTTGAATTTCTTTAGTATTTCTTTGGCACAGTTCTCTTGAGAGATAAAGATGCCATCATCTTGTTGTTTTACCTCAATTCCAAAGTAGTAAGCCATCAATCCAATATCAATCATCTGAAACTCCTCAGTCATTGCTCTTTTAAAATTATCAATCATCTTGGAATTTCTACCTGCAAATATCAAGTCATCAATATAAAGACAAATGATTAATATATCACAATTCTTATTTATGCTGATGTAGAGAGCATGTTCACGAGGGCACTTCTTGAATTCATTTTCTTGAAGGTATGATCAATCCAGCTGTTCCATGTCCTTGGTGCTTGCTTCAACCATAAAGTGTCTTCTTTAATTTAAGAACTTTATTTTCATGCCCGCAAACAACATAGCCTTTAAGTTATTTAATATACACCTCTTTTTTAAGAAATCCATTCAAAAAGGCAGACTTTACGTCCATTTGGTGAATCTTCCACCTCATTTGAGCTGCCAATGCAATCAAGAATCTTATAGTTTCAAGTCGGGCTACTGGAGTAAATACCTTATCATAATCTATTCCAACTCTTTGCTTGTACCCTTTTACTACAAGCCTTGCCTTGTATCTCTCTATTTCTCCTTTTGCATTCCTCTTGATTTTGTTAACCCATTTTACACCGATGGACCAATGTTCTGTTAGCAGAGTGGTTAACTCCCATGTATCATTAGCTTTAATTTCTTCATCCATAGCCTTCCTCAACTCTTTGCTTTTTGATGCTTTTTCATATTTAAATGGTTCAAAATTTGCAAAAAGACAAAATAAGTTCTGATTTTGGCTAAGTTGATAGATTTTATCCTAAGTCCTCATTCCTTGTGGTCCAATAGCATTTTCATCATCTAATGATGTGGAATATCTTGAACTTGATCCAAATTGTGAACTTAATTGTGGAGTTGATAGAGAGGAAGTTATAGGCTTCATTTCTTCTTTGTTTGATTTTTCTCCACCTCTATTGGATAATATGTGAATTGCTCATTGGCTTCCAAACTCCAATCCCATGAACTCTTCTCGTCAATGACCACGTCTCGACTAACTATGACTCTCTTTCCAATTGGATCATACACCTTGTACCCTTTGGAATGTTGGTCATAGCCGATGAAAATGTACATTTTACTTCTTTCGTCAATTTTCTTTCTTTGTTGGTCTGGGACATGGACATAAGCAATGCTTCCGAACATCTTCAAATGAAATGCACTTGGTTTGTATCCACTCCATGCTTCTTATGTTGTCTTATTCTCCACTCTTCTTGATGGACACTGGTTTGATAAGTAGATAGCACAGTCTACTGCCTCTGTCTAAAATTCTTTAAGCAAATTCTTACTCTTCAACATGCTTCGAGTCATATTTAAAACAATTCTATTCTTTCTTTCTACTATCCCATTTTGTTGTGGTGAGTATGGGATAGTCAAAGGTCGCCGAATTCTATTCTCATTACAAAATTTTATGAACTCGTTTGAAGTGAACTCTCCTCCACGATTAGATCTCATTGACTTGATTTTGAATTCATTTTGTTTTTCTATAAGAACTTTTAACTTTTTGAATGTTGAAAGTGCTTCAGATTTCTATTTCAAAAAATAAACCCACGTTTTTTTACTATAATCATCAATAAATAGTAGAAAATACCTATTTTTTCCCAAAGATGCTAGCTCAATTGATCCACATGTATCATTGTAGATCAATTCTAATGGTTGCTTGGCTATCAACATTGATTCTTTTGGAAAGCTTTCTTGATGTTGTTTTCCAACAAGACAACCTTTACATAGTTGATCAGGTTGATTGATTGATGGAAGCCCTCTCACCATCTTATTCATGTATAACTCATTTAAACTTTCAAAGTTGAGATGTCCAAGCCTTAGGTGCCATAGCCATGACTCTTCTTCAAAGCAAGCTTTCAAGCATTTCGTTACATTGGTGTTGATATTCATTAAGAACATTCAGTTCTTAGTCATTGGCATATGAGCCAAGAGATTTCCTTTGTTATCTTTTAGATAAAGACTCTGATTTCTAAAATAGATATTATATCCTTTCTCCAACAATTGCCCCAAGTTAAGAATGTTAGTTTTCATACTTAGAATATAGTACACATTCGATATGAATTGGTGATCTCCGTTTTTCAGTTTGATGAGAATTTTTCCTTACCTTTTGACAGGAGCCTTTGAAAGATCACCAAAGGTACCACCACAAATTCATCCATCTCAACAAACATGTGCCTATGACAGCATATGTGATTACTGGCATTGGTATCAAGGTACAAAGTATGCATTAACTCTTCATTTTGTCCCTTATGTGCCAGTAAGACTACATTTTCAACTTCATTCATTTCTTCAACATAAAAGGACTTTTCTTTTTTCTCATCTCGACACTCATATGAATAGTGTCCGTACCTTTGACAATTGTAGTATTGTACCTCCCTTTTGTCTTGCTTTTGATTGTAGCCACCTCTTCCTTGATCTTTTAATGATCGAAATTTGTTTGACTCAAAATTTTTATTTTGATCGTGATGGTTTTCACTTCTTCCTTGACCTCGACCTCGACCTCGACCACGTCCACGATTGCGTCCACCTTGATTCCAATAAGCATTCTCCTTCTTTTCTCCAATGCTCATATTCACTTGAAGGGCTTGCTCAATTGATTCTTTATTTCTCCTTTTGATTTTCTCTTCATGGACTTACAGCTTGCCGGTAAGCTCATCAACAATCATGGTCTCAAGATCATTAAATTCTTCAATTGCTATAACCACATGATCAAACTTTGAATCAAGTGATCGAAGTATCTTCTCCATGACTCGACTATCGGGCATTTTTTCACCATTTCTTCAAGTTGATTTACATCCATGGTGACTGGATAAATGTATTCAAACCCTTCTTCAGAGTCTTTCATTTGCAAAATCTCAAATTCACTTCGAAGGGCTTGAAATCGAACCTTCTTCACCTTATCAATGCCTTTAAAGGCATTTCCAAGGATATCTCATACCCTCTTAGAAATGGTTGCTTGGACAATTTTCTCAAAAATTGAATCATCCATACTAAGTTGGATAAGTGAAAGTGCATTTTGGTCTTTTACTTTAGCCTCTTTCACGGCCTTTTTCACATCCTTGCTTGCAGTAGCCAAAATCCTTTGGTATAAGAAATTCTTCTTCTACTGCATCTCATACATCTTGTCCACCAAGGAACGCCTTCATTTGGATGCTCCATTTTTCATAATTTTCTTTTGTGAGTTTTAGAATTGGAAGGACTCCACCAGCAACGGCCATCTTACTAAGGCTCTGATATTAGTTTGTTGTATGGTGGACTTACAAAACAACTTACAAGAACAAATATTAGAAGAGAAGAAAGTGGAGAGGAGAACACTCAAGAATTGTATACTTCTCAACTTAATCAACACTTTATAAACTCTCTCTTCTACAACTCTATATTTTTCTTTCTTTCTTCTTATTCTCTTGAATTACAAATGACTTGCAAGACTCTCCTATTTATACCATTTCTATCAAGAATGGACGGTGGTAATTAAGAAGATCTAACGGTTCAAATTAATCACCACATAACTATTTCACCTACCGCTACCTAACTTACCAACCATATGAATATGGACACACACATTGTCTAAATACATTACCAATTCTATGTATCTAGACATTATTTCAATCTTCATACATACACATCCTAAAGAAAACAATTTTCAATACAAAACTAATTTATTTTTGATAGAAATGCTAGAAAATTGAGCTTAATTTCTAACAGATAGCATGTTTGGGTTGGCTTGATCATGATCATGGTTTTCTTGGTCAATCCTTAGTAGCTTGTCAAGACAAATTTTGTAATAAAAATTTCATAGATGCACTAAATGCATTATGACCCAGTACAGTTCCTTGTTTTAAAATCCAATTTTATAAAAATTAAGGCCTATTTTATAATTTTCCGATGAAAATTCAAGAAATGGTACACTGCCGAAGATTTAGCCTACAGCTACAAGAAAACTTCATAGTTGAAACGGATAATTTGAGACGATTTTAAAATAGGTTTAGTTTTTTTTTTTTAAGTTATTTGAAATTGTATAAAAAGAAAACTATAAAAAATAGAACGACAAAGTCTGTCCCAAAATCATTTCAAGATATCCGTTTTAAAGACCATTAGAAATTTGGGATGGCAAGGTGATGTCATCGCAACAACTTGGAATGGTTTGGACTTTGGAACAGCGACCTCAAATTGTCTCAATTCGAAATGGCTTTTGTGGGTGTGTATCTCAATTAGGACAGCCCATCGACATTGTCCCAAGTTAAAACGACTTCTCTAAGTTGTTTCAAAAGATCTGGAATGGCACACAAACTCATGCCAAATGTTCTAATCCTAAAAACATGCATCTAGCGTCAAATTTTAGAATTCCAAATTAAAATTATCTGCTCTAAAGTTGTTTTAAAAAGGGTTGTCTCCAAAAAAACGGTCTCTGCCTCAAAGTCACGTTAAGAATTTATTCTAGACTTTTCAAAAGTCGACCCAAAAAAATTGGACGACTTTTTGGACAAAATTCATTCCAAGCTAAAAATGAATATGATGGATATGTTTGGAACTCAACTTTCAATCTCAAAACATTTTTTTAAACTTTATACTATACCATTCAACAATATTTTTATCTAAATTCAAATTTAAAATTTTCCTTTCTCATATACATATAACTAAGTAAATATTTTACAGTTATTATATTTATTCATAATTAAATCAAGACCTATATATGCCACATATACACAGATATTTATTTTTATTTATACCATACATTATAATCATTATTCCTATAAACTACCATATTATTCAACAATTATTATATATTGTATACATATACTCAAATAAATTATACTATTCATTTCATTAAAATATTTTTTTTAAATATATTATTTATTTCAAGATAGCCCGCGAGTGACGGCACATGCCACCAACGGAGATACAGATCACCAAAAACTAAATCACGGACGACGGCACATGCCACCAACGGAGATACAGATCACCAAAAACTAAAACACGGACGTGGAGATTAGTGAAATGTTGGAACATGCTTGAAAGTAAATTATTGCCGGTCTTCTTGAGAGAATCAGCGTTGTTGTACGATTATGCGAAGTGGTAGCTGCGTAAAAGCTGCAATTATAGTTTAAGTATGTAACCTATTCAAAAGTCAAGAAAAAGCGAGAGAAGTACGCAACACATTAAGAAAAGCGATTATACTAACTAATAACCCAACCCCTTTATTAGATTATTTGAATCATTGCAGCCCCTAATCCAAAGTCCATGTGAAAGAGAGAAACTGTGTTGAAAGAGTCATTGCAACTTCTTACCGCAACTTAATTATTCTTTTTTTTTATCAATACTTTATTATGTTATATTGTTCTCAGAATTAATTAATGGCAAGAGTGGATATGATGTTTAAAGTTTACATTGTTTATTCCAAAACTGGATTTAATTTGAACTGAAATAAAATTATAAATGAGAGTTTAAAACTTGCAAGTTTGTATTATTGTGACGACGTCTGATAATGCCCTTTCCGCGTAGCTTGGTTGGCTCAATTTCACGAATAAGTTATCACTAATCAATAATAATGGTAACAATTTTTGATAATAAGAAGTTTTGAGAAATAATCGCAATCGCTATCCAAATTCTAGGGTACTTGTAATAGGCTTGCATGACCTTCACACCCAATCAATTATTTTGTAATTGAGATTGTTGGATGTAGGATCGCATATAGTTAAAACTAAATATGAAAACACGAATAGAAGAATTTAACAAAGTTTCGACGTCTTCAAAGTTGTGGTAACAATAAAATTTTTTGTCAGAATTGTGTTGGTTACAAAGTCCAAGCGTCTCCATTTATGTGTGTAACCGAACCTTCAAACCCCAGCCCATTAATACCCAAATCTTGCGCTTTGCGATCCAATTGGCTCTTAGGGAGGTCCCACTCGCAATCGTGGACTTGTTCCTCGCAATTGCGAGTTTTGGTAATGAGAGTTATGTAATCCTCTCTTCCAATTTTCCAATTGCGAGCTTCTAACTCGCGGTCGCAAACTCCTGCCTTGCGGATTGAGGTCTTCGGCCACGCGCCTAGCTGTAATAAAAACCTACATTTGCCTTTGAGCACTCAGCCAACAATTTTCACGGTTGCGATCCTTCTTCTTGCAATAGCGAGCTCCGATTGCAGACAATTCATGAGCCATATCACAACAGATATTCTATTGTGACTTTTTTTAGTTATCAACACTCCACATTATACTTAAATTAACCCATAAAATTTTATGTTCCATTTTTTAATCTCTATTCCTCCATCTCATAATTACTATATAGAACACAATTGTGTTGTGCTGTTTTTGTTTGCATCTACACATAAAAATGTACAGATTGCTCAAATCTATCTCAAGAGAAAAATAGAAAAAATCCTCCTCTCTCAAGGAAGGTGAACAGTAGCCAACATAAGAGAGCAAAAATATCTATATCGTGCCTCTTGTTTTGTGTGTGTGTGTGGCGCGAATATATATATATATATATATATATATATACATATACATATAATTTTATGTTTTTGTTTAATATGTGTTGATAAATTGTGTAGGTGATGTGGGTCCACATTAATATTATTTGATAGTTATATAATCAAAAAACAAATTCACTGTATATGGACGAAAATATGATGCGAGGGAACATTCATAAAAATTAAGATAGAGGATTTGACCTAATTAAATTAATCAGCATTTGATTTTTTTTTCCTCTTATTTTTTGGGCTTTTTCCAATTTTTGGAATTGCTCATAAAATTCATTCCAGATATCTACGAAACCGAAGTTTAAATTGAACTTCATTGCAAATGTACAGAGAACACTCAAATCTCAATAATCAAATTCAAAATATTGACCCTAAGCTAGGGATGAGAGTCATCGAGTCAAGCTCAAGAATAGCGTTAATGATAACACTCTTGTGATGATATTGATCAAAATTTCAGTACTCATTTAAACTACATTATATTAATGCTCAATCTCCATTTTATCTTTTAATATTTTACGTATTAAAACCTAACACACCTATCATATTTCTTTTTATATTCGACTTTTTAAAAAAAAAAAATTTACCCACTTATACACCCAACTCACACATATTATCCCAAAGATTTGAACCTATGACTTGATGGTTAAAATAATAGGCACCAAACTATGGAGGTGTTCTGTAAGGGACTTCTTTTTATATTTGACTTGAAAGTTAATAACTTAAATTTTTTAAGGTCTTGTTATATCATTTTTACTATCAAAAACACCATATTTATTTATAACTTTTACACACATTCGCACATATTACATAATAAATGTAAAAAATGCTAAATATAGCATAATTTTATATTTGTATTTAAATGCCAAAATTATAATATAAACTCTTTGTATTTTTATATTAAAATTTGAATAAAATAAGTTCAATATTTGAGTATTATCTATCTTAAAGTACTATTAGAATTTTAGTTTGTTAAATTTATTGTTTATTTAATTTTTTGCATAGACATAAAGTGTGCTCAATTTCTAGTGTTATGCTAGAGATTTATTTTGGGTTCAAATTATATGTGATGACTTTCATTATAAATTGAATCTGGGCAATAAATGAACTTCAATTATCACCAATAACAGCTAGTGACGGATGCATGATTACACTTTAAGTACATGACAAATGATCCAATTCATCGGCTTGGAAGACGGAAGCTTCCCACGATTATCTGCGCAGTAGCACCGCTGAAGCCCTGATTTGGATCCTTAACACATTATTCCAACACCTAAATCTGCCAACAAAGCTGAAATAAAAGGGTTTCCAAGAAAACATGTTCTGTGCATGTAATTTTATTAGGTAGACACACGATGAGGAAGAACAAACAAATCTTGAATCAAAAAGGTTTTATGGGAGAGAAGGAGAGGGGGGGAGCAATGAAGGGCCCATTGAGTAAACCCTTGGCCACATAGCGGTAGGCTGCCTCCGTCAGATGGGTGCCATCCCAGTTGACGAAGGTCATTGGGTACGGGCAGACTGTCGTTCCGGGAGCACCGCATATGGCTGAACTGTTGAAATTGTACGGCCCCCCGCCGCCGCAGCAGGCCGCTAAAGCTCCGTCGGAAAATCCTGTATTCCATCGTCTATAGGAATCACTCCACCTTTCCACGCAATTTCTTTTTATTTTTTAATAACAAGGAGAACGTGCTGGAAAAAATTGAAATTCCATTCAAAATTATAGTCAATTATGGATGTTATTTAAAGTGATGTAAGTATCACCAAGTAAATTTTGCCATTGCTTTGGTTTATGCCAATGGGTAATTTTTTTACTATTTTTTATACCATTGGTAATTAATTACATCACTACAACAACAAAGAAATTAAAAATTAACACAACACCAATAATAGCAATCAATAATAAGATAATAGATTTGCGTGTATTTATAAGAAAGCACCCTTGCATTTGCATGATGTCATATTTTTAGATAATTGTGGAGAATTGGAGATTCAGTCCTGACTATTGAACTAAGATATCCTAATTAATTTTTATTCATATTTTTTCATAAAAAAATGGGATTATGAAGTGTGTTTTCTCTCCCGACTTCCCAAGATACTGCTAAGACATTTGCAAGACCATAATACACAATTAAATTATTATTTAAAATTTTTTTTCAATTGTGTTTATGAGTAATTAAGTGACATCCGCCAAGAAATTGAATCTGGAAATGCATATAAATGAATATAAGGGTCCTCAATTTGTTACTTTCAGATGTGAGGCTTGAGTTGTATGAATTTGAACGGGTTAGGTTTTCATGGTTGAAGGATTTAAAATTGTGTTTGAAATGAAATTATAATTTTACATAGCGACTCTTTTTTTTTAAAAAAAAAATATTTTAGGACACTGAATTTTTTACCAAAATTAATTTAACACAATAAATTTCGCCTGCCTAATTACCTAATCAAATGGGCATGAAATATTCTCCTCTTCCAAAAATTTCTCTATCTCTGTCTCTACATGCACGGATAGATATATATACACATGACATTAGTCTATTTGTGCGACACACACTGTTATTTATGGAAACGAAGAGAGCCATTTTTGTTTTTAAGAAAAATTGAAGCTGACCAAATAACCAAATTTGCCTTACGTGGATGAACTCACCGTATCGCTGAGGATCTTGGAAGAATGTCATAGCAGCACCATAATAGTCAGCATAACTGATCTTTGCATGAGGGTATCTGTGTCTTAATTCTTCCAAAGCATGTTTGAGGAGAGAATTGTGATATCTAGCTAGAGCATTGTATGCTTTAAGGCACCCATTTCGGTCATAGGCTGCCTTATTAGAAGTCCTGGAAAGGGTCAGATACAGTGCAGTGCACCCAAGTGGAAAATTCCCTGGCACTAACAATTCCACTGCTCCTTCCTCAATCAACATCTGCAGACCAGTTTCAGTACAATTTAATTAACGGGTTTTTACGTAATTCATTCTACCCTTCAAAATCATGTCACTCAAGCTCCGGGAAAATTTAATGGTGGAGGGCTTACAGCTGTGGCAGCAGCAACTGATTGAATTACAAGTGGTACCAATGGCTTAAGTTGTTTGATTGTCGTACCGGCAACTAAGGGGAAGGTGTAGTCGTTACCCCCAATCTCCCCCACCAAAAAGAGGGATCTTTCAAAACACTTTGCACAATCTGTTTGTGTCAAATGTAAGGATATATTTGTGCGTCCGCGCGCACACGCGTGTATATATATGTGTGCATGTATGTGTTTCAACGATGGAGTTTGGCATGTATCAAACTCTTCAAAATAAGTTCAAATAAAATCAAATACCATAAAATTTCACAAAGACAGTGTTTGAGAGCAGGAAACTTGATTTTGAGTAACCGCAACTGGGCTACAAGTGGGTTGAGTTTGCTAAGGACTCACTAAAGTCACCATGTTCGTTTCTCATATTCATATATCTGTAGTTAGGTTTCGGAGTGTGAAGGTTTTGGTGAATTTGAAAACTCAAGACCGAAGCGAGAAAGAATGGCAATGGTTGGACTTTTGATTGTTACGAGAATGATTGTTTGCTATTTGGGTGTCTAACATCAAATATGCAAAGCAAGAGCATGATGCAAATAATGTGCACCAAGTCAGCCAATTCAACCAATGCCTGGCAGATGCGATTGTAGTAAATGCAGTAAATTAGAAAGGGTTTTGCAGTTTGACCTTGTTTGCTGGAGCAAAGGGTGGATTTCAGCTTGTTGAACCAGGCCAGCTGAACACTCAATGAATCATTGGTAAAAAAGAGTTGTACAAGATCGTGATCATAGAAGAACTTCGAGTCTAGGGCGGTGGCTCCTGCAACTGCGAAATTCACTCCATGCTCCGATTTGGCACCTTCATCAAGTCCCAAGTATGGTGGTAAATAAGGCAATCCGTATGCCTCCGCTACGATATCATCATATCCATCAACAGTCAAGAATTAAAACGATCGTAGATAGTCCAAAATGAATAGATTCATTATTCATGATCACATATGTATTTGTACCAATGAAGTCAATCACAAGGCGGCCATCGGAGCAACGGCCGGTGGGACGGCCAAAGAATGTTTCGCCGTAGGGGAGATTCCCAATGACTGGAAATGCTGGGGCTCCTGACAGGAGATAGTTGCCGGTATCTGCAAGTGAGTTACCAAAGCTGATTATTGAGTCATACTTTAGAGGCGGGCTGCCTGAAATTGCCCCTAAGAAGGAAAGAGCAATGATGAAAATGACTTTTATGGTGCTATGTTTGTGGTGAGAAAAGAGCGAATGGTAATTGGTTTCAGCCATTATAAGAAAGCTTAGACTCTGTTATCTTGGCCTTAATAGTGATAATGCAAGTATCTTTATATAAGCATCTGTTGACACCATGTTTGGGTTGGTTTGATCTTGATCATGGTTTCCTTGGCCAATCCTGTGCAGCTTGTCAAACGAGTATTGCAATTAAAATTCCGTTTCTTTGTTTTAAAATTCATTTTTATAAAAATTAATGCCTGTCTTATAATTTTTGATAATTTACAAAATGATACACTACCGAAGATTTGGCTTGCACCACTAGAAAACTCTGAGATTGAAACGGATAATTTGATATGATTTGAATAAATAAAAAATAAATTGTGTCTCCAACCCATCCCAAAAAATCTGTTTCAAAATTGATTCAAATTTTAGGGATGGTAAAATGACACTATCCCAACTTGAGATGGCTTTCAGAATACAAAGCACAAATTGTCTCAATTTGGGATGGCTCATGAGGGTTGTCGCAAAGAAATTGAGACGGCCCAACAAAGTTATCGCAAATTGGGATAGCTTCCGTTTCAAAATGTTTGGATGGTGCAAATAGCGTTGCCAAAATTTTCAGTTCTAAACTCATGTCAAAAGCTATCTCATTCCAAATCAAGTGATCTAAAAGCCAAGTCAAATTTTAGCATGCCACGATCGCCTGTTCCTGTTTTGAAAAGAACTATTCCTAAAGAACCTTCTGAATATTGTCCATTTCAATGATGTATGAAGAATTTATTCCAAAACCATCTCAAAGAAATCCATGTTAAAATCATCCTAAAAAATTTTGGGTGACATTTTATATAAAATTCATTCCAAAAACCTGTTCCAAATACCGCAGTTTCTCATAGCGCTTAACTTAAATTAACCAGTTAAGTATGTATGATTACGATGAATGCAAACACATGCTACCTTTAACTCAATGATTCAACTAAACAAAGGGAGCCTTGATCAGCGCCAGTGCTAATTCTACCATCACCGTCAGGCAGATGCAACACGGGCACGGGCAACTCGGCTCAATCCTGCATGTATTTGCCATTAACCTTTCACTATTTATCAAGAATATTCTTGAATCTTTTATATGTGTTATTGTCTGCATGTTTATTCCGAGGGTCGGTTCTTGGACATGTTTTTTGTCCGTGTGTGTCTGACAGAGAAAAGGAAGAAAGTGAAAAGACCGGACGATCCAAAATGACGACGCCGACCGGGGAGAGGAGAAGGGAGACAATGTCTAGACATGATCAACCACTCAGATTCTCCCGTATCTTCCGAATAAGAAATGTCAAACATGTTGATAAAGTCCATTCAAATCATCTTAATTAAGTTAAGTAACACTTCATAATTACCATTAGAAAGGAATAAATTATTTGATTGATCTTGACAAATTTGTAGATACTATAACAAATTATGCTGCAATGTAACAAGTTACCAAACATCTAAATTTTTTTTATAAAAATGATTTGTCATGTCAACGCTATATTGGTAACTTGTGGTAAGAATAATCATAACTCATTAAAAGCGTGGCACAACGTGACACTAACAATAATTAATTAACTGCTTGAGTTTAAAATATTCTGTCAAAAGTTTGAAAAATTCTGATTATGTTAATTATAATATAATGAGAGTCTAATAATTATAGATTATTCAAAACATGTAAATATACTGAGAGGCCACATTCACTTTATTAAACAGGATTACAATTTAAAACAATATTTTGAAGATAAAAGACTGCATGGATCATTTAACAATTGCCCATTATGTTTAATAAATTTGACTGTTTAAAATGATTGTATTTATTTTTTATTATAATTTTAGTATGAAAATAGTCTAATTAATAATATAAGGTTAAAATATTCTGTTAAATGATTTAAAAATAAATTTTATCACCATGATAATTAATTTTATCCCAACTTTTAAATAAGATTATTTATCCTACAAACTTATAATTTTATATATATCCCTCATCATGTCAAGAACTTTAATCAGTAAAATTATAAAGTTGTCTAGATAAAATAATTTACCACACCTTATCATATAAAGTGAATATGACTAGAAGTTATAGAATCAATTTTTTATGTAATTAAATTTTCTATGGGAGCTAACGAAAAACCAATTTGCCTTAATTCTACCGGTATCAGTTTATCTATATGAAAGTCTTCGGTTGATGTAACTAATTAAATTGCCTGCCTCGCAAGAACTAGCAAACTTTATCTTGAAAATTTTACATTTGTTATTAGGTTTTGTTCGGTGTTTGACATCATTAATTTTTTTTTTTTATCCTGAAGCTTCAGAGGGTATATTAATAGAATATTAAAACATTATTTTCCCGATCTCTTTTTTTTTTCTTTGATAAAATGATAAAAAATATGGCTATGCTTATTTTCATTTTTGCACCCAAAATACAGACGTTATAATTATTACATTTTTTTATCTCTTACTTTTGCATAAGTTTTGAAAAAAATATACTTTAAAACACAAACCAAAAAAGTTGGCATGGGCAATTCCCAGAATCAACCGCATAGATACTGCACTTAATGCAAATGCACTTGATAATATTATAATTTTAATATTTATTAATGTTTTTATATTTTTTAATATAAAATTATGATATTTATTATAATTTTAAATAACTGTACAAATGCACAAGTTGCATCTTTGAATTGACCCACAAAATCCAAAAGATATCGGACTTTCCATTCAGTGGACTTACTAATTTAATATATATTCCATGATCTGTACACATCACTTGTTGGACATTCATATATGCTCTAATATATATCCTACTTGTGGCTGTATTTTCCACTTCCCATATTGGGGTTCCCAAGTTGTTGTCTACTCATCTAAATTTGTCGATTAATTAATTAAGAAGCTTGTCGCTAACCAGCCGGAAGAAAACATGTACAGTGAATGTCTAATGAAAAATGTTTTGAAAATCAGGTTTGCTAGACAGGTTCAGCAAAATTTAACCATAATTGTTATTTTAGGAAAACATTAGTATCAAAAAACTAATGTCAATCGGTCACGAACTCATGTGCATCGAATAATACAGAGTAACTGATCAAAATCAAGTAAAAGAAATCAGTTTCAACATTTTGTGGTAAAAATAATAAAGGAAAAAACATTTTTTTGATAAAATTGAACGAAACATCGTTTTAGTGTTATTATAAATTTTAATATTTTTAGACTCCAAAATACTAATTAGCGTATATAAGCTTCATTACTTTTTTTATTATTATTTTGACTGTTGTTATTTTTGTCTATATATTATTTTGATTGAGATATTGAAAAGTCAAATATCAAGCTAAAGTTAAAAATATCCATATTAATTGAGGGTTTATGTTTTACAAAGTTAAATATTCAATGTTTGTGCTTTATTTTTATTTTGAATTTAATTAAATTTCTTTAAATTTGTATAATATTTGTCATTCTTATTGAATTATTAGGATTTTTAATACATCTGCATGTTGATGAATTAAAATGAATTTATTTGTAAAATTAATTATATAGTAATTTATATAAGTTTATATAATGTTGTCATTAATCAATTTTGGGAAACTCTTGGACCAATTGACTTAATAACTCAATTAATTATCTAGTTAAATCATTTGTCTAGTTTTAAATGCGTTGAATATCAATGATATTTGTTGTAACATGTGGGTTAGAGAAAACATGCCTATTATGAATCCACAAATTTGACAAGTTGGTTTTTATGTATTACACACACTCACACACACATATCTATACTATTTATTAAGTGTTTGGGGCTAATTTAGTTGCACATTATAAATTTACAACAATACCTTTGACTAATAAATTTACACTTTTGCCCTTAATAGGGCCAAACATGCCAAAATATAATTATTAGTATACCATTACTTATTTTATTGTACTAGATATCTATACTTATCTATATATAATATATTATTAAGTTAATAAGATATTTTGATTGCAAAATATAAAATTATAGAATTACGCTTAATTTAATGTTTTTAATTTTTCTATCGTTTTTCTTCCTTCTTTTCCTTTTAACTGATTATTTGTATTTATGTTTTCTTCAAAAATTTATCTCTTTTTAAATTATTTTGATCTTTCTCATTTTCTTATTTAAGATATTTTTATACTTTTATTTTTAAATATTTTATTTCTATCATTTAAAATGCATAACTTTATAATTTATGAAATAATTTTCGCACACATGGGAGTGTACAACTTTTTACTAGTATATTATTAAAGTTTCAGGCTACTTTGGTTGCATCAAATAAAATTACATATATACCCCCTCCAACTTAATTTACAATATTATATTTATATCTACACAATCAAGAGTTTAGTTATAATAGGGTTACACTAAGTAAGTTCAAATGCATCCTTATTGAACTTAATAAAGACAAAATTATCTTTCATTATTTTTATAATAATTTGTTCTTCTTATTCTTGTTAATTATAATATTTTTTTACATAAGCATAAAATAAATATTTAAATAAACTATTCTATACTATAAATGAAATAATTAAGAAATTATTTTTATTTTTATTTTTATTTTTATATTACATCAATTTAAACACTCACATATAGAATGCCAAAATTACTAGTATATAATTAAGAGTTTGGCTTTTAAATAGCCAACATGGTTGCACTAAATTGGTTATGTATAGATATATGTATGTATCCTACTTCAACTTCATAATAATGACAAATCTATCTTTTTATTTTTATTTTTTCTTTTTCTTTTTATCTCTTTTTCTTTTTCTTTTTATTTCTTTTCTAATTCTAAAAAGTTTTTTTTGAATAAGCATAAATATGCCAAATAAATTAATATATTTTGTAAATAAATTAACTAAACTTAAGCATTATTTTGAATCTCATCTTATATCTATTCAAACACGTGCATTATCCTAAAATTTCATAGATATAAATATATATTTGGCTAAATTATATCCATGGAACAAAAGTGGAAGTCGAGTCGCCGCTACACTGACTATTAAAATAGGCTAATTTAATATTGTGTATTTTATTAATTTCCCTTGTATTTTATTAATTTCCCTTGTAATGTGCTTATCCATCACTGGTTTCCAGTTATTCGTGCCTTATGCCACGATTCAAAGCGTTACAGGACAAAAATACACGACGGCTATTACATGGTGACTGACTGCGAGTGGTGGAGATGGAGGGATAAATCTAATCCAAATTTTTCTTTCAATTTATTTAAATGATAATCGTTCTGACATGCAACTGGTCGGCTGTCGTCGATTGACTCTTCGTAGTAATTAGATTTAATTGACACATTGGTAATCCACGAATTAATCGCTTTTATAGTGGAAATCGAAGTTAAAAGTTTGTTGATGTCATTGTCGAGTCCCGTGAGGGAGTTTTTTGCTTCGCAGTTTCATCAGCATTTTCAATTTATGCAATTTATGACGATGACATCTCTTACTTTATTCATGGCCGTGTTAGAAATAAAAGGTACATGAAAATTTTATTAAAAAAATATTTTATCAAACTTATTAGATTAAAATATTTGTTCATTATTTTAGTTATTTTATGAAAAACTTTTCTTTTATCATGATAGTTTTTGTCCACGTTATACAATCTAATAATTTAAAATGAACCTGACTAGCTAGGAACCATGAGGTATTAAAATGTCTCTCTCCCATTTTTTATTTTTGAATCGTAAAGAAAGTAAAAAATATATTGTAGTTGTTTGTGTTGGCTATTTGTATTTTTCTTTCACCACAAAATTTTATTACCCGAATTTGTATTGATTTTTATATTCAAATATTATTACTATTTGTTGAGAACAAAGTCAAATATGAGCTATTTCTATTTGAGAGAGAGAGAGAGAGAGGAGGAGGAGGAGGAGGAGGAGGAAGAAAGAGTGGAATAGTATATAATTGATAATAACACACAAATCTAATATCCTAAGGCAGCGTTGGTTTTCAAATTATAAATTTTAAAAATACACATTCGATTATTACACTTTTAAAATTTTGTTTTTTTCTCTCTCTTACTTTTACACAATTCTTTAAATAAAAATGCTTTAAAATACACACCAAAATTCTAAAACAAACAAACCCTAAGATTTTAGATCGAAGTAGCTTAAAGCCTATAAAAATTCTCGTTGTCTGGCCTAAACAAGCCCCCTCAAAAGCTTTTAGTTGGGCTGTACGCTTCCAACAAATAGTATAAAATTCTATGTTTGAAATTGGGGCGAATATGGAGATGGTGTTTGGTTTGGTTCTGTGGTTGGTACTCCCATTCTGAATGAAAAAGGGTTTAGTGATTTTTTCCTTGGCCTTGATTGAGTTAGAAAAACACTTTTGATATGACCATGTACAAGAAAAAAGATTGAAGAACTTTTACTCAAATGAAGAGATTATTAAGAAAAAAAAAAACAATATGAATGCAGTGTATAATTGGTAATAACTTACAATTTTAATACTGAAATGAAAAAGGGTGAGTAATATATAAGTGATAATGACCCATAGATTTAATACATTGAGTTTTGAATTGAAATGTGATCTTAAACTCATAAACATACTTGCTTACTAGAACGTTATCCATAAATGTTACTGTTAATTTCACTTTTAAAAATTCCATCTTGAGATTGATTCGTTCATGCTATATATATTCTGAAACGGGAAAAAAGCCAAATATATGAATTCATGCAACCGAGAATTGCAATCAATTTTGGCTGTGTATTTCCTTCTAATTATCGTTTTGTTAATTTTACTTATGCACATATCTTCTAATTATCGTTTTGTTAATTTTACTTATGCACATATCTTCTAATTATAATGATGCTCCATCACAAAATGAGAAGGCAAATTAATGCGGAACATAAGTCCGGAAACAAGAGTCCTATTAGAATTATTCCAAATTGTAAATATATCTATAGCATAAAATAAAGGGACAAATTGGCCATCTCCGATTCCCATAAGATAAATTTATGATCACTGATAACACTAAGTTTCGGTCTTAAAGACCCAAGAGAACAAGAAGTAGATGATTATAAATACGTAACTATCATGCATGTGAATGCATATCAAAACACCAAAACTCACAACCATCATTTGCCAACCACACTCAAGATTTCAACTAACCACTCCCTGCAAACACGAAATTGAACCTACACTATATATCTTCATTACAAGCAGCAAGTAAATTTTGATGCACTTCACATAAATTTCCATGCACGACTCGGAAACTATTTTCGTCCTCATCAGCAGTAGAAATATTTCAAGGCTTAAAAACGTTTATGATGGTGCGGATCAGGTCCTCCAGGGGCTGTTCTCTTAGGCCACTTGTACTCATTTACATCCATCGTCTCCCTTCCAAATTCAGATTTCAATGCTCGCCTAGCCATTGTTATTTGCTTCACAGGACGACCAGCTGCTGAGATTTGATCTGCAGCCGCAAGCAAGAGCCCAATCATTAGGCATGTTGAAAGCTTCAAGTCACTCATTATGGGTTTGCTTAATTAGCTGTGCAATGCAAGTGACATAAAGATCACAGACCCTCTATTTATACAGACAGCAGACTGAAGCTGATTCATAGGTCGCAATCTTTATCCACATTTAAGGTAATCTGTGGTTCGTCCGGCGGCCTGATTTGAGGTTGAAAAGGAACAAAATACGCTGTCATCGTTATCTTTAGAATGGATTCTGATTCGGAAATTGAATTCATTGGATGGAGTTGATCGACTTCGAACATAACATCAGATCTGATGGCCATCTCTCCACGTAGCAGCTCGGCTTTCTAACCGAGTAAATAAAAATTGAGAACACCTCAGTAGCTTAATTACATGTTTACATCAGCAGTAAAGTTTTGGATAAGGACGAAGACGCACGTTCAAATGCAGTGTTAGGCGGATAAGCACGATCCTTTTTCTTTTACCTCGGTTGCAAACTATGTGGATAAGATGAATAAGAGTGGTAATGGCGGATAGAATGAATGAAAAGATCCATTCGAATGCCAGCCAGACAATGCCAACGTATATGCAAGTCCATTCGTGAGTGCACTTGATTCATTTGCACCGGGTTTAAGATTATAATTGTAATAGTATTCAACTTTGGGTTCTTCTAGTGATGCATTGACTCATGTCATAATTGACATTGACATAAGCGAAGGTTAAATAAATAGTGTGATAAGACATCAATATATGTTATAAAAATCGCTCTTAATTGAATTGATTTAAATTTAATTTATAAAAATTAAGAATCAATCAACTAATTTCAGAAAAACAAAGAACTCCTACTCTAGAGAAAATTTAAAATATAAATTAATCCCATTCTTTCTCGGACAACTAAATAAATAATATTTATACTAAAACTGTGCTAAAATCTTAATTTTAAACCCCATATATATACATGACTCAAAGATACATCAAAATTTCAAAACAAAATGCATTGAATATAAGAAATAAAGATGGACCTACCACAAATCACGTCAGTGACACTAAACTAATCATGTCTTATGTTCGTATTCGCATGGCTGGCGTCGTTTTGCTTTCCTTTGTCGTGGGCTCAGTGTGGACAGTTGGTTGGGCCCGTTTTTGGGCCTGGACACATGGTCTGAGTATATCAGCTTATTAGTCTAACATTTTCTTTCCAATTTTCTGTTACTTCAATAATAATAATCACTCTAGTCGGCAGATTTTTATATTTCAAAAGAAAAAAAAAATCTCATTAATGGGTGAAAAGGAACACAAATTGACCAGGACATATTTTGAAATCATGGTACGAGAAAATAATAAAAAAATTATTTCTTTCTGCTTCTAAAATTTTTCCACTTTTCCTTTTATTAGAAAAACAATAATATCACACAAATAGAGGCGTTTGCATAGTGTATAATCTTATTACATAAATGACCGTTGAATGTTCTTTTATAGTTGAAGATGACCGTACACTGAATAATGCCAGACTCAGCATAGCTTAAA
This sequence comes from Avicennia marina, assembly GCA_019155195.1. Lineage (NCBI taxonomy): Eukaryota > Viridiplantae > Streptophyta > Magnoliopsida > Lamiales > Acanthaceae > Avicennia > Avicennia marina. The sequence goes on from CM032776.1 coordinate 1,045,488, forward strand.
TAATTGATGCTGTATTAAACATCGTTCAAATACACAATGCCAAAACAGCAATTCTAGGCTTTCGGGTTTGTTGTGAATTGAAAATTTTCAATTCGTCCCTGTCTGTCATACTAAGATTGATTAATTTAAATTCTGTTTTTTTTTCTTCCTTTCCCATAGCTTTGAAAGTTTCAACTGAATTTATATTCCTCCAATCCACTAATTGGATCAATGGCCCCAAGAGACCCAAGATTGGTTGTGTCACAAGTCATAACAGCAACAACTCTTATCGTTTCTTAGTGTACAAGACAAGAAATCATTTCGAGTTGTGATGGATTAGGATAAGATCAAGTCTATAATAAAGAAATTAAGTCATAAAGCAGAGGCGCATCGGTCCCGTAGCTCAGTTGGTTAGAGCGTTGGTCTTATGAGCCGAAGGTCGCGGGTTCGAACCCCGCCGGGACCATCCTTTCGTTGGCGTACGCTGGGCCTTCTGCTTCCCAATACTATATTGATATTACCGACGCCACTGATTCTTTTGATGAAAAATGGACCATCAAATTTTTCACTGCACACTTTATTGCACCTCTTTATCCCTCCTTTTCGTTGTGCATTTGGCCCAGAACGCGTTTGCTTTTGGTTAAAAACAGGCAAAAGGAGATATGATGGTGTGGTGCCCCAAGTATATTCAGGTTTGAATATTCAATACATGGGCTAATTACTTAGAAATTGGCCATAGTAATCTATAATCATGCGTACTGTGATTGGTTAGTAGAACTTTTACGCGAGGTTAAACCCTAATGTATATGCGATTAGCCATCCTTTTCATATGGAATGTCGGTTTACAGTAAGGCACGAGCAGCATGTGATTTTTTCTTGCATCTCTGTTTGCTTTAATTTAGCAGGGATTCTAGTTCTTTAATTGTATTTCCTCTGTCGAACTGAATTCTTTCTGTTTTCTGCAATTTACCCCTTCGAAAATATCATCGCATTTAATTCTCTTCTTTCTTCGTGTCCTGCAGCTCCACTATTAATTAAGGCATTCTGTTTTGCAGAAGGCGGCTGCGTCTGTCTTGCGTTACACCAACCAGGGCTTTCTGTTTTGCAGGCACTACATAAATTAATTAGCCCCTATATTTCTGAAACAACCCTGGCTTTTCTACACAGTGTGCTCTGCTCGCCTTGAATTGCAAACCCTTTGAAAGTTTCATCCTAAATGAATTTCCCTGCATTCATCTGCGTGGCTTTTACCTACTTTAATTTTATGGGGTTTAGGGACTGATGCCAAGTCTTTCTGTTAAATCATGCATATGAATTAAGTTGACCATTTGTGGAAGGAATTTTTGACTTGCCATTGCACCAACTGATTTTGAGTAACTGTGTTGAGGATTAGTATCTGCTAACTGCAGTTTATTGGGTTTCACTTTCTGTATTTTCAAATGATTAACTGCTGTATTCTTGATTGAAACTGTGAAATGCGTGTGGTAAATGTAATTTGATACAGAATGCTCAAGTTTTAGTGAAAAAAATTCTCTTATGTTCAATAATGGATATGAGGAAAAGTGTGGTTCTGTAATCTTTTGAGTATTGGTAACCTATAAAGTTAATGGTAAATACAGTTGGGTTCATTTTGATCTGACATTTGTGTTGACGGAACCAATAATTACGTTAATTACATCATCTCTCATTCCTTTTAGTTAATGAGTTTGCTCTTTTCCATTCTTAACACCATTACCTATGGAGTACATTCCACTGAAAAAGAAAACAATAATGAACCCTGAGAAGTCCTCTCCAAACATTAAAAAACATGCTTCTTTAGCTCTCCACATATAGCTATCAGTGCCGCCCATCCAAGGAAAAGGACACCCATCAGGCTGTGGTTGTTGCAGTTGGTGCTGTAGTATATCTATCTCCACAATCAGCCACCATATATCTATTCCAGTCCATGATTTGTTAAGGCCAAGGTTATTTCTGATTTTTCTAGGTGGCTTTTCCTTCAAATTTCTACATGTGTGAAAAGCTTCCTCTATGCATGATCATTCAAGGATATAAAGAAAATAATGATACCCTCGTGTCAAACTTCTTTTTGACTGACCAGCTTTAGCAGAATAGTTAACTGTGATGTCCAAACACTTCTGTGGCTTATAGAATTGTTTACCATGTGAAAAGGATGAAAGAAGTGATCATTATCATGAATGCGAAACATGTCCCCCCGCCCGCCCCCCCAAATGGAGAAAATGTTATCTGCAATTTGAATATTGCCAAACAAAAAACATTCTTGATGATTAATAATTTGTATGTCTTAACATCAAGCAAAGCTATCAAAGATCTTTAATACAAACTTAAAAGAAACATGGCACGGGTTTCTTACACGGCACGGGTTTCTTACAAACTTAATAATGAGGGGAAAATGTAGGTATAGATATTTCAAGAAAGTTAGAACCAGGGGGCTCAAAATAGAGACGTACATTACATTGCATGCTCAGGAATTCTGGCTACTTAATGTCCAATCTTGTGCTTTGTCCAGGCTCATCAACCAGAAATTCCTCCTGAAAATTTTCAAAGCACATAGAATGGGTAAACTTTGAGGAGAAATTACCAAATCACTGAAATGCATTAATTACAGCAAGTTAATACCAATTAATGCACCATGTAGAAAGAAAATTGCGTGGCGGTGCTACCTTGGTAATGCAGAAAAGAAGATGCAGAATATGGCTTGCTCAAAACTGGCTTTTCTTTTTCATCCTCTGTCTGTTTTGCTGCAGCGGTAACATTTGACAATTCGTTGGAAAAACTAAATCCTGGAAAATTACTGCTGATAGGAGAATAGTTTATAATGGTGGACTGAAGGGGTTCCGTCTGAGACAAGGTCTGGCTGTTGACTAACATTGGCTGTGCCGGGAAATGGAGCGGTGGAGAGTTGGGAGAAGTGTACTCCTCTCTTTCTCCTCTTACTTTACCTGAATTCTCATTGACACAGTTCCAAGTCAAAACCTTTTGCAGACTTGCCACTTCCCAATTTGTATCCATCATCTGTGAAGTAGTGGGGAAGGCAGAGAAAAGACCCTGTTGATAACCAGGGAAGAGTATTGCATCCTCTGGGGCTTTGCTCCTGTTTTTTAATTGGTTAAAATCTTGCTCACGGTAGGCCTGCAGCTCGGTGTAAGACGCAGGTGATGCAGCCCCATCAACAAGGAAGCTAAAACTGGAAACAGAATTTCCATCATTCATGTTCTCATGTTTCTCAATCATCCCACATTCAGAAATAAGAAGCTTGCCACTCTGCTGTTGCATGTGCCGAAATTTTCCATCTGGCGGACTAAAATTTGCGGCAATTAACTGATTATCGCCAGCCAACGGAGGCTGCTCATCTAGAGCATCAATGGCGGTTTTCGCCTCCTTAATTAGCCAATCAATGGCTTTGCTCGGGCGATCATAGCCGAGCCTGTCCTGGACGTCGTAGAACCGAATGGCAGTTTTTGGTGACAGCCTAACGCGCCTGTCCCTCGGCCCCCTGGCGGTGCAGACTTTGCTGTGCTTATCCTTTCTGCCACTGCCAAGGACTTCAATCATCTCTGCTTTTCTTTTCATGGATTTCAACGTTGGTGATGCTAAACCAGAACCCTCTTGCAGCGGCCTATCATAACCGGTCCTCCTGTGAATTGATGCTGCACCAGAAATCAAGTCGCCCCACATTGCATCCAGATATCTTTCACTAAAATATTGTGGCTGCCCAAATTGATGGACGTGGCAATGATCATGGAATGTTTCTTGACCAGGTCCTCCAATTGCTTCGTCTTTACGTCTGCAGTTGTCGCCATCTTCGGGTCGATCTTCTTCATGGTCATGTACTTGGAGATGATTTCTAGGAGGATACATGGCTGAAGTATCTTTTACTCTTTTAATTTCTTCTTCTTTTCCAGCTTTTCATGACTGCCTAGTTGAGTACCTTTATAGCTTCTGCGGTGGCTTTGGGAAGAAATGAGCTTTTGGGCCCTCAAAAATTGCAGCTCAAATGAAAAAATACGTATCTGCATTTGAAAATCACACAAATAAAAAAAAAAAAGAGCTTTGATAGGCCATTATTTATACCGTTTGGTACCGTATGAGAAGTGAGAACCATAGAGTAGGGTTCTTTTACCTCAACCCTGAATAAAAAGTATAACCAGTGACAACTTGTTTAATTACACGTCAATTAATTGTGCAAAATGTTTTGCATTATGCATGAGTATATGCGCGTTTGTAAATGATAAAAAGATCGTGTGAATGGAAGAGCTGTCTCTCCCTGTCTGAATTGATAATATGAAGTAATAGCAATGCATTTTTGATGTATGCATGTTAGCTCTGTTGAAAGTCTCAGGCTGTCTACCCTTCCTCCCTGAATTATCTGTCCTGTGCCCTGTGTACTATCAAATAAAGCAGAAAAATGGGCCGACTTTGTTACATATTTTGATGGGATTCACATTTCACTTCCAAGTACAGGTCTTCGATTGCACTGTTACTTTAGCAGGTTTCTTGATGCATATATCATAAGGATTCAGTTTATGTTGTGAAGCATTATTTCACTACTTGACCATGAGTTGATTTCTCATGCTGATGAGAAGACATTCAATTGCCTTCATCATCATCATCATCATCATGGAGGCAGAGATGATGAAGGGTTTTGGCATGTCGCCAGTTATATATTTACCCCCCATGGCCATATATATTCCCATTGGACCCCTTCCAAAAGGAGAAGCAGATAAAAGTAAGGAAATGACGTGTGCTTGAATGGGACCCTCCCTCAGCCTCAGGAACAACAGATTCCTGCCATACCTGTATCCGTCCCTATTCCCTCACCATTTTTCTTTCTATTTCTTCCATGCTGGTGGCAGATTGGTTGCAAATTATTATGGGTTTTTCTACTATTATTTTTTGTAAACCATGAATTGGGATCATGGAACATGGGATGATAACAATCTTATTCCATGAGAATCATTGATATTTCTTAACGAAAACCTTTCCTTTGAGCAAGTAAATATTACTGTATTAAACAAAGTCGAGGAACACGGAAAGAAAAAAGACTGCCCAATTCTAGACATAAGCAGCTAAATGCTTAGATTGTTTGACAAACTTATATAGTATTGTTAGTTCATAATTAATGTCAGTGACGATCATAAAATTATGTGGAATAATATCAATTTGAAGTTATAATTGAGAGACACTGTTTAAATTATTAGTTACCTTAAGTAAGAGGATTGTCACGGTTTAAATATTCGATAACTTTTTCTTAGACTATTAGTATTCTAAGCGTTGGATTAAATTGCCAAAGACCAAATGATATTAAAGCAAGACGTATACGTGTTTGTTAGGAGCAGACAGTGAAATTCACGTGTGTGGGTGTTTGAAAAGAATCAAGTGTTCAAAAAATCCAACCAAAAGTTTAGTTGCAACATACAATGACTGCATGAGTTTCTTAGTTGCAAATTTATAAATTTTTAGGAATTGAATATTTTAAAATTAAAATTTTATGTTATGAAGGAAAAATCTTTCGCCGCCATATTATATTGAATCAAACAAAAAATGCCGACTTTGCAATAATTAAAATGGTGTGTAAAAAGATTATGTTCACTGAATGGCACAAGATAATAGATATTTGCAAAAGGAAATAATTATTCGCATTAAAAAAATATTAAGTCCCCCATAAAGGTGGTAAAGTAATTGGAGAAAAAGCAGTGGGTGGAACCCACCCCGCGTGATTATTCGTCTGCGAGTCTGCTGGTTGCTTTTGTTGCGACGGGGTCTGGGCCCTTTTGTCTTTGAACTTTCTTCGAATACTTTCCAAACAACAAAGTGAGATCCAAGGACACAAGTTGAAAGCGATTCCGCTTTACCTCACGTGTGTTTCCAACTTCCTTTTACCACGTCGTGGATTTCTACTTACCATGATATCATTACCACACCGTGCAATTTCTCCTGCGTTCCTTCAAGAATCTTGGGAAGTTGAACTTACCCATCGTTCCAATTGTTTAGGGAAGTGGTTAAGTTCCAATAACAAATTCAGAAAGTCATTTATTTGGCGTCGATAATAGATGTGATGAAATGACGGATCTTCTGTTCCTGGAAGAATATAGCTCCAATAATTCCATTTCTAGCCGTTGGACCAACGTAAAGTCTACATTGACTGCCCCGATTAGATGAAACTTTCTGGAAAGGCCCTTTGTGATTTGTGGAGAAATTAATTCATAGGCGGTCCAAATCTTGGCCCCAAAATTTCAATTTCACCTTTCCCCGCTTCCTAAAAAGAAGTTAGTCAAATCCCTGTTTAGTAGTCCCTCAAAGAATCACTCGTGCTTTAATTATTTAGCAGTTTCATTGAGAAAAGCAAAAGTTCAAGCAAGCATTTTTGGTGTTCATAGAAAAAGAAATAACAAAAGAAAGAAAAAAGGGCAGGCCATGGAATCCAACAGTCTCAGGAGATCGGAGAATCTCGTCAGGTTAGCCCAACGGCTCCGGCTTAACAACCCTAATCACAGTTTTGACATAACTGGTGGCAGCACCAGCTTACAAGATTCAAGGGCTCAAGATTCAGCCGCTGAATTGGTTCCTCCAGGAGGAGTCAGACCCGGTAGAGCCGCGGTTTTGGTCTGTTTGTTTGAAGATGAAGAGGGCGATCTTCGCGTGATCCTTACTAGAAGATCCTCGACAATGTCGTCTCATTCTGGTAAGATGTCGTATTAAATTTTGTCTAGTTTTTTGTGATAAATTGAAGTTGAGTTGCTGTTTGTCGGGTAGGGATCGCTGATATTTTGGGCTCTTGTTCGCAGGTGAAGTTGCTTTGCCTGGAGGGAGGAGAGAAGAGGGTGATGCCAACGATGCGGAGACAGCGTTGAGAGAGGCTAAGGAGGAGATCGGATTGGATCCTTCCATTGTGGAGGTTGTGACTATTCTTGAACCCTTCCACACTAAGGTAACGAGCTTTTGATTTCCTACTATTCTTGGCCTGTCCACTTTCTTGGATCAATAATCCATATGGTTATCTCGTATTTGGCATATCTGGAGCTCTGGTTTATGCTTTCCCCATCAGATTGAATAACCAAAATCTTGGCTTTGTTAGGATCCAAAAGTTTGCTGCGAAAATTTAGAAGTAATGTGCAATTAAGAGACAGAAAGAGATGAGGACAGTGGATAATATGTTTGGAAGTGTGAACTTTGATGGATGAAAATTGTGCTAAATTGACGTCCAAATGTAGCCCTTCTCTCTCTGTCCTCTGCTCCTCCCCAAGGAGGGTACAAAAATGAAAAGCTTTCTGAGCAAATTTTTGTTTTACACTTCAAGTTTGTATACTTGAGAATGGTGCAACTAAAATTTATTTGTCACCCCTGCTTACTTCCCAAACTTGCTTAAGTTTTTAACGATTTTGTGATCTGAGGTCTAGACAGTTGACAGTTCCTTTGCAGCGGTATATTACCGTGTTTCCAGTGATAGGAATCATTTGGGACAAGAGGGCCTTCAACCCTGTGCTAAATCCTGCTGAGGTGGAATCAATATTTGATGCCCCCTTGGAAATGTTTCTCAAGGTAGGTTGCTTAGCTTAGTTTTCATTGATGGTTTTTTTTTTGGGACTGCGCATTCCAGCAACATTTATTGGCATTTTCAGGATGAAAATCGGAGACAGGAGGAGCGTGAATGGAGGGCTTATACATACTTGCTTCATTTCTTTGATTATAAGGCTGAAGATGAATCTTATGTAATATGGGCTCTCACCGCTGGAATTTTAATCAAGGTTGCTTCACTTGTGTACCAACGGCCCCCTGTTTTTGAAGAGCGTAGGCCAGAATTTTGGAGTAGAAGCATACAATGAAGGTATTCAAGCAACTACTTTGAATGCTCAGCTTCATTTAACTTGGGCTATTTTTGAAATTGTTGAATTATGTTTCTGGTCGTCTTGTATTAACTGTAAGCAAGAAGTTGGACACAAATGCCAAATACCTATTACTTGCTAGTACTTAGAGGCTGAGATTACAACGGTGCTTTTGCTATAGAAGTAAGAACATAGTTGCTAAAGAAAATGGGCACAGAAAGAGCGCTAGATGGCTTATTTCATGGATGTAATAACTTAGACTACATGATGTTTTGGGAACATATGCATGTATATAAAGGTCCTATGAAAACATTATGAACCTTTTAAGGATTCATGATGCACTGATGTTGAGTGTTTGAACAATCAAATAGTTGGATGTTAGCCATCTACATTATGTACACCATTAGAGAGGACCGAACCCCACGAAGTGTCAAAGAAATAGGATTCAGCATCTTCGATCTGGCTGAAGCGTGAATTGAACTGCAACTCCATTGCTCATGGCAAAGGTTAGCCAAGTATGAGACAGAAAAGGAAGACAAATTTGCAGCTGGGGCAAAATCTATGACGGTTCTGAATCAAAGGTTCTGCTAGTGCACATAACATGACAGTCCTCTCAAGTGGTTGAACTAAGAACCACTAGCTGTCTGTCTTGGGCTTGTGTGTTGTGCTGCTAGCCGGCCAACACCTCTTCTATGCTTGATTGGCATTCTGCATTGCAACTCTGTAGTAATACATTCAACTAAATTGACATAAGTTGTTTTGATGACTATGGTTACCTTAGAATTAATTATTACCTTCACCGCTTCTGTTTTGTTGCTCTTTGTTTTGTCCCCAGTTGTTCAAGATAAAAAAACTCTGCAATGTTTGAAAGGTGTTATTGGAAATTATTTGTGCCAAATGCCTGGACCAACCCATAATTCCTTGTAAATTGACAATATGATTTTTTTGGATCAATCCAATCAATTAATCTATATCTATATTTTAGTATTATTATATTAAAAAGTACGTATGCTTTTGCCCATTGTAAAAAGACAATTATGTCCTTAACTAAATACATATATTTATTACCAAAAAGGTTAATTAGGTAAAAATCAAATTTTAATTAAAACAGGAATTCTCAATAATAATAAATCAGTGGAATTCTAACTTATCTAAAATAAGCAATATGATGGGAAATTAGTTACATTATATATTACAAGTTCAATATGCTCTGTAATAAGAGATGTTTTTCACTGGCTTAATACACCTAAAATATCATTTAAGGTCTAAACAATATGAACTACGAATGATTGTATACAAATCATATCGGAGGAGAAGCAAATGGATCCTATTGATCCTCTGAATAAATTCGCAAACGTGAAAGTTGTAAGAAAATAAATGGACTTACATAGTAAATTAATAATCTGAGAGCTTTTTCTCCAGCGCTGCATGGGTTCTAAAGATTTGAGGTTACTCCTGCGCATGACTGCTTCTGATAATAATCTTTTTGCTTTGTCTGTCAAGTTTGTCAGGTCACAAGAATTACATTTTATGAAGAAATAGAGAGATGATTAGTGATGTCAGTAAATTGAAGACGAAAGAATTTACCAAGAGCCAAGACAGTTTGTGGGGATTGCGCCAACTGAAACACCAGGTCCAATAATTCGTCGGGAGAATAGGTTGGAGATATTTGTCCTTTGTCTAGAGGATGGCATAAATTTAATATCATAATTGAAAAATACTCGATGCAAGTGCATATTGGATAGGAGCGTTTGTCCCTTGCATTTAAACTAAGTATGCTAGTGAAAAGGTAAACCGGGGATTTCAGGTTGCTTGGTCCCAACTCCCAAACACTGGTGGGAGTATGGAAGAATCCATTATAGTGAATTCCATGTAAAGTGGGCTGAATTCTTAAAATCATTGATATTCTAAAAATATAACGTGTCATAATTCTAAACGCTCATTGGTGTGGATTTCGTAGGGTTATCCGCACGCTGAAAGAAAGAACGGCGTCGTTAATTAGTTCATTAAATTTATTCTCTTTGTTAAGTGATTCATGTGTGATACGTATTCAAATTGGCATTTGACCTCAAGGTTTTAAAAATTGGACCCGCCGGTTCAATTGGGAATTGGCCGTAGTTTTACCCAAAAATTACTTTGTCCATTGAACACGTGAAAACTGATCAAACTCAATAAAAATCTTTCGGTCAATTGTGCAGTTTCATTTTTCAATATTTATATTTTTTTGTGAATTTAATTTAGTTTCTTTTATATTTTTAATATATTTGATTCGTGTTAAATTATTAAAATTTTAAAGTTACATGTAAAACTTAAGATTTGATATTTTAATTGATCGACATAAATTAATTTTATAACATTATGTTAATATTATTATGTGTAATACATAGTATTACATATAATTTAAAACAATCAATTATTTGTAAATTGGTTGAAACCTGACCAACTATGTCTTTAAATTTATAACCGGTTCGTTTTTAAAAGCATTGCTTGACATGTGAGTAACTTTGGTTAAGTTTGTTTTGGTTTTTGAACGTTGTATTTTTAGATATATGTTTTTCAAAATTGTGTAAATGTAAAAAAGAATAAAAAATTTAAAAAATATAATGATTTAAAAGTGTGAAGCAAAACAAATATAGCTTATATTGTTAGATATCTAGTGCAACAAATATTACCAATATCTAACTAGCTCAATACATTTTTTTTAATTGTTTAATGTTCGTTGGTCCACGCAAAAATACCTCGAATTTACTTTTGTTGAATGAAAAAAGACAACTGAAATTTAGACAGATAGCTTGCTCGTAGTGACTGAGAATCAATGCTCACAAAGATTTCATCCAGCAACAAACATCCAACGTCTCATTCCTACGCCCAATGCCAAGTCATTGAAACAAATGAACGAAAGAGACTCGATCCGGAAGGTTTTGACTTTTCCACCGTCAAAAGTGTCGGGAAAAGCCCACAACGGGTCAGAGCCGGTAATTCTTGATGACCCCATCAATGGATGGACGCATGGACTGGAAGACATTGCTGTAGGCCGCCTCCGTAGGGTGCACAGAGTCGAAGAACACGTATTTGGAGGAATCAGCGCAGACAGGCGATCCTGGGTTACACAGAAATATCGTCTCCACTAATCCGCTCCCACAGCAACCAGCGTTCACGTTATCGAAACCTGCAATATTAGAACCCGTTTTCACGCGAAACCCAGACCAGAAGCACGTGCATGATTAAATGTGTTGTCGATGGAAGCTACCCGTACGTAAAAGGGGTGCGTGTTTATTAATTAATCAAGAAGTAGACTGAAGACTGAACCCACCAAACTCGGAGGGATTTCGGATCACGTCGTTCATGGGTTTGTATATGTCGGCGTAAACTATGGCGGAGGTGGAATTTTGCATTTGTTGCAACATGCTCTGGAGTTTCTGGTTGTAATCCATGGCAACGGCCGACAGAGAGTCGATGCAACGCCGGCGGCGACCGGAGGCCCGGCCTGGGGAGAAAGTGATGACGATGGGTAAGCAACCAATGGGCGGCAGCCCCGCGAAGACTATCATCTGAGCTCCCTCATCCCTTAGGCCCTTCTCGCAAGCACACATTAGCGAAGATGGTTTATATGCAATATTGGCAATAACATTTGGATGGTTCTTTTCTGAACTTATTCTTGATAGCTTATCTAATGATTTCGGAACTTGTATGAACTCATACTGGTAATGAAATTTTGATGTAACAATGATAATGAACTAAATGTCATTAATAAAGTGAAATTTAAAGACGTACTTACCATTTTTTATATATAAAATCAAATAATTTATAAAATATTTGAAAATAAGTTAAAAATGGTTATAAGTTCTTCCAAATATCTTATCCTTTTTAAGTTCATGAACCCTCTAATAAAAAATTATCAAATAATTATGAAGAGCTTATACTCTTACCCAAATGCCATCTTTAAGTGCATGGACATTAACCATATTAGTAAATTTGGCACAATCTATATTTGTATAAAATAATTTATAAATTATAAAGTTGTTGCATTTAAATGATAAAAATAATGTTATTTAAAATTAAAAATTTAAATTTAAATTTAGAAAAAAAAAAAAAGAGAAAAAGAAATTTAAGAAAAATATTGAAAGAATGTACAAGTAAAGATAAATTAAAAGAAATTGGGAGACATTAATTAAGGATAAACGGAAACAAAAGAATTCAAAATAAAAATAGACGAGCAACTTGTATTGTGTAATCAAGCGAAGTAAAATCAACTAAAGTAGGACCAAATTTTTAATAATAGAGTGTATATAGCTTTTAATAATAATATAGTACATATTATTACGCATACCTTTATAAATTGCTGCACGTGTTGCAGCACGAATTGCTGGTAAGCGTTGATGTCGTAGGTTGTCCGTCGAAGGGGCGTGCCATAATAGGTAATGACGAAGTCGTTTGTGCTGGCGCTCACAAGAAATAAGGCTTTGCTGATTAGAGTCTGGGTTCTTTCCTTTCCAATGGCGGCTTCGAGTTTTGCTTTGTACTCTTTAAAATATTCAATTTGTTTTTGGACAGGAATCACACCCTGAGAAGTTATAATAATTAACAAATGTTTGCGTAAGTCAATGATAGATTATAGCAACGAAGCAGTGCATTAATTCATGGCATCATGGCAGCATTCACGAAACCAAAAGTGCGCGTATAGACTTTACACCAAAACAATAATCTTTGCAAACATAAGTAAATCTTTTACAGATAGCCGAGCCGTGAGAGGGTCGAATCCGGAGCCGGCGGAGGCAAAACAAACTCCGGTCATCAGATCGTCAAGGCCGAGACTCGGGTCCAAATATGGCGGCACGTACTCTTTGACCCCAACATGCGAAGCTGTTTTGGCAGGCAAGAAATTCAGTGCAATCATGTCTCTCGTACCAAGACAAACCTTGACGATGCTCAATCAAATGGATGCATTACTATAAGAAAAAGACATAGAAAGTAACGATGAACTTGCCCATAAAATCAGTGACGAGGCGGCCATCGCAGAACCTTCCCGTGGGACTGCTGTTGACGAAGTTTCTCCCGTAAGGAGGGAAGTTGCTCTTTATCCCAGTATTCACGTAGTTGTTGTTGCCCGAATCAACTGTGGAGTCACCGAAGACAAAAACTGCCGATATCGAATTATTGAATGGCCTCGTCAGCTTTCCAGATTCAGCTCTTGTAGCTGTGCAACATAGCAGAAGATAATGAAGAATGAAATGGCAAAGCACGCAGGGAGACCACATAGTTGCAGAGAATATTACGACTGATGAGAACAAGCATGAACGAGGGCTGCCTCTATATTTATACTATATTATTACTCCAATAAAAATATTAAATTGTACAAAGTAAATTTACATAATTATTCGTATTTTATTATTTTATTTCTCTTTCTTATCTTTATGTTTTTTTTTATGCTCTTACTCAGATTTATCCTCTTTCAAAATCTTTTGATCTCTCTTCACTTTATTATTTTATATATTTTTTGTACAAAGTAAAATTACACAATTATCTCTAATATAAATTCTCTTACTTTTCTATATATTTATTTTTCTTTTCTTTTCACTTATTGTTTTTATGTGCATTCTCTTTTGAAGTCTATCTTTTTTTCAAAATTTGGTTCTTTCTGTATTTTCTTATTTTTAAGGTTCTTTATATTTTTATTTTAAACAATTCTATTTTTATTATTCAAAACAAAAATTGTGATTTATTGATAAATATCCACACGAATGCTATGCGCAACGTTTATCTGTTATGATAATGCATGAAAGAAGAAGAGAGTGATTACGTTAGGAGGAATAGCTGTCTCAAAGCTGTCATGGGGATTGTTAAACGTAAATTCAGCTTTCCTAAAAGTGGAATTGGATATATGTATTACAACAATTACGAGCATTCATATGTTTTGTACAAAAATGAGTCCAAAACTTTTCGGTCTTACCTTTTTTCATATTCCATTCATAAATTTATAGTATGTGTAAATGGATTTATTGACTAAGAAAACTACACTTTGGAAAGCATTCTTTTTGTCCAACATCTTCTCTCCTTGCCATTCCTTAAATTCTTAATTTAAGTGTTTCCATATACATATAGCAAAATTTAAGAAGGTTAGTAAATGTTGCTTGATTGTATTTCATATTGTTTGTATACCATTAAAATCAAGGAGAAGATTTTTTTTTTTTTTTTTATGACTATAAAATACTTTGAAAATTGCTTTATAAATAGTGATGTTAAATAGTTTTGCTATTCTCATTGTATTAAAATATAATGAACAACTAATTTTACTAATAAAATATTATTGGATAAGCAATTAAACTTATTTGAGACGACTTGATGCAACACATGCGCATAGCTAACCATAAACTTAATACATCAAATATTTAAAGGTGTAGCCATGTGTAGCTGGGCAGTAGCTTCCATACAGACACTCCAATAGAGGTAGAAGATTTTGACTCACACCAACCCAGTAGGTGTAAAACAGCGACGGATGGTTGATCGACACCAAAATCATCCATCCTTCCTCCAATTTTATAGAAGACTCTACAAACTGGAAGAAAGGGAAGAAGCACAGCCCATGAATAGAAGAAGAAAGAGCTGACATAACATTATATACACGAGAATTAAATACATACACATGCACGCACATGCATGCATACATATATATATATATATATATATGTATGTATATATATATCACCAAAAGTACGATCCCCTCTTTCTCTCTTGAGGATCCCAACCATAATAGAACGAATGAAGTCTGCAAACATTTGACCCGGTAGACTGAGAACTGGGGTTAGATCTCCCCTGAATTTTCAGTAAATTAATAAAGAGAGGTACAAAGAAAGAAATGAAGAGGATCAATCAGTACCATATCCAGCATCGCATTAAGGGGTCTACCGTGTTGTGATGGGATTTTACGTTTTGGTCATGTTCAACCTTTTAAAATTTTTTATCATATTTATTGCAAAAGATTATTATTTTAAATATTTTATAATATATTTATTATATATCACTAACTTTTTATCTATTAAAATGAACATGTAATTAATATTAATAAAATAACTTATCACACCTAACCATATTATAAGGGCTCGTTTACTTATAAGGATTAAGCTTGATAAATTAATTAATGGAGGCTAATCAAATGTTCACTTTAAATGATAAAGACCTATGATAAAACTTAGGTTCAATATTAATTTTTCAAAATATTGGATAAATGATCCAATTCAACAGGTATAATAAAATAATCTAATTATGTTGGCTCATTTAATATACTTATTATTAAGTTATTCTACATCAATTCGTAGTAGTGAACATGACATTAAATTATCTTAAAATTAATTCATCCTACAAAATAATCCCTATGATATTAATTCTATCAAATAAAGTGAACAAGCCCTAAAGTAAACATAATGTTTCAGTTTTGCCATTCTTCTTTGTCTAATATTTCTTAAGCTGATGAATTAACTAGGGCTGGTGCGTGGCCTTCACAATATCATAATATGGTGAGGGTGGATGATTTATATATACATGTTTGGAGTGTCTGAACAAGGGACATCTGATTTGCATGTCACTGATATTTGCATTAATCTACTTCTTCGAAGCATGCATTCTGTATAAATATAAATATATTGGTTACTATACGTACACTTGCAATTAATCTCCAATCGCTTAACCATCACAAAGTAACAAACAAATTTCAAAATCGTGCATAAACATTAATAAACCATGAAAAGTTCCCACTGGGAAGAAAAGGTTTAAACTTGTGAGAAGTTCGCACGTCGGAAACAATAATTAAATTATAATAGATTTTGAAATTGAGTCATATTCCTATATCTATACAATATCATTCAGTGTAAGCATAGGATAGTGACTATTTTAATCATTTTACATGTTTTTGAATATACGCTTAACAACTCCCTTTTAATTATTGTAAGTAGTTTTTAAATAATTAAGCATTTTTGTTAAAATTAGAAATAAGAACGTACTTTGCACTATATAACATTTATGTAGAAATAAATATTATATTTATCAATGATACAATTTATTTTTTATCAATTATTGTATAAAAGTATTTTAAAAAATGAGACATATTAATTTCGTTATAAATTTAGCTATAAATGTACTGTTTTGAATCTTTACATATAAGGAAAAGGCCTGACAAATTTTAATTTATATGAATGAATTTTGATTAATAAAAAAGAGTTAAATGTCTTTATATTCCATCTCAAAAGTATTTAATTAGTTAAAAGAGTAATAAAAAAGATTTAAATTTTGATTTATACCAGTGAATAAAGAAAATAATTTTAAACTTACTTTATGAATGAGGAAAGAGGAATTTTTTTTGAATTTAATAATTTTTTATTTGAAAGCATATTTATGTTTTCAAAATTCTCATTTAAAAAACAATGACCTCGTTAATGATATTTTCATAAAATTAATTTTATATTTATGTATATAATATATATCTAATTATTATTTAAAACTTTTTGCATTACATTCTTGTATACAAATTTCATTATAGCTTTTTAAATAATTTCTATAAATCATAATTCATATATTTAAATGACCTTATATACTATTTTTTTTATATAAATTGAATAAAAATTACTTTCTTTATTATTTAGTTTCTACCTTTAAACTCCAAATTTTTACATCTCTACTATAGCACAATAAAAAATAATCTTTATTTAAAGCCAATAATGCATAATGGGAAAAGAGAGGGGTAGGCTTTCTTCGGAAAACAAATTACTTCCCGCTTTATCCGATCAAAGTCATTAACAATACTACTCATGAAAGTATGTATGTATTTTCTCTTTCATTTTCCCTTTTTACATTATTTAAATTCCATTCCCAATAGATATGTACCCTTACAACAACTTTGGGCCTTGTCATAAAATTCAAACCCCAAACCATACTGGGCCTAACCCAAATGACAACCAACTTCTGCACACATTTCACAGCCCATTGTTGAAGTTTTCAGCTATGGAGTTGGACCATCTAAGGTCCCCCTAAATATGTGGAGGGAAAAGGAATCAAACAACCACTTTGCTTTCATTTTCCCAAGAAAAATTTTCAACAAAGGATTCCCCATGCAAACAAATCCGTCGAGCAACGGGAGCCATCGCAATAATATGTAACAACCGTGATCCGATAAAGAAGAAAGAAAACAGTGAAAAGATCACACAGCCAAGAAATGGGGGCCTACAGAGCGGACGAAGATTACGATTACCTGTTCAAGGTGGTGCTGATCGGCGATTCTGGCGTCGGGAAGTCGAATCTTCTGTCTCGGTTCACCAAAAACGAGTTCAGCCAGGAGTCCAAGTCGACGATCGGCGTTGAGTTCGCGACGCGTTCCATTCAGGTCGACGACAAGATCGTCAAGGCCCAGATTTGGGACACCGCCGGCCAGGAGAGGTAAAATGCCTCTTGCATTTCCCATTCAGCCAACCCGTTTATCCATTCTTTATCTAATACGGAGATCACATGCGTTTCACGTGCCATTTCATGGTTAAAATAGAAATCACTGATGCGGGCATCAAGAATTTCTATTTAATTATCTATCTTCGTCAACTTTGACCTGGGATTCTTGTTGTGGTTGCAATCAGATGGTCTGAACGGTGGCAATCTTGACCATCTAAAGCCTGTTTGATCACCTTTATGTCAGTCCTTCGAAGATTCTTTCAGAAAACCGTGTCATGACTTGAAAAATGATGGTGGTTTCTTTTAACTAAAATGTTGTGAGGACACAATGTGATGGTTTTAGGATAATAATGCAAAAATGATGGCCGTATGACAGTTTACAGGAGATGAACCGTTTGAAACATGATGGATGATGAATTCACGCATCCTGATATCCTTTAAGGGATGTCTGGATTTTGTCTCTGTTTTTGTCTTGTAATTGCATGAATCATTATTGATAGCATTTACTAATAGCCAGATTTTGTTTCATACTTTTTGAAACGTAGTAAAGTTCGTTTCGTATGAAATTTTGTGTTTGGGTTGCTGTGATTTGGAAAACTGTGGTTTTGGTTTAGTAAGTTGTGAACTTAAAAGTTAAGATCATAAGATCTTCAGACAGTAGTGATTGGGGAAAGGTATCCTTAACTTCAAGTCCAACGATTTGTTAAGAGAGTGTTTACATGTGAACTAGTGATGTGGTGAACTGGTGAAGCGTATGGAAACTAGTGTGGTAGATATGTGGCATATTCTGGCATCGTATTCTTTTGACATCAAGAACCAGGAATTAATCATATTGCTGATCCTTTCTTTTCTTCCATCCCTTCCTTTTCTCCAATCATATTTCATGCAATCACACTTATCCAGTCTCTGCTGAAATACTAATCAGAAGCCAACATCAAAATTCAACCACATCTATATTTGCTACTTCA
The DNA here is from genome assembly GCA_019155195.1 of Avicennia marina. Lineage (NCBI taxonomy): Eukaryota > Viridiplantae > Streptophyta > Magnoliopsida > Lamiales > Acanthaceae > Avicennia > Avicennia marina. Next base: position 1,063,711 of record CM032776.1, read on the forward strand.
TGTCATTACTTGACAAATGTATGATATAATTTCAATAAAATTGAAGGTACCGCGCAATCACTAGCGCCTACTACAGAGGAGCGGTGGGGGCTTTACTCGTCTATGATGTGACACGCAATGTAACATTTGAGAACGTCGAGAGATGGCTGAAGGAGCTTCGAGGCCACACAGACGTGAACATCGTGATCATGCTGGTAGGGAATAAAGCGGACCTTCGTCACCTGAGAGCTGTTGCTACAGACAAAGCCAAAGCCTTTGCAGAAAAAGAGCGCACATTTTTCATGGAAACCTCAGCTCTGGAAGCTTTGAATGTTGAGAATGCCTTCACTGAAGTGTTGACACAGATCTACCATGTGGTGAGCAGGAAAGCTCTTGACATTGGGGATGACCCCTCAGCTCTGCCCAAGGGACAGACCATTAACATTGGAACCAAAGATGATGTATCAGCTGTGAAGAAAAGTGGATGCTGCTCAGGTTAGCACAGGAAGACACAATAGTTTGGCGTCAGGAGATTTGTTAACCAATTTGGAAAGTGTATACTAGCGATATATTGATTTGTTTGTTGTCTAAGTATTTAGTGTTATTAACAAAATGAAGCATATTGATTGTTCTGTGCTTGACTGAAAATGGGACAGAAAAAAGACTAATCATACTCCGGTATTTACTTTCTCTTTGTTTGAATGGACTTAAGGTTAGTTGATGCATTGTTGCTTTCACCACCTTCATCTGCTTAAAAAAATGTGTACTTGTTTGTTTGTTTGTTTTTTTTTTTGGTATATTTTTAATAACACCACACCCAACGCACCTCCCACTTGAGGACTCGAGGCTTGAACTATTTGTGTGTGATTTGTATCATCCACTACAACAATTTATACTATCTATACTCTAGTAATATTCAGTCATGTACTGAGTTAATTGTTACTCCTGGTCATTTCAAGTATTTTTTAAAAAATACGTTTTTAATTTAATTAATAAATAGTAAAATAAGTTCAAGAAATTAAATTTGGTTTCATAAAATGACTTCTATTTTTTCTCCACATTAAATACATTTAGTCTATGCATTAGTTCTTGTGCGTACGTGTTGATTGAATAGATATAAGAAATGAAATTTAAATAGGTTCATATATGTGTGTGCAAGAGAGAAACAGAGAGAGTTATTTATGATGTATTTTTAAGTAAATGTAATAGTTAAATTATGAATGCAGCCACACGTAGAGAGATAAAAATTAGTTTTTGAAATATTATGCTTTTTTGTCCATTTTTTTGGCTCAAAAAATACAACTAAAACAAAAACTCATGTTGTCTTAATTTTTATATTTTATATTTTTTACTTTTCTCTTCCAAATTTTATTTATATTACATTTTTTCTTTCATTCACCTTAACCAACTCTATATTATCATTGTTGTTATCTTTATTATAGTTATTAAATATTTATTTGTTGTCAAATATTTTGATATCGTAAAAGGACCCCATCGAATAATATTCGAAGTATGATCGCATAACAATTATGCTCACTGATTGCCCCACGGAAAGCATATCCTTCTGCGGATCCGAAAATTAAAAAATAAATAAACACCACACGATGACGTGCACACCATTATGCCGATCTGTCATCGCACGTGGCGTGACGTTAGGCGCTGTGGCCACTGCTAACCGCTCGAGGAGAAAGCGAAAGAGCGTGCTAGGCAAAAAACTGCCGCGCGCGGACAGGCGCCGGGCACGCGTTGCTCACCACCCAATCAGCATCTTCCACGTCGCGGAATGAATGTCCATCCCTGTGCGCAAAGAGAACTTCATAACTGGCTTGCGTTCATCGTAAGGCAGCTGAGCCCAGAACTTCTCATAGGATAGACTTCTTCTCCTGCCAACCAATTCAATTTCCTATTTCTTAGGTCTTTGGCCGAGGGCTGAGATCATGATGATATTCAGCCTTCTCTTTGAAATACCTTATATCCGTTGTTAATTAATTAGAGAGAAGCAGAAGAATGAATTCCACCGCCGTGGTTTTGAAGCTAACCTTGCCCTTCTCGTCTTCTTGCTACCATGCTGCCGTTTCATCCTCTTCAAATGAATTGAGAACCTCCTCTAAATCGGTTGCGGTGGCCCCAAGTAGACCGACAATCGAAATTCTATCGTCCGAGTTTCGCGATCAAGGTCATTTGCAGTACTACAAACCTAAAAATCATGGCTCGTCTTCGTCTGCGGCGGGTGCGGGGTTGATGACAATAAGGAGTGGAAAGCAAGAGAAGGCCGCCGAGGATAGGTTCCCAAAGAAGATGAAGAAAAAGCAGATGAAATTGCTCAAGGGGCTAACTAGGGATTTATCCACCTTCTCTCGGATGGGGTTTGGACTGGACTCTGATAGTGCTTTGGTTGATCAGGTCAAGGGCAATATGATCTCGGTATGAAACCACCCAAAACTTGTCATTCTCTAATTTGCTCATCTAATCTTGAATCTCTATGAATTCTCTTGTTTTCTGGTTTTGTGGCTTGTATGAACTAATTCGAGTATCTTAATTGAGAAAAGCAGTCCTTGAGCTTTCAATTTTTATCAAAATTCGGTAATGACTTCAATGGATGCATAGCCTTACCATCTGAGCTGTGCTGTTGCTTATCTAAATTTCACGTTGAATTGTTTGGAGTGATATGTCCACTGCATAGATGGACCGATGACTGCCTCATGGCGTCCGCATGCAGGAAGCGGCGGAGCTTTTGTTGGAGCGGCTTCAGAAGATAAGGGCAGACGAGAAGGAACTGAAGCGGAAAACGAAAGAAGAAAAAGCGACGCTAAAGGCTTCCCGGATGCAAACAACTGGCATAGATTGTGAGGTGTATTCTGGTTCTTCATTGAAGTCCTGCAACAGTGAATGTGGAGAGGTCCTTGACATGAAGAAGGACCTCAAACCAACACAGGCGAAGCAAAACGACTTGCAAGAAGCAATGGTGGAGGCAACTTTGCCGGCCCTTCCAGGGACATCAGTACCTGAGGAGAGAATGAATCTGCAGCTTAAATCATCGTGCAATACGAAGAACAAGTGTGGCTCTGGAGCTGTCATCGCTTGCGCGAGGACAGAGCTAAGTAGCTTGCCTAACCCATCTTGCTCGAAGAAAATTGAAGTATGCATGGGTGGGAAATGCAGGAAGTCAGGTGCAGCAGCGCTGCTGGAGGAGTTTCAGGAGGCTGTCGGCATTGAAGGTGCAGTTTCTGGTTGCAAATGCATGGGCAAGTGCAGGGATGGCCCCAACGTGAAGGTTTTGAATGGTTTTGGTGTAGAGGTTGATGACAACTCTCTCGGGACTTCACCGTGTAGCTCTTTGTGCATCGGTGTCGGTTTCGAGGACGTGAAGTTGATCGTGGCCAGTCTCATCGGTCAAGATCATAATCAACGGAGCTTCGCTGCTGCATCTTAAGAATGGCGTCTAGACTGGGCAAAAATTCTCTCCGCCAAAGCAGTTGATGATCAGTGCGGGAACCAAAAAACACACAATGGGAGATGGCTGAATTACGATCATATAGAATAGTAACATCCCTTCGACTCAATCACCATGATGTCCAAGAAACATAAGTGATACATGTAAAATATAGAACTTAAAATAGGATATGCATGTGCATATAAAATTTAAAATATGATTTATTATACACATGTATAAAATTATAGTTTTATTATTAAATATTTTACGTTGCGTGCATGGATCTTCTATTTTATAATATATCATCGAAGAAGAATCATTTGTTTCAAATAAAAAAATTTGCATAATTTATTAATTATAGTAAAAATATAAATTATTATAGTTTAAAATATTTTAAAATGCATATAAAATGAGAGAAAAATTAAAAGAAAAAGTCAAGTAAGAAATAATTAATTTAATTTAATTTAATTGAAAACACGAAAAAAGAGAATATAAAAAAAAATTAGGATGAAAAAAAGTAAAATAGATAAATAAGGGATAATCCAGTGTCTCCCATTGAAATACCAAACACAGTTATTATAGGAAATTTAGCCATATGAAATAGTAAAGGATATTTCAAAAAAAAAAATAAAAAAAAAAATATATATATATATAACTAAAAATTTTTCATTTTACTCAACTCCCCCGTAATAGGTTGAATAAATATTTCTTGCTTTTTACAATAAGATGCTATCATATACTCAACAAAACGCCAGTAATATTGTTGGACCAGACCTGAACTAACCATATATCATATCATGTACTAGAGCACTTGATCTAAGCCCATCTTTTATCAACATGTAAACATCATTTGCGTGTTTCCATCTTCTTCTGTTCTTTGGCTGCAGTTAGAGATAGTAGATATAAAATCAGCTAAAGATAGGAGAAGGGCAGAGCGCGGGGTGTATGGGAGAGTCGGGTTGGTGTTAAGTGATGGAAAACTTGCCAGCTTTCTCGTCTTGCCGTTTCTTAGCAGCTTCTGCTCTTTGCTGCCGTACAACGGCCAAGCGCTCTGTCAGTCGAGAAAAGAACAACACATTAAATGCACATTCAAATCATGCCTCCTCTAAATTTTGAACTTGAAACACATGCTTGGAACATAGGATTGTTCACTGTCACAAGTAACTTGAGATTAATAATTACTCAAACTCAATTTAAATTTCTAAAACTCCAACTTAAGCTCGATTTTTAGTCAAGCCAGCAATATCTTTTGAACAAGAATACATGATTTAATAAGACGCCTATTGGAAAATAAACTAAAATAATCAAAACTCATGACACTTTAAAGGTGCAACCTAGTGAAGACTACATGATATTAATACCTGTAAAATATTCAAGGCACAACATCAAACATGTATAATGTTAATAATCAATGTATAGCTTGGCAACATACATGAATTGAGTAAACAATAGCCAAAATTATTTCAGCGATGAGAAGGAAAAGAGCTGCTTCAACACAGTAATAAAAAGGTGTAAAAAAAATTTCTCAAGTGCATTCACATGCTACCTAAATCTTTCTTCGCCTGCTCGGTCTGGCCCAGTTCCTGCAGTCTCATGTACCTTACATGAGCTTTCTGCCTTTCAATATCCTCTCTAGAAACAACAGAATAAAGGTAGATTGATACCAAAGGTAAGCATACTGAATAAAAATGTAGAAGACAAAAAGTCACCCTGACACACTTAACAACTCATATATTTGCAATTACATAGTTCTTGAATAATTATAATATAACAGCAACAATAATCTTAATAAGAACAACAAAAATAATGGATAATAGTATCAATCTTTATTTAGCAACGACATTCTCAGTACACAACACTAAAGAGAAAATTGCGATCTGGAGTAGTATAATAGTACAAACCTGGCAATGTATATTCAACAGACAAAATTAAAAGCATAAATAAATATCAAGAGGACTTTTATAGAAATTGCAACCAGAAGCTGGAAGGGCAAAAATTTTAAAACTTAAAATTTGCTATGGAAACGCGGAGTCATAAGGATGTCCCCATACAAACAAGACTCAATCAACAAGGTAAATTAAGTGTTAAAAATAGTCTCAAAGAAACAAAAGTGGTAGCATACAGTAAATTTCAGAAGTTTCTCAGAAATCTAATGACCAAAAATAATCAGTCACAAACCTTTCACGTCTTGAAAGCTCAGTCGTTTTCTCGATCTGTAAAGACCAAGCAGCACTCAATGGATCATGGGAAAACAACTATTAAGCAAACAATAATTTAGTTCAATAACTTACATCAACATCACATGCTTTCAAATTCTTGGATTTAACCATGTTGGGATTCTCTATCTGTATGACTGCCCAAGCGTCTTTCACCTTCTGTCAACAGCATTGTTAATCAGAGAGAATATGTTTATTTGTCCAACCATTTCATTGAAAGACATAACATCTCATGAATTACAAAATTCTTTCAAAGTGCAGTTGGTCACAAAGTACCAACCTCAGATTCTCCCTCGGATTCCTCTTCAGACTCTTCATGAGACCTCTCATCCTTTTCCACCTCAGCTTCGTCCTGATAACACAAAATATCTGATTAAAAAAAATAGAGAAGGTAAATGGCTGCAAGGCAGTCAAAAGTGCATTCGGATAGGGATCCAAATTTTGACCGTCACTTGAACTCTGCTCAATAAAGAACAATTAATAAGCAAATAAGAGCACACTTTCAGCAACTTCCAACAGGACACCAACTGCTCTTAGATATCGGTCATCAAACAATCACCTAAGCACGAGCGCGACTGTGTGTATAAAATCCTGTTAGTTATGTATACTTCCACCGAAATGCACAATGCTAGTGTAATCAGCAGTCCCTGTCCTACCTATACTTCTTTAATTAGCTTTAACACGCTCATATACATTTTGCACACTACCATATTCGAGAATTTTCATGTCAACATAAAACACGACCAATTAGAAGTTGGTTCGGTCAACCTGTTGCTGGATGATAATAAATAAAGCTTAACAAATACCAATTGAAATTCACAAATTCAAATCCGCAATTTTACACCAGTGGTTGTATAATTGCTGAAAAGTAAATCAAAATACGTTACCTTTTTGAAGGTGCGAGGACGTAAGGCAGCGGCGCCGGCCACTGAATTATAGGAAAATAAGGAGAGATTCTTGTGGGTGAGAAGTACAACAAACAAAAGTCTCAACCGAAGACGGAAAAACCCTCAATCAAAGTCACATGCCAAGCGAAACAACAATTTATTGAAACAGGAAACATACTCATCTGTTCGGGAGTGGAGAACTGGCGCCGGCCTGTTGGCTTTCGCTTGAACTTCCCTCTGCCCATAATACTTTCTGCGTCTTTCCCTCTTTCCGGCCTGATGAGAAATAGAAAGATGGCCAATTTGGAATTCGAGAAAGAAGCAGATCCGCGTATATCATCACGGACTACTTTCTCGAATCCGATTCCCTTTTTTCTCCTAAACCTAGTGGGGAATGAATCGCGAATAGCGAATCTTCGAATATCGATGTTCGACGACGGAGAAGAAGCACGGAATTTATATGGGCCCACAAAATTCTTCGGCGATAATTCTTCTTTGTGATGGAATCAAAGCGCGGCATGCGCGGTTCCTGACTCGTCGGTATAGGCATGACTAGTAATAGCATGTCAATCTAAAATACTGTTTACGGTAAATACTAGAAAATTTCCTTCAAGCCATTGCCAACTAGAGGATTTTGTATAAATTATGCACGAATTAAGCACCTTTGTAAAATATTAGTATTTTAAAAATAAATAAATCTTATAATATCTTTGATATCAAAGTCTATTTCAATACGTTGATATTCAATACCAACTAACTTTAGAGATAATCTTGTATAAATTATGTACGAACTAATCATATCTTTAAAATATTGATATTTTGAAACGGATCAAACCCCATAATACTATATTTGAGAGAGGGGCTTTTGCCAGACATGATGTTTGATAAAACTTGAGATAATTAATATGTTTAAAAAAATATTTTAATAAGATAAATAATATACTTTATTTAAATATATATAATATATAATAATAATTTAATGATGTGATAATTTATAAAGATAAAAATTATATTATACGATATAAATAAAAATAAATATGAACATATATATGATATATATATATGTATTAATTTGATTATAAATAGGTGTAATGATTAAAAAATAATTAGTTAGTTGGATAAAAATATTGTTGAATGATATCGTGAAATTTGAAATATTGTTTTGTGGTAGTAAGTCGGTTCCAAACATAACCCCAAGGTCTCAGTCCTCTCTGGGAGCCCTTCAATTTGAGGATCGTTAGTGGGGATATCATATGCGTAGGATGATGTCTTCTTCAACTGCTCTTGACTTGCCAATGTTCGGTCAAATTCTCAATGGTCATGGTGGTCAACTTCTTAGACACTTCACTAGTAAAAACAATTCCAATAAATTTTGCCTTCTTAAATATTTTCAATGGCCCAGCCAACATTTATAAAGGAGAATTTGTGGCCTCTACATATGCAGGGAAAATACTAAGAGTTGTAAGTAGAATTTGCATGCTATCCCTCGATATCACCACCTTTCCTTTAGGACATCTTCCATCTTTATGATAGCATTGAAGTCAATTAAAAAATTTTTTTAAATGATCATTTAATCATATTTTTATATATGAAATTAATTATCATTTATTGTAGTTATTTCGTACCAAATTTGGCATTATTTAAGTGCTTTTATCTATCATAAACAACATATAATTAAACTTGACAAATAATTTATCTACACTAATCATTCAAAATGAAAGACATTACGGGAGAAGTCGGCTTTTTTCACGGGACTGCCTCCAAATAACAAGTTGAATGTAATGGTTGGACTGCAAGCAAGAAGTGCATGTAGAATAATACAGTTTGCTGATTCTTTTGCATACTTACCATCATTCTTATTTGAGCATCTCTATTCATCCACGTACGAGAAACAAAAGCCCAACACGTCCCCGACGTTGGCCGTATAGAGTTCCAAACCAACAGGGCATGTTTCGATTTGGAGCATAACTTTACAAGTACACACAACCAGTAAATTAGTTACATGCAGCGGATAATATCAGGCTTCGACGATTTCTCCCACGACTCGCACCAGAGGCCCATTGCAATGTACCAGCATTCAATATGGGAGGCTAATAAAACTGAACCAACAGAAAACAGCCACTTTCAGCACTTGTCACCGTCTTCTAGCAGTTAAATACGGGCCAATGCAGTATGAGTCAGCCACGTAACCTGATTAGATGATAAGGAACTATGTACAACGTAGACACTGTATCTAAGCTCTGGATCCTATAACGGCCAATGACAGGATGCAATAAGAAATTTAAAACAAAATGTCTCTTATTCAGGATGAATACCAAGACAATCAGGTCAAATAGTAGCCATGGAGATTGTCCACCAGGTAATTATACGGTGCATCTGTTGTGTAGTCAAATACTTCACCCGGACTTGCCAATGCATTAGAAGCAGAATAAATTCTACCAGTTTCATCCTTCAGATTGCCTTTTCCCCTTCCCTTAACAGCACGTTGTTTGTTGATTGGGAATTCAGCATTCAGCCTACCCATTTGCTTTTGCAGATTTGCAACAGAATCATTACTTAATTTACCCTTTGGTGTCCTCTTCCCTTCAACGCGCTTTATTTCCAGTCTATATAATGCGCATGCATCATATTTGTTGATTTCATATTCATAGAGGTGCCATTCAAAACATTCCATTGGCTGTGGATCCATGTAGTAGGATCTCTTCAAACCTCCAAATTCATTCATCACTTGTTTTCTTGACTCATGCCAGCCCCTTCCAGTGTAATCTGGCAGGGATCGTTGCTTTCTATTTCCACTCTCGAATGCTCTGCGAGGCTTGTCAAAAAACAGCCATTCCCTGATTGTTTCACCGTCCAAAACAATAAGATCAAAGAGCTCTGTTGGACATCAGGAAAGTATATCAGCCATATCTGTGGTTAAGTTAACAGAAACATGATGAGGGCAAAAGTCAGCTCCAAAGACAAAAGAAGAAAACCTACTCACCAGGTGCATTCCAAGGGGATTTTGCAGTAGCGGCACCCTCACATTCAGGAATACCAACGTCTTTTCCTTGTGCCTTTGCTCCAAGGGCAGCAAAAAGTAAGTTATCTTTTAAGCCAATGCCTCCAGGTCGTATGACTGGCGGTGAACCTAGGTAGCCTTCATTAGGTGCAAGCCCAGCATGATAGAGACTGCAATAGTCATCTGACTTTTGAGACCAATCCAATCCAAGTGCTGGTCGGGGACAATCCCAAAGAGCACATTTTGGTCCTAGAAAAGCAGAAAGTGGAGGAGAGAGATTCTGCTGATAGCTTGAAATCTGGTACATGTCATTCCCAACAAAAGCGGTGCTGTCAAATCCCAAGAAATACTGCTGCTCAAATTCTTGCTGAAAATCCAATGAGTGATAATCTAATTGTGTTGCCAAAGGCACATTACTCATTCCTATATTGTCAACTCCCATGGTACCACCTTTGCACTGATCAACCAGTGAGAAGCCTTGTTCCTGAGGACCCTTGGAGACATTGAAACCCTGCAACAAAAAAAAAATCACACATTTTGCAAGTATGAAGCAATTATGAGAGCAAAAGAAAAAATGACCATCCAAAACTTCAATATCAGATCGCAAAGATGATGGATTCAACTCCCATTTATAGACCCAAGTCCAGAATGATTTAAGACATACGCAAGCACTACCAATTGAATCCTCAGCAGAATTTATATTCATATTAAACATATTTATGACTAAAAAGACTGTTGCAAACCTCCCACCAATGATGGAGAACATAACACGAGAATGAAACAGGACTCGATAAAATTGAAAAAAACCTTTCTTTTTAACTTAATAAAAACATTCTTAGCAGAGAGACAATTTCTGACTTTAGTTCACAACTAGCAAAATCACAATAGCAAATATTTATCAGGGAAAGATGTGCATCAAGAAGGGCACGCAACAACTCAAAGTGCAATCAACATAGACATCATATGTTATATAACATGATACCTTCAAAATCATACCAAATTTGGAACAGGCAAATACAGCAAAGCGATATATTTGCAAGCATAACACTGACCTCCTGAGAAGCAGATTCATTCAGAGCCTTCGGAACATCAGGCTCTGGCTTTGGGGCAGCCAATGGACTGGTTGCATCATCTTCCTCCTCACAAAGCTGTAGCAGCCTACAGATCTCAGATGAAAATAACAGGCTTCCTCCCTATCAATTAATCATCCAATAAAACTCAAGAGTCAAAAGTTTTACTGCAGGTAAAAAGCCACGCCTATTGTACATAAAGCAAAATACTCTAACTAGAAATACAGGCCTCCATTGAAATTGCTCAACAAATTTACACAACCGTGGATGACTGAGTACAAGTCCCTAATTGACACAGTCTTATGCCTGGTTAGAACCTAATAAAGATAGATAAGATGAAATTGAGCCATAGCAGAATCCACTCAAGCATGCATGACGAAGCAAAAATGGAACAGAAACATTGTGGACGGGCAGCAATAAGTAGAATCATTCACTCTTAATTTATAGGACCACTAGATATTAAGAATTTCAAACCATTAGTAGCATCATGGTAAATTAATCCAATCTCTCCAGTTAAGAGTCAATGACATGTCAGATGCGAGTGCACTATTTTGGTATAGCATACAAGGCAAGTCAGCAATTATATATGCATGTGAAGAAAATATTACCTGCTGCAAAGAAGAAGCTGGGGAGGGCTCAGTGAGCTCAGCCTTCCATTCACGAAGCATCTGGTGAACTTGCTCTTCAAGCACGGCTGCATCGACTGTGCGGCTCTCCTTCCTGGCCCATTGAAGATCGTTGAACATGCCTTGCAAATCATCCACGCGATTCTTTGCTCTGTCCCTGTAGAGCTGGTGCGATGCCGATTTGCATGCACCACTCTTTGAACCCTTCCCCATCCGATTAATATCAGAAAAATTAGCCCTTTATTTTCAAGAAAGAGGAAAGGCTGCAAAACCAGCGCAAACAGTATTAAGACGGCGTATAATATAAGAATACAATTTACTTCAGCAAAAACTCCAGTGTGCCAGAAAATTATCATCAAGACGCAAGACCAAAATTCTACACAAAGAGCAGGAAATGAATAGATTGTTTTGAAGATCGCGAAAATATCTGCGAGTTATTCCAAAAAAGAGAGAAGAAAAAACCCGACCAATTTGGCAAAATCGCAGTCGTGCCACTAATCCAAGGCCGAAAATCGCGCAAAAGTATTCTTAAAAAAATCGCGAACCAGAAGCCCAAAGTTGGAAGCAAATCGCATTGAATTCTACCTAATTCGCAAAATTGAAGAGAAACAATACAGAAGAGCAATGGAAATTACCTGGATCAAAATAAAATAAAACAGTTAGCCCAAAGATTCTGAAAGTAACTCAAGCGCATGTGCGCAGTCGAGAAACAGAGGAAGAAATTACCAGTTACAAGTGGGCGTGGGGCGGTGGGGAGTGCTGAGGATGGGCCAAGCAGCGATGTTCGTTTTGTGAAGTACTCTCTGATTATTCTGTGCGCAGATTTGAGAAAAAGTAAATGCGACGCACGCGGCAAACGTTGCGGGAAAGGGCCAACGTAGTGTTTTTATTTCCAATTTTGCCCTCGAAGACTCGGGGATCTCCTCGTGCTGATTTATTACATGAGCCATTGAAAAGGAGGAGTTTCTCGTAAATTCGTTGTCTGATGACCGGTAAGGTTGACTTACAAGAGTCATCTTTGATGCCAAAATCAATACGTGCAGTTAAACTTCTAAAGTTATTTTTTTTTCAGGCAATAATGGCTATGTTTGCTTTTATTTTTTTGCACTTTTTTAATTATATTTTTAAAAAAATTATATAAAATATAATAATTATAATGAGTGTTTTAGACAAGTACGAAAAATAGCCAATATTTTTATGAGACAAAAGGAGGTTGTGACGATGGCCAGTGGGGTGGTAAAGTAATTACTGGTGTTTGGAGATCGAGATCAGATGGTAAGGGCGGGGTACATTTTATATTTTTGTTTTCTTGGTCATCGTTTTTTTCCAAGTTTTTCTTTATTTTTTTTTTCCTCCATTTCTTCTTGGCATTCTCCATTCGATGTTAAGTCGCTCGGATCGATCGATTCATAATAAATTTGTGTCTTTTCAAAACCAAAAAATTGGGTAGCACTCGACTCCATAATTACTCGAATTTTGTTCAATTTAATTTTATAAAATTGAAAATTAAATTGGAGTTCGAGTTAAATAACAAGATCAAGTTTAAAATGATTATTTTATCTTAAGTTTGAGCTCATTTAAAAATGTTGTCTAACCTGACCGAATTTGAGTTAATTAGTTGGTCTTGTAGATACCCCTTAAACCAAAAGTACGGCAGCAGCAATGATGGAAAGACATTAACAATCTTGCAGTAATTTGGGATGAGATGTTCATGATGAATCTTGGGCTTGCTGTGAAAGCCCAATTTATCTGGGAATGATATTATAAAAAAATGCATAGGCTGATAGAAGGTATAATGGAATCAGCTAGATGTACAACCAAATTAAGAAAGAAAAAGTGAAGGAGATAGCAGGAAGCCAGGAGCCACCAGTTAAAAAGGGAGGAGTTGGGAAGAGAATAGAAAAGGCATGGCAAGAAAAAAAAAAAAAAAAAAAGCATCAAAATAAAAGCTAGACAATTAATCCACCACCGCCCGGAAAGATTCCTCCTGTCAAATCTTGATGCCCGTGGAGACAGAACCTGAACTAAGATCTAGAAATATGAAATCTACACTGATCTTTAGAGATAAGAAGCATCTTTCGATGCATTGGAGTGATTCGAACAGTAGAAACTGCATTAAAGAAAAGTCATCGGGTACCCCTTTTGCATTAGCTCCCTTCAATATTCAGATCATAATCAGTTGGCAAGGAAAAGTCAAAAGGTGGAAAGCATTTGTTGTCGTATATCATAAAGCCAAATGCATTTACTTAAGAATTAAGGACAGTATAGTTTGGGGAAAGGAAATGAAAGTTAAAAGCAAGTAGGAAACTTGAAGGCTCAATTAAGGACTCACTCACTCGACACCAAATTACAAAATAAAAACAAAATATATGGGAGCAGTCAGATATAAACACGGAAGGCACTAATTCAATCAAGAAACTAAGAAGGAATTCTGCTAAACTTATTTTCTAAGAGGCTGTAAAATCATGTAATTTATAATATCTCTTTAAAACTTATAAGTTCGTAAATATTATTTTAAAAATAAATAAATAAGTGTTTAGATAAAAATAATAAGAGATTTTATTGAAATTTATAATTATAAATTATTATAATTTTTAATGTAATAATAATAAAAATGAACCAAATGTCATTAATATAATATAATTAGGAATATTTATATCATTTCTTATATACATAATGAAGTATCTCATAAGATATCATAAAATAAATTAAGAAAAACTAATTTATTTTTAAGAAGTTTTTAAATTCTTAAACATCATATTTTTTTTTAGGCTCGTAAACTCTTTGACAAAAAAATTTATCAAACACTTTCTAAAAATTTATAAACTCACCCAAATACACTCAAAACACTCACTCTGAACGACAAGTGGAGGGGACAAAATAAAATGAAACGAGAAAATGTTCAGACGGTGCCAGGTATAGTTCATGACCCAAGCATGATTTTTGGCTATGTTATGGTTGCTGATTCTGCAGGTTCAATCACAGACTCCAGATATTGTTTTGACCAGAAAGGTCAAATGCTATTTGTGTGTGGTCAACCTTTTATTTTGGCTTGTTTTCTTGTCCAAATATATTCTTTAATTCAATTAGATTTGTTTAGAAACGTGATGACTCGTACATGAAAACCCTTGTGTAGATGAAATGTGTGAATCCTGTAGTGTTTGAACTCAAGCCCGACAATTATTCGAACTTCACTCCATTGTTTCTAAAATCAAATGGTCATCAAACTAGATAACCAGCTAACCAGCTAAGTCACTAAGTAAATGATTCGATCAATTCAATTATTTTTTAAAAATTAGTTATTTTATATTATATATAATATTATTTATATATACACACACACATATAATAATATTAAATCATTTTACAAAATAAATTTAAGTCCATTTATTAATATACTAAATGATAAGTTTTAGATATAACATTTAAATTTAATAATTCAAGAAAAATAAGAAATATTATAAAAATATAAAAGAACTAAATTAAATTCAAATTCAAAAATATAAATGTTGAAAATTTTAGTCTGGTAAAAAAAACATAATTAATATGAGAAAATTTAGTTGTAGATTCAATATTTAATATTTCAATAATTCAATTAAAATAATATATAGTTAAAAGATAATTAAATAAAACAAAAAATAAAAGTAGTAAGTGAAAATTATACATAAAAATAAATTTTTTATGGGGAAAAAATTTAATAAAAACATAAAAAAATATTGTATTTATTTTTTATTTTAAATAAGGTGATTTTTTAAAATTTGTATTAATAAAAAATACAAAATTAGTTTTTTGATAAAGTTGACGGGTTTTCAATGGGTCAAATGATAGTCCAATTTTGAGATGTGCCCAAACTGAAAAACTGATCGGTCCGCTGGTCTGGGTTTAAAATCTTGCTTTTCTCACCATAATTAGACATCATTCATGTCCACGTAGGAGAAATGACTTAGTTACATATAGGCTTGTTGGAACACAGTTCTTTTGGCATTAACAACCTCCTCTATGCCAAATTCAAGATCCTAAGATGTTGGATTTGGAAGGACATCATCTGTTAAAGATCTTATTCATGCAAAGGATGTTTATTTTTGTAGGCGATGGTTTAGGATATGACTGAGGACAACATAGGGCATTTCCATTTGATTATTACTAAGTGAAGGAGTTTTCTTTTTTCTTTTTTCTTTTTTTGTCTTTTCTGCTAACAAATTGGCCTGAAATGGAATATTGAAGTGTCCAAATCCGAGCTCAATCGAACACCCAAAGATCAATATTGATATCTTTAAGTGCACTGAAACAAGCCAATTCCAAAGAATGCAATTGGGCTTCAAGTGTCAATGGCTTTATGCGTATGTATCTAGTCATTGCAATGTGCTGCAAATTTCTGACTATTTTGTAGTTGTTTCATTGGTTTTCAAGATAGATTTTGTAGGGATTGAAACTATTGTGTCCATTAAGGGTTTTTTTTTTTTTTTTGTCACCTTTTTCCTTTTCCTTGGGATTGCTAATTTGGCAATGTACATATGCTAGATATTTGTCATTACGTACTATGAAATCTTCTATCCCATTTTTCAGACTTTGTCCCTCTATCTAATTTATATATAACTGCCACGTATGTTGTCTTGTATTATGTGATAATTATGTAAACACGTGCTTATTGTATAAGATTCTTGTGAAATAGAATGGAGAAAGGATTTGATCTACATCATGAGGACAAGGATTCTTGTCAAAGATTTCGATATTTTTGGCAATTTAATTGGTATTTGCTCTTAAACAACATTTTTCATGATACATTTTTTTAATAATCCATTTAATTGTTTGAATATTGTTATTGTCTTCTCAATCTAACCAAAAGTTGGAGCATCTATTTCCCATTTTTTACTCCACGGGTGAGGGGCTTGTGTTGTGGGAACTATCATTGCATATTAAATTACATACTAAATCTGGTCGGAGTATTTAACCTTTTTTTTTTGTACTTGATGTTGATGTGGTGTAATGTATCAAATGAAATATCACAATCTTAATATTCAATTAATTACATTTTCAAGTGTACTCCCCCTTTCCATAGTCAACACCCTCCTATTGAAGTATTAATAAATGAGTTTTAATAGGAATTGATAACTATTTAAATTTGGCTCAAATGAATAGGTAGTGTTTGAAATCAAAAAATTAGAGTGTGAGATTGAATTAAAATATTTTTAAATAGAATCGAATTCAAAACGAATAGATTGATTTATTAATATGACTGCTACTTCCCGTTAGAAAATGACCCACCCCTCCATTTCCTTGGCCAACATCCCATTATGTTTTTAGGCATTGGAACTTCTTACGGGGCACCGAACGGGCTGAACTCTTTCAAATCCGTAAGGTCTTAATTGATATGTCAACAAACGATGGCAATCCGAAAGATGTTGTGGAATTGGTTGCCCCACTCTGACCCAGGTTCGTTACGTTCACCCATACCATGGCACAGTCAGAAGTAGCTTCGGACTGCCAACCAGGGTTCATTTTGTGTTCCTTAAAATCAAGGAAAATCTGCATGGAAACAGGTCCAGTTGAGGCTCATAAGACAGCAGCCAAATGGGGTTTTTACAGCCCAGACGTTGTCAATAGATAATCAGGATTTTGCTTGTGTGTGTGACTATGGTTGCAGGCACTTTGGATTTCTCCGCTCTTAAATTATGGCATGATAACTATAATTGTACTTGTTTGTTTGAACCAATGGATGATGACCAGTCACGGTGGATCTGTCAGTTCTTCTTGGTGCTAGATATGTGAGTTCGTACACATCTTCTCTTTGTTCCCAATCCTTCTAATAGTTACGAACGAAGTTCGAAAAGATCAAATTTTTTATAATTACATCATCTACGAGTAAGTTGGGAAAATTGAGCACGCATATCCTCCATGTATTGTTGTTCATATACTCTTAATTTAGTTGAACTTTATCACCAAATTATCTAATCAAAACTTGTGATTACGCTCGCGCCTCCATTTGTAATTATTTGCACTGCCTCGAGGAGAATCACTTCAGGAACGCGATCTTTAATATGCACCGAATTAAGATTAATTGAACAATTAATACTCCTCAAGTATCCTGATTTACGACAGGGTATACGTAACGCTGGTTACATTTATTTTTCGTGAAGATAAATCCGCGACTATGTCCCATCAACATCTATCATGAGTAATTTCCTTTTCTTGTTTTGGAACAAAAGAAACGTTAACAATGAGACGTTAGATAAACATGACATCAAATGTTTGACTTAGTTCACGAGTGCTGGACTGGTGGTTCTCGTCTTCTTCTCGGCGTACATTGGCAAGATATGAAACAAACTGGATCTGTTGGGTGTGAGTAGAAAAGCAATCGGTGCTGGACGCTTTGACTGTTTGACTAACCACGTCAGTCACGACGTTAGGCGGGGCCCACAAACGGAATAAATAGGGCCAAAGCCGTGCCTGTAATCAACTCCGATCATTTTGGCGGTAGGTTTCTGCAAACACAAATTTTCTCGCCAACAGCTCTCTTGCTTGAATTATTCCCACAATTAAATCATGGACCACATCCCATTTTATTTAGTGGTGGCATTTCAGAGTGCCAAAAATAAAATCTGACATTCGAACCTTCTGGCATTTATTTTTGTGGGACTCTAGTCTAGATCAATCAACGTTTTTACACCAACCTAAATATAAATTGGGTCCTCTGCAATAACGAGTTTCTGGAGATAATTCAAACTCTGACATTTGTGATGTCAAGAGTGAACCATGTTGATGCCTAATATAAGTATCCCAAGAATGAGCTTAGAGGAAAGATTTGCATGTATATGACTTCATATGTGTAGTTTGGAAGATAGCTTTGTGCATGCATAAATGCTTTATAGCGAGCAAGCCAACGCTGAGAGAATGCATGACACGCAAACGAGGATATATGTGAATTTGGAGAAGGGAGAATATAACTCTCATCCCACATAACAACTTGTAAAATGAATCGTCCTTTTTTTTAATAATTAATTTTTAGAAATGAATTGAAAGTTGTAATACATTGATGTGTGAGTTGTAGTAAAAAAAACTCTTAAACTTTTATTTTATGTTATTTATTATTTTATTATTGTAAACTGCACGGTCATAATGCCATCATCTCTGGCAATTTCTGGGAATAAATTTCTTTCTCGTTTAAATTTGTTTCAATGGTTTAGAAAAACTAGAAATATGTCGGTAACCTTTTTAAATAAATATTCAACCAATTTGTTGGCACATGCACGTCACTTTTCGATGACCATTGATAAATCTAAGTGATTAAGTAATTAACATCACCAAAACGGGCAATGGTCAAATTATTGGAACCCTCCGACGTCGTTTCCTCCACCCACCTCCCTAGAAGATGACGTAGTGACACGTCCGATATTGCATCATGGGTGTTGACGTTTCGTTGTTGTCACCCTCTCCCAATCACTATAACAACCCCCAAACCCCATTATTCACTCCCCCATTTTACCTCTCTCTCTCTCTCTGTTCGCACGGATAAATCTCTCTCATCATGCAACAGGCTGTTCAGTACAGAGACTGGGTCGATCCCGGTGGATCCGCCGCCCCGCCGCCGGGGAAGAACGACTCTGCTGGGGAGGTGATGATTAGCGACGCCCAGAGCGTGAGGAAGCTGGTGGCCGAGAATGCCGTGGTGGTGTTTGCCAGGCGGGGCTGCTGCATGTGCCACGTGGTCAAGCTTCTGCTCCACGGCCACGGCGTCAGCCCTTCGATTTTCGAAGTTGACAACCGGAACGAAGGTGAGGTCACCGGCGAATTGTCGGAGCTTGTCGGCGCGGACGCTTCTGGAAGCTCCGCCGTGCCCAAGTTTCCGGCGGTGTTTGTGGGCGGAGAGCTGTTAGGAGGGCTAGAAGACGTCATGGGTGCTCACATTTCCGGCGCATTGGTGCCGCGGCTGAGGGAAGCTAAAGCTTTGTGGCTTTGACCAAGTCAGAGTCTTTTGGGGGTTCCAAGGAGAGTTTTGTCTTTTTACTTGAATTTAGGTTATGGTCGCTGTATGATGTGTTCGGGCGTTGGAAGAGTTTCTTTACCCAGAATGAAAATTTAAAGGGTGCTGAAATTTTGGGGACGACGCCGAACTTGGGGTATTTTTGTTAATATAAAAGTATCATTGCATTATTATTACATGTCATTTATGATTTGGTTTTTTAATTTCTTTCCGTTAGGATCAAATACTTTATTTTCATTTTCATCTTATTTTTTACAATTATTACTAAAACACCATAGTCCTGTATTTATATAATTACTGTGTTTATTTTTAAACGTGACAGCTATGCGTTAATGAACACAAAAAGGAAGGAAACAAAACAAGAGACAGCCTGTCCATCAATATCAAGTTCCTTTTTGAATCAATTAAAATACACACACACGCACTAATAATAAGGGTATAATCCACTCACAAGAATGAATCATTAATAAAAATGAAGGAATTGACTTAATGCTTATCCAACGGTTTTGAAGGTATGTTTTAAATTCTAAAATTTAAAAATAATATAAAACTCAAAGATGATATATTTTAAAAAGTAATATATTTTGAATCCGAATTTTGCTAGGAAAAAAATCCAAACACATCCTATACCTTTAGCATCAATTTGTATGTTAAGTATTTCATAAGATTTTATATTTTTTCATTAGAAAATCAAGAAATTTTCAAACATATGGACTTATTTTTTAAGCTTTTAGTGAGTTAAAAGATGCCTAACTCAATCTTTCGATTCTTGAGCTATAATTATTTTTTATAAAATTATTTTTTTCACTTCCTATTAGTTTAAGAATCTCTTATTTGATGTTAAAACATTTAGAAACATTGCTACCATATTTAAAGCATTTCTTACAATATTAAAATATATTGGGAAAAATATACTCAAAGAAAGAAAAGAATTTAACAAAAACATGAAATTTTATATTTGATGTGTATAATAGAAAAGGAAAGAAAATTATTACAAGAATTTTAACTCTCCAAAACAATCCTCATATTAAGCTCTCTATTTAGAAACCTTTACACACACTTACTCTATTTATAGTTGAAAGTTCTATACACAATTAGTTAAGTTTAGAGACATATAACCATATTCCATCAATTTTAATATACTCAAATTGGTCACACACTTTGACTTCCACTGTTGGTTGAGATGAGCGGCTTTTGGTTTATAAATTATTACAAACATCAATATTCCTCCTCCTTTGTTGCTACTTATGGATATTCTTGTAATCCAGCAACTTTTTTGCATGTATTAATCTTCTCTTTGGCTAACGTCTTTG
Organism: Avicennia marina; assembly: GCA_019155195.1. Classification (NCBI taxonomy): domain Eukaryota; kingdom Viridiplantae; phylum Streptophyta; class Magnoliopsida; order Lamiales; family Acanthaceae; genus Avicennia; species Avicennia marina. Next base: position 1,084,217 of record CM032776.1, read on the forward strand.
TTAACATGTCAACTCCATAATTGTCGATGTGAATCTTTCACAAACTTTTTTTATTCTCTTCAAAGGCTTGTTGACTCCAATAATAGTGAACATCAATGTGCTTGGATTGGGAATGAAATGTTGAATTGCTGTTTAAGTAGATCACACTCTAATTATCACAGTTAATGACATACTCCTCTTGCCTTCATCTTAACTCTTAAAGGAACTTTTTCAACCAAATTAACTCCTTGCACACCTCAGTTAGTGCAATATCCTCTGTCTTCGTACTTGAAAGTGTAATACACTTCTAGAATTTACTTTGCTAAAACACAGCAACACTAGCAAAAGTTATTATATAACTAGAAATAGATTGTCTTGAATCAACATCATTTGCAATGTCTGCATTAGAATATCCTTCCAGAGTAGGCATATTCCTTCTTTAAGTATAGCAAAATCCAAAATTGATTGATCCTTTCAAATATCTCAAAATCCACTCGATAGCCCTTCAATGTTCTTTTCTAAGATTTGATATGAAACGGCTTACTTGTCCAACAGCATAAGTTAGGTCTGGTTATGTACAAACCATTGCATACATCAAGCTCTCGATAGCTAAGTATATGGAATTTTACCTGTATATTTTTTTTCATCTTCACTACTTGGTCACTACTTCAAACTTAAATTATCCATCTAGTGTAATTGTTACTGGCTTTGCATTTTACTTCCCAAATTTTTCAATTATTCTTTTGATGTAACTTTCTTGGAATAGCTAAATCTTAACACTTGGCCTATCTCGTAGAATATGTATATTCAAGATTTTCTTTGCTGGTCCTAAGTCCTTTATTTCAAAGGACTTATTCAACTCCTCTTTCAATTTATTAATTTTATTTAAATCATGACCAATAACTAATATGTCATCAACATACAACAATAAAATTATAAAATCATTACCAAAATTTTTAATGTACACACAGTGGTTACCATTTGTTATTCTAAAACTATGTTTGGCTATGAAGGAGTTAAATTTATTATACCACTACCTTAGAACTTGCTTTACTTCATAAAGGTTTTTCTTAAATTGATAGACCAAAATTTTCTTATCTTTCACCTTGAAACTTTCTAGTTGCTCTATAAAAATTTCTTTTTCAAGGTTTCTATTTAAAAATATTATTTTCACATCAACCTATTCTATCTTCAAATTCAAACTTGCAACTAGTCGCAAGACAACTTGAATGAAATTCATTTTTACAACAGAAGAGAAGATTTCATCAAAGTCAATATCAAATTTCTATTCAAAGTTTTTTAACAACTAAGCTTTTCTTGTACCTTGGTTAAAAACTTACTTCAATTGACCTCAACTTAAACATCCATTTGTTTTTAAGTGTCTTTCTTCTTATAGGTAAACTTACCAAATTATAAGTTTGATTTTTATGGATGAACTCTATTTCTTCTTCCATTATCTTTCACCATTCCTTGCGATCTTTAAGGTTTACTGCTTCTTCAAAATAATCTGGTTCATTATATTTTGTTAGCATTAGCTATTCAATTGGATTGTACTTTGTTGAGGGCCTCATTTCTCGTACAAATTTCGTCACAGGCTAAGGTGAAGTTAGTTCAACTTCAACTTCATTTTTTCTTTCATGTTTTTTGTAGGACTTTATTTTCTTATTGAACTTGTTGGAAAAGAGGATCTTTCAATGAAATTATCTCATCAATTCTGTTCTTATTTTTTTTTTCATATCTTCAATAGTTTATTTTCAACAAAACTAACATTCCGGCTTCTTATTAATTTTTTCTTATTGGAATCCCACAATCTATATCCAAATCTTGGTGTCTATATTCTAAAAAGATACAATCTCTTGATTTAAAATCAAGTTTATTTCTTTCATTTTTTTGGCGATGAACAAAAGTCTAACACCCAAAAACTTTTAAATGCTATAAATTGATAGACTTACTGAATCATATCTTTTCCAAAACATCTTCATTTAAAGGATATGAAGGTAAAAAGTTGATCAAATCAACAGTTATTCTCATTGCCTCCCCCTAAAATGGATTTGATAACTTTGCACGTGATAGCATAGTTTGAATCCTTTCTGTAATAGTTCAATTCATTCTTTCAGCAACTCTAATTTACCGCAGAGTCTTTGGAATAGTCTTTTCCATTCAAATTTTATGGTTGCTACAATATTTTTCAAATGGTTCTCGGTATTCTCCACCATTATCAACCCGAACATATTTCAATTTGAGATCTATTTTTTATTTAATCCTTTTATGAAAATTTTTAAAAGACTCCAAAACTTGATCCTTTGATTTTAAAGCATAGGACCAAACTTTTTTAAAAAAAATTAGTAAAAGTCATAAAAAACAAAATACCATTAAGAGTTTTTTCATTCATTTGACAAATTTCAATGTGTACAAGTTCAAGAGATCTTTCTTTTCTAATAGGAGAATAACTTTTGAAGGCAATTCTTTATTACTTTCCTTTTATACAATTAGCACAAGGTATAGAATAAAAATTTTCAAATTTTGATAAATAATTATTTTTAATCAAAATTAACATCATTTTTTCATTCGTATGTCCCAGTCTTTCATGCCACAACTCCATAGATAATTCGAGTTCCATGCAAGCATCACCATCAATTTTAGCATCAGAAATATAAAGAATATTTATCTTTCTCCATTTGACAATAATCAAATTACCATTTGTTAGCTTCCATATTTCAGTGGAAAAATAATTGAAGAACCCTTCACTGGCAATAAGTTGAATGATACATCCCAATAGTTCTCTCATTTTTCAAATCAATTTTTTGGGAATTTTATGGAGTAGCTAGCGGAATCAAAGGTGGTTTGTTATTTAGTGACACGGCGCATCGCGGATCACGTGGATTATTGTATTCATCACTGTCACTCCCCCGTAATTAATTTCATCTAATTAAATATTTGTCCCATTTCATTACAGTACAATTTATTCCATCGTAAATTGACTCCAACATTAATTAATTCTAACCACACGATTGGGCATGTGTGTTGCAATACATTGTGCCTTATTTTTTTGTTGCATAAAATTGATTTACATAATTATCCTTAGTTATATTAATTTGCAGCTCCACAATGTTAAACTTGCTGAACTACTTCTATTCTTTTCCCTTTCTACCTTTCCATTCCCTTTATCTTTTGTGTCCTTAATAATTATTTTCTTTTATTAAATTTTTAATATATTAAGTATGTGAATCGTACAATAATAACATTTGAGCGTCATAATACAAACTTTCTAAAATACTTATATTCTTTCGTCATTTTCCTTTTCTCCCTTTTTAATGCTTTATCTCTATAATAATTATCTTATTTCTTGTTTCTTTTTATGGTAATTTCTAGATAATTTTAAAATTTGAGCATTAATGCTTGAGAATATAATTTACTTTTAATAAAATTAACTATTTTTTTAAATTATATGTATGCATAAAGTGTAATTTTTCTGGTGTGTGTGGATATGAACGTGTGTGAGACATTTCCACATTCACAATTCAATATGTAATAAACATGCAGTCGACTTTAACGTAATTTAAATTAATCCACATTAATACAGCAACTTTATATATTTTATTTTATTAAAATCAGGGTATGAAGGTTGGAAAATGCATGTCAAATTAGTGGGGCTAGAAACAATCCCAATTTACTGTTGTCAATCTTTCCTCTTACATATGTAAAGAACATGATTTAGATGTAAATGGGCATTACTTTTTATCATGATATAGTTTTTCAAATTATTTCTTGATTATAATAGTTTTCAATTTATTTCTTGACTGTGTTGTCAAGGTTGAGCACAGGCATGGGCTGGCTCAGATTTGATGTTAGACTGTTAGAGACACTATTTCTCAACTGCCAAGGCACTGCTATATTATTATAATTTTTTTTGCCAGTTTGGAATTTTTTATATTTCAATTCGAACCAAGAATTCAGATTTAATCAAATTTCTTAAGCTTCTACATTTCACACCTCTTAATAATAATAACAATAATAATAATAATAAAACACTTTGTTTGTGTGCATGCTTTAAAAAAATTATATAATTTCACTAATTATAGTAAAATACAAAATTATTATATTTTTTAGTAGTTCAATAATAAAATAAAATTACATAAATTAAAACATACATATAGATATACACAATAAATATAGTAATAAAAGATATGTGAATTAGATATTATTAAAGTTTAACATGACAAGTTAGTATAGGAAACAGACTACGGCTTACTAGCATAATTGTAAAAAGAATTGCCTGTAATTAGAAGCGTATTTTGAAAATTTAATAAGACCAATTACACATTTCATCATATAATAATAATAATAATAATAACGCCTGTATTACATGTACGATTATATTTATGCACCACCTAAGCACTGTGGTGTCACTTGACAATTAAGATTATTACACAATCAATAACGGTCGGTCTTTAATTACAAGCAACTCACCTAAGTATCTTTTGCCAGGACTCATATTGCGAACCCTCTTTATTTTCTCAACACTTCTCAATTATTTTAAGGCTAATAACAAGTCTTCTAAACCAGAAGTTATGACGCAATAAATTTTATTTTTAGTATTTAATTATTTTTCATTTTTTGAATATAAGACTGTTGTATGTATCATTATCTTAAAGACTTGATACATTTTTAAAAAAGAATCCATAATCAAATCAAACCAGTGACAACGAATGATGATTTTCATCATTTGTCAGAACCCAACTGATTTATGGCAGCTAGAGTTTCTCCAATTTCAGAATCGGAAATCTGTTCAAAATTATTGTTGTTATGTTAAAATAATTAATTGAAATTGTTTGGTAGTAAAGAATTCAGATTAGGGTTTTGAATAAAATACTGTAGTTTGTGACAAAAACCTACACTTTTTGTTTGTTACAGCCATATATACGAAGAATGACATGTGTCAGAAATGAGGCATCGGATAAGACCCTTTGTTGACAATTACTGCTGAGTAAGAACTTCGTTGTTTATAGTAAATGCGGATACGTGTAAGGATTTTATTGATGGGGCGAAATTAAATTCACCGGTCGTTACGCTAAATTCGCTTTACGTGCCACACATGTTTTGTCGCGGCGATGACGTGGCATCATTTAATGTACTTCTCTAAAAAGTTTGATAATAAAATTTAATATGGCTATCGGTCTGTTTGTTACACTATTTTTCTATCTTCTAAATTCCATCAAATTAATGATAATTAAATACACTATAAATTAAAATTTTCATCAAATTTAAATTCAAAAATTTTCACTTATATATATACATATATAACTAATCAATTACCTTTAAATTATTACATTTATTTATAACTCTATCAATACTTATCAAAATATATATATATATATATATGCTAACATTTATATATATATATATATTTGTACAAAAATAGATTATTTTTTCTATATTCTATTATATCATTTAATTATTGTTATATATTTTATAATTTATAGTCAAATAAAGCAAAATTTTGCATCCTATTAAAATTTTTCAACTGGGCACACTACTTATTTTAACCGAACTTCCATCGAATTTTATTTTCTAACAAAACACTTCTCCCAACCCATAAAATAATCCAAGAAACGTATCCAACACAGTTAACATGTTTCTTGGTTGACTTAAATTACGTAGTCCACAAATATAGAAGGGTACTTTTTCTTTTCAATGAAAGGTAAAGGAAACAAAAAAGAATACTGCACTAGCTTTCGCTTTAGAAATTACGACTATCTGCTCTATAAAATAGAATCACAGGCACGAAAGTTGGGCATATGGTTGGAAAATTTACGATTTGAGGGTTTTGATGTGTGGTTTTTTAAGATGAGTATATTTTATAATGAATTTAAAATAACAAATCGAGTATTTGTTTTTTTCTTTTTCATATATTGAAGAGACAAAAATTGCCAATGATGTTAGACTAACTTTTTTATTAACGATATTTTTTAAAATATACAAAAATATTATATACTAATAAAATAATATAATCTCATATGAGAGTAACAATTGAAGCGTGAGTGTGTATATGCATACCTAACTACTAATTATATATGCATACCTAACGTTTAATAAAGAATATACTTAATATTCCATTAAAAAAAATAGAAAAAGTATTTTTCACTTGTCAAGATTTAGACGACAATCTACTGCCCCCACCCCTTTCAATTTCTTTGGTATCACTCCACTATTCAGTTTCTTTCTATTCTTCTTTCACTTTTTTCAATATCAATTAAGTATTAGAAAAGAATTTATATCTAATTTCACATTTCGAAAAATTAAATCATGGTTATGTTTGGTTGAAGATTTTTTTTTTTTCGGAGCAAAAAATGAGATAAATTTTGTTTTGACGAAAATTACATTTGGCTGCAAATTTTGATAGATCAAAATTTTAATTTATTTAAATTTGTGTAATTATTTATATGTATAAATATATAATAATGGGGGTCAAACAACAATATATAAAGATAATGATTAATCTAAAACGTATTTAAAATGTGGGTGTTTAGGTGTATAGTTATTGTTTTAGTCAAAAGTATATGTAAAAATTAAATTTTAAATATTTTTTGTGTGTGTATTATAGAGAAAATAGGATGGATATAAATTTAAATAAAATATTTGTTAAATAAATATTTAAATAATGTAAAGTTTGATGGAATGAAAATTCGTAGCAATTGTAAACCCGAGATAATCCATCATATGAACTTTTTTGATGAAATTTCCTTTTGTCCTCTTATACCAAGGATAAGCCTTGGACTAGCTCAACGTTCATGGTGGGGTGTGTCTCATACGTGGAGCCCACCAAGATGGGCCCCACCGCTATGTGGGTGTGTGAGCCCCCGGGCAAGTGCAATCCATTTAGAGGTGAGGCTGATAGTGACGTCATATGACGGTGGAACGACGTCAGTTGTGGACCAGTTATTGTGATGAAGAAGGAGACAACGATGATTGCAGTCATGGCCCGTCTTATCATAATATCAGCAGATGCCCACTGAACAAGCTTTTTAGGACAGCAGCTACAGTCTACTGCCCGTTGGAAGCAGTTCTGTCTTTGGGGACACTGTTTAGTGGTTTTTTTTTTTTTTTTTTTTTAAATTCTTGGGAAGATTTAAAGAAAAATATATCAATAAAGTTGTGGACAATTCAAAGTCTTCAATCAAAGTGGTTAGACAAGCCAATTCCTGGGGTGTGAATAATTTGAATCCGAACAGCAATTCAAACTAGACAACTATTTACATGAAACTTGATTCAATTTTATAAAAATTTAAACACAAATTCAACCTCAAGTCAAACTACAAGATGGGGTTAGAAAAAAGTAAAATTCTAAATGAGTTCACATTTAATTAGATTTAAAACACTTCCGCTGAAATTGGATAACTTGTCCTATGAACACCCCTTCATGTTTGAAAGACCACAACCAACCCCCAAATGTTTGTGCTGTGGCTTCTAACGTCGGAGGGGTATCTTAATTCCTGGCATAATTAGTGCTGGCTCTGAAGAATGCAGAAGTTAATAAGACTACATAACTAACAAAACAGTAAGAATCCATTTGCATCTAAAAAGCCATGGCTATATTTGTTTTCAAATTTTAATGTGTATGTTTTTAGATTTTTTTGAAAATTGTGTAAAAATAAGAACGAGAAAAATAGATAAAATTTAAAAAATATAATAATTCAATACGTGTTTTTATGCTACAAAATTTGAAAACAAACAAAGCCCGTTGCATTTGAGTCCATGTAAGCAACCATTGATAACCTTCAGTCATCCACAGCTATAACTCATGTTGAAGTCAAGATAATCAAGGCAAACAGGCTGCTTGAAATTGAGCTGGTGCTTTAGATGTGGTGTTACCATATAAAATGTAGATGCTTTGCGCTAGCTGGGCACATTACTCATCTGGTTACTATGTAATGAACTGCAATTAATTGGGACGAAATTTCCTTGCAGCTCTCATTTCTCAAATTTGCTCTGCAACATCATGATCTCTGAACACAGCACAGACAGTGATATTTCCATCAATAAAGATAGCAGCAGACAAACTAGCCATCAAAACTTGTATCTCTAGAATCAAGTTTAGAGTCTGAATTAAAATTTTGGCGGGTCTGACAGCCGGAAATTGTTTACTGAAAAGGTACGTCAACAAGAATCTACTTTTTCCAAGTATTACCACATTTAAGTTGCTGAACGATTGAGGAATATGAAGATTAATCTTGAATGGCTAGTGGCTTTAAGGGCAGGTGTTAAAAAATAAGTAATACCACCAAACAAGGGACATGAGAAGAAAAGAAGAGAAGCAAAAATGCTTGTAATCCTTCCAGCAGCCTTAACATCAAATAGTAGAAGTATGGACTATACTCTGCAATTTGAATCATGTCACTTGAGAATGCTGATTAGAGTACATAAAAAACATCAACCATAAACAATTTGCCATTGAACTAGCACTTACCATTTCTGTGAGCTTCCCTTTTCTGAAACCGATAGAAATCTAAGCCAAATTCTTTCTTTTTCATTTTTGCTGTCTTGTCTACAACAGCGGCTTGGGTGACAGAACCCACAGCAACTCCACTTTCAGCATCAGTTGTCTTCTTCCTGCCTTTATGCTGTACAACAACAGTCCATCCACCTTCTGCAGCTTAGGCTTCTCTCTCTGCTCTTGCCTGCATGAACAAAACTAGGAAATAGGAGAATCGATGCAGAAGAAAGAAGCTCATAGAAGTCTAGACAAATTTAACGAGAAGGGCTATTTTGTATCAACACGACCAAAAAAATATTAATTTTCTCAAAACACATAAAATGAATTTTAATTACTTATCAGATCACATACCAACCAAAAGGTGTAAAAGAATAAATTTCAACCATGAAAGCTACTTGCAGTCTTAACAAGATGCATTGCAGACAAATGATGACATGAGTAACAAAGGTCTCTCCAGCTACAGAAGTTATCCATCATCAAAGGTGTTTTTTTTTTTTTGGAGATATGGTTCGCTAAGCAACAGAATACTGCAAGGGGAACAAGAAAGAAAGGATCAAAGGAAGAAAGAAAATTTCTTATCAGCTGTTGATGTGCTTCATGAGCCATTATGAAATGATTAATCCTTTCTAGTAACAGCTTGAGCCCAAGTCTGCTCTGATAGTATTGTGTGATCCATTCTGAGAAAAGATAAATTTTTGACAGAGTACCAAAAGAACAGAAGAAAAACTGCATTCACAGATTCTTTTAATGTTGAGGGCACACATTTTTTACAGAATCAAGCAGGGAGGGAGATAGCTCCACCCATCCATCTTTGTTCAGCTTACCAGATCTAACTGCCAAATACCTTGATGAGTAGTGCTCAAATTCTGTTACCTTAATATGGGTGCATGAGCATGGAAATTTAGTTTGTGCCTTGCGAAAACAAGAGGTCAGAAGTTCAAATTCATACTCCACTGGGTCAGCGTGGGTTTAAAATAAAAAAGAAAAAGAAAAAGAGAACCTTCTGTTATCCTAAAATTTCAATTATCTTTCATTGCATTTCACCAAAAAACAAGAATTTAACATGGGTTATCAAATGTATCACAAGACAGCAAAGTGTTCCAGGTACAAAAATCATACTTGTCATTCCTCTCCAGTAATCTTCATCCCCTGAGGACACCTAATAAACTTCATCTTCTGGCAACTTTGTCTTTTTCTTCATCTTATTTCTGTTCTTTTTGTCCTCCTCTTTAGCTCTGTAGAAGTCTTCCTCTGTGTGAGGAAACACTCATTTAGCACAGATCGTCAGGGGAAACAGCCACATTTCCTACCCTGCCACCCATATCAAAAAATAACAAAGAAAAGGAAAGAAGTAATGGACGGATGGTATAAGAAACCTCAAAGGACGTTCAAACACATGTTGACAAAAAATAATTAAAAGATTAACTTCAAAAATCTTGACAATAACCATGGCCAGTTCTACTAAGAAACTCATTTATGTGCTTTTATTTGTATCCAAGAAACACCAATTTTGATCCAAATAAACCTGTATGGTGTGCCATGCAAAAGTTTAAGATGCTATTATCCTAGAAAAATTTAGATGGAAACATCAATTTTTGGAGACTAGACAATCAATTTCTATTGCAGGGTAGTACATATACACTAAAGATAGGAAGAGCAGGCAGACAGAGATCATTCAAGGGTCAAGGCATTTCTCTTGCAACATTTCTTACACCTCAGCACAACATGCATTGTTATTCTTCTTCTAATTTCTGCAAAATAATAAAGTTATAAGATCAAGAAGATTGGTTCTGCCTGTAATTTGAACTCAAATATACAGTTACAAATGTTGTGATATATACATATGGTTGATAATCACTAAAAATTGGTAGCAAGCATGCAATTATTCCAAGGCTTTGAAATTACCTAAACCTAATTTCACAATTAGCGAACAGGAGTACTAATTTTATTCTCCTTAGAAAGGACGCCGTCTCTCCTCAACCATTACCTCCGTAAATTCCCAGAAGAAGAAAGTCAAGACCAGAGAAATCTTGCCCAAACGACTTCGGCACTCTAGCCTACTAAAGAAAACGCTTGCTTAGCTTAAAGTTGTTGGGAATTTACTGCAAGAAATACAAATCTCCTCGTAGTTTCTGTACCAATCACTCAAGAGGGCTCTATGAATGTATCAACTTCACAAGAAATTATATGCAATATATACATACACGTGTAAAATGAACTGAACAAGACAATTCCAGTGCCAAGTAAAGGACAACTAGAAATAATGAATAGTAACTGACAAGCACCAGTTTGAGCAAGCTGCACCCCCGGTCTCGTCCCTCTTTTTCTTTGATTTTTCCTTTCTTTTTAACTTCTTGAGAGAATCCTCCGCTCTCATAGCCACCCTTCAATCCGTCTATTGAATCAACAAGGAGTGCAAGAAGAATGCAGAATTAAGATCCCATCTCTTCTTTGAGAATTTAGGCATCAACGCATTGATTCCGCTCGTGCAAACATGATCTTTGTTATTTTCCTCACTGTCACTTGAATGGCAGTGGGGCATTACCCGAAAACTCTTCTCGGCTTCCTCTGCCTGCTACAGTATGTTCAACTAGGAAGTTATTGGACCCTTCTGAGTGAAATTTAGCCCAAAGCAGTGGTTTATTCATTTAGGGCCTAAATCTATATAAGGCTTTCTAAAATTAACATGACAGGTGGACTTGGATTGAGAGGCGAGCCCATTAATCAGCCCAGTCCGATCCAACACATACAAATGTATACTGACACTCACTTTTTCTGCACCATTTATGAATTGTTTTTTGGGTACATTTTTTTTTCCGGTTCTGATTCATGTTGACTTAAATTACAAATCAATATTCAAGAAGCATCATTACCATTTAATGATAATAATGTTTGATAAGTTTTTATTTTTACAAAAAATTGATAAAAATATACTTGTTATATTTATTTATTTATTTTGTTTCTTAAGATAAATTCTTACTTTTGTTTATCAAATTATTCATTTTAAGTTTTATTTTTTCAAAATAGAATATATTAAATGCGAATTTGGCACGTGGCCTATTATTCAGTTTCTCAACTTTATACGTCTTGCTCTTTATTTCATTTCTTATCTCTGTTTTCCCTGAAAATTCTATAATTAGTTATAAATTCCACTTGTTTCCTATAATGGTTCAAAAGCTAGTCTTTTAACCATCTCTACTTCATGTCAAAAGGTGGAAATGTATGGCAATTAATTTTGAAAACTCCTTAATACATGCTTGTCATGGAACACGGATTCAGAATATTTGGAATAGTACTAAAGGAGAATTTAATATAACGCAACATTGTGTTCGTTGTTATTAATGAGATAAGTGTTAAAAATAATATTTTAAAAGATTATTTTATCATATTTATTGTCGTGAATAATTTATCTAACATTTTAGCTACTGCACACCTTTATCATGGGTTTTTATAATTGAAAAAGAACATGTAATTATTACAGTTAAATATTTTTCTAGTCCAATATTTTTAAATGCAATGTGTCCTATGGTTAGAAGAAAACCCAATAAATGGATTTAACATTTTCACAATCTACAAGTTTTCCCACCACGCAGTGCATAGCATAGTTATTGTACTTAAACAGCAAGGGCACGAAATCGTCGTTCCGACAAGCAACTCAAAATTGTTCAGGCGAAAGTGTTCACTTATATATGAAAGAGAAGAATCACTCTCAAGAAATAGTGAATTTAGGCTGCACACATAACAAAATTTATTAACAACGTAAAATACTTTCAAACTTCATGGGTGGAAGGTTCTTCTCCAGGTAGCAACCCTTAGGCAAAAACCCCTCAGCAATTCCTTCTTCACTTTGATCACTTCGATCGTCTGTTTGAGCTTTTTAGCCATCCAAGTGAACCTCAAATTGATTTAAACAATCAAATATATATAGATAGATAGATAGATATATGTATGTGTGTACGTATGCATGCACGCATCCATGTATGTATGTTTATTAGAGAGGAGTTGCTGGTGAGCGAGAAGAGATTTTCTGTCAGGCTACATTCCCTTGATCAGAGGCATCTTCATGGTAAAAAGGCTTCAATTTGCCATCTTCTCCAGCAGTTTGGGGCTGATTCCTTGTCCGTATCTCCTGCAACATCTTGACCACCTGTCTCATGGAAGGCCGATTCATTGGAAGCGGGCTGGTGCAGAGGAGGCCTACATTGAGAACTCTGCGTATTTCGTCCTTGAAACAAGAATCAAGCTTAGGATCGATCACGTGGTCAAGGCCCTTGTGATCCAATGTAGTGCACACCCATTTCACCAAATCGGTCTCGCCCAGCACAGGATCAGTTGGAAGCTTCCCAGTCATCAGTTCCACAACAACTACACCGAAACTGTAGATATCACCTTTCTCATTCACCCTTAGCGTGTAAGCATATTCTGAAACAGAAATGGCAGTTAGTGGTGACAGGGATCATAACAGCAAAAGCAGGCAATTGCACTGTTTATAGCAACTAGTGGATTGTTGAGAAGGAATCCACTGATAAATGTTGTGCTTATGGATTTCTCTTTATTCCCGGAGAGATTTTGTGTATTGTTTTGCGGCCGTGATGAAAGGATGTGTTATGATTGCATATAATTCACAATCATTTCTCAACCTAGAATTCCACCACTTTAAAAAGTGGAACTAATAATTTGGTATAGACAATGTTTCACTAGACTTAATTCTTGGAGAACAGAAACGGCCAAGAATACTACCCATAAACAAAATTCAATTTGAAACTGTGGCATGCCCATTGCAAGTAAATGGGAAGCATATTTGAATCACGTCATAAAAGCAACAATAATTCCCAGCCTACATATTGATTAGATTGCTGACCTGGGGCAATATAGCCACGAGATCCTGCGATGACGGACATGGGTTTTGCGCCCTTCGCATTTATATCAACCACCTTGGCTACACCAAAATCTGCAACTCGAGCTCCATAATCTGCATCCAGAAGTATGTTGTTCGACTTTATGTCTCTGTGAACAATTGGAGGAACACAATCATGATGCAAATAGGAGAGCCCCTCAGCTGCATCCAAGGCTATTTTCAGCCTTAAGGGCCAATCTAACAAACCACTTTTTGTGCTGTGAAGCAAGTCACCTAGACTCCCATTAGGCATGTACTCATAAACCAAAAGTTTGCAATCCCTTGTGGTGCAACAACACCATAACTTGACTATGTTCTTATGCCTAATCTTCCCCAAGGTGTCAACCTCAGCATTGAAACCGTCGTCTTGACCGTTACCCTTCTCTACATCGCTACTCTCATCCCTTAATTTTGATCTTCCCCAAAGCTTTTTCACAGCAACAGCCTCACCACTACTCAAAACCACCTTGTAAACCTTGCCCGACAACCCACTCCCAATGACATTATCCTCATCAAGAGAATCCAATATCTCAGCCTCACTAAATCCCATTTTATGAAACGACATTAATGTCCATTTTGATCGATCAATAGTACGCTTTACCTTCTCGAATTTCTGGTACTTCAAGTAGAACCAAATCACACCTACTAGAAGTACCAATCCAGCAACCATAAAAACTGATCTCAACAACCAAAGGTAGCCCATGCTCTTGACTTTCCCATTCCCATAACATAAGCCCTCAATTTCTCCACATAATCCCGGATTTCCAATAAAGCTGTCTTTATACATCCCTTTTGCATACAATGGTGGAATATCACCGGTGAGACGGTTGTACGACAAATTGAGCCGATTCAGTTTCAAGTTCTGCAAATCCAAAGGAATCTTACCAGAAAAATGATTTCCTGATAGATCAAGATAATTTAGAACAGCTAACTCGCCAATTGAGCTAGGAATTTTCCCTGAAAAATCATTATTCGCCAAATTCAGCTCGTTCAACTTCTTGCAATGATTAATTCCTTTAGGAATTCCACCGGAAAGTGCATTGTCTTGAAGATCAAGCTTTGCTAATTGCCCCAGATTCACCATGCTGTCAGGTAAAGGACCTGAGAAATTGTTGTCATTACCCGAAAACTCTAATAAATTACCCAGAAACCCTATCTCCTCCGGCAGACTACCGGAAAATTGGTTCTCGGACAAAATTAACTGAGACAAATTCGAGGCACCGGAAATAGTTTTGGCAATTCCACCGCAAAACGAATTGCCAATCAGCTCGAGTAATGACACGCGAGGGAGACCCCAAAATCCCGCCGGCACCTCGCCGGAAAGGCTGTTGTGCCCCAACCTCACTCGCAGCAAGCTCCGGCATTTAACTAGAGTCGCTGGAATTGCGCCGGAGAACGAATTATCAATCATTAACAACTCTTCAAGAGCCCCATTATAACACAAATTTTCAGGTATTTGACCCGAAAAATTGTTTGTCGAAACATCAATCCACCGCAATGGAGAGCTCCTGCCGAGATTTGGTGGTACTGTTCCCGATAACTGATTTCGGAAAAGCCTTATTTCATACAAATTTGGAGAATTAGCAATGGTGTAGGGTAATTCACCTCGCAGATTATTCTCGTAGAGGTTAAGCGACTCGAGCGGCAGCTCGCACAACTCAACGGGGATGGGCCCAGTCAACTCGTTCGTGGACACGTCGATCCGTCTCAATGACGTCATGTTTGACCACCCATACCTCGGAAGCTCGCCAGTCAACGAGTTATTGTACAGCTCCAACTGAACCGCAGCCGTCAAGTCTGTCAGCGAAGCAGGGATTGGACCTACCAGTGAGTTGTACGCCAGGTCCAAATCGGTGAGTCGACCGAGCCGGCCCAATGAGGCTGGGATTTCACCCACTAAATTAGTCTCGGTCAGCCACAGCACTTCAAGGTTGGTAAGATTCCCTAGCGCCGGCGGAATGAGGCCTGGAGAAAACGGGTTGTAAGAGAGATTCAACTGCTTCAGAGTCGAAATGTTCCCGAGAAACGAAGGGATTGTCCCTTCCAGCAAATTATCGACCAACGCGAGCACCTCAAGTTTCTGGAACCTTCCGAAACTGTCGGGGATGTTTCCAGAAAAGTTATTGCCCGTTAAGTCCAGGTACTCTAAGTGGGGGAGATCAGCTAGCCTGTAGGGGAGCGCACCGATTAAGTAGTTCTGCGCTAAATCAAGGTGCTTCAACGCCCGACACGTGGCGAGATCATCTTCCGGGAGACTGGAGTTGATGAAGTTGTCGTAGAAGGAAACGAAAGATAATTTATTGAGGCGGCAGAGAATGCCGGGGAAGGGGCCGGAGAGGCTGGAGCTGGAGAGATCAACAGAGACGACGGAGTCCGCGTCGGAATCGCAGACGACGCCGTTCCATTTGCATGGCGTGTCGTCGCGAGGGTTCCAGTCGGCGAGGACAGCGTTCGGGTCGGCGAAGCCGAGTTTGGCCGTCAGGAGGTATAATCCCTCTTTGTTTAGGCAGAGAACGAAGGACGGGAATAGAACGACGAGGAGAAGGCAAAAGCAGCGGCGGTGGCAGTGCTCCGGCATTTTCCAGTGGTGGCTGGTTTGGATTTGACTGAGATGGAGAGGGAAAGGAAGTTGACACTAGGCAGTGAGCAACTGACTTGATTCACTAATTAAGACATGTTTTTTGGTGTATTTATACGAAAAAAAAAAAAAAAACTCATCTTTATACAATTGTTGTGTGAGATTGAAGTTACGCAAGTCAATGGATGACTGTCTAACAGTTCTGTCACTGCGGCCATAACTGCTCTGCAGACGCTGATGATTCTGCCACTCAATTCAATGCCATAATCATTTTGTTTTGCTTAAATTCTGACTTTGGGGACGAATATCAAATCATTTATGATTTTATTCAATACTGCTTGGCAACACAAATTTAGTGTAATTCCCATAATAACTTCTATTAGCACGAGGACATCATCATTCTCTGTAAACGAGCAGCATTGTAACATCAGGGCTACGATCGAATTATTATGAAGCGAATGGGCAGACCGGAGAGCATAAAAAATATTTTTGAATTTTAATAAATTTAAAAATTTAATTTCATTATTTGATTTAAATTGTAAATTAAATTTAAATTTTGTAAAATTAAAATGAAAAATTCAAATAATTATTCAATTTGAATTACGGATCAAACCTAACATACTGACAACCAGGGCATTGTATTAAATAGGGAGGATGAAAATTTCGTTTCATGCCTCCTTTCCCCGCACCAAGGCGGGCCGACAGATTTATTATACAGAGAGGAGCGTCGCTCGGAGATGTAACAAAACAACACACATTTGAATAGTCATATTATATTTAATTTTACTACATGCGAAATTGCATTTTTAAAAAAAAAAATAAAAGTGTTACCCATATATATCCAAAGAGTTTTAGATTTATTTAGATAAGTTACTACTGACGAATTTGAAATCGGATCATCTTTATTCACTGCTTTGGTGGTGGTTATAATTACTTTATATATATATATATATATATATATTGTATAGAATGCGTAACAGGCGAATAGTAATTATTTTTTATCTTCAAAGTTAATTTATCAAACTACCTTTTTTAAAAAAAAATTCATTTTATTTTTTTAAGATTTTCTCTCTTTTTTGTTTTTTACTTATTATTTCATTATCTCTTCATTTTATAGAAATTTTCCAATATATTTTTTATTTTTGATAACTTACTTTTATCCTAAGATTTTTAAATTATACTAGATTTAATTTTTATCATCATAATTTTTAATTTTGATAATTCACTTATATTGTTAAAATTTTATAATGTGGTTAATTTATACTTTATCTTCATTGATAAAAAATTATGTAATACATATATAATGTGTTTCAATATATTAATAATATAAAATGCTCACGCATAGATGGTGCGAGGTATTTAGTTTGTAAAAGTATTCATTACTGGATTCAATACAAAATCGTGGCAGATTAATTTTTGAACTGAGGTCACATCATTTTTTATGTCCAATATATTTTAATATATACATTTTTGTTGTGTGCTAAGTTTAAATGTAGAAATTAACGTGCCAAATAATAGAAAATTTATAGTACTATTGACAAATTGAGATTTGAATCTGCCAACTATTCTAATTTTGTTAGAATTTTAAATAAATAAAGTAGGCAAAAATAATAATCGAAAGTTATACACGCATTTCATTTTGTCCCTTTTTGATCACAATATGTTATGCATTCATACGGGATAAGATGCACATCATTTGACAATTTGACAGTGAGATTGTATTTTGTCTCTCTACGTCATGTACATGTTTACGAATTGAGAATAATTATATTATTTTATTTCTTTTTATTTAAAATTATACCTGTACAATGCAAAATGATTAAAAATTTGCTCTAAATTACATGATATAAACTATTAAAGTACAGTTAAAAAAACAATAAAATACAAAATACTTGCAATTTCATTTCTTCTACATATAGATTCTCGACTATATTGTACTTGAAATTATTATGTTTCGTAGTGAAGCCAAATAAATGAATCTAATTTTGTCTACTTTAGGTTTAATTGGATTCAAATTTTATTATTATTATTATGCGTCAAATGGAATGGTCGGATTTATGTAGGTTCAAGTTTTAAATTACTTATTGTCCAACTAATCATTAAAAATATAAAAATATAATATAATTAAAATAAAATTTTGATTTTAAAAATATTTTTTCGAGTCATACCACCAACTATTCTTTACAATATACTCACGACACAACACAAACCACGCGATGTGACTTTGACTTTTACGTGGACACAGGGAGGCAGGCGATCCATGCGAACGTGGTTGCTTTATTCACACTATTATCATTTTCCCTTCTGTTTTACAGAAAAACAAATTATTGTAATACATTCCGCTGTCTAGTTCTCAATTGTGCAACTAATGAAGCGTGATGCAAGGCCAACATTTCAATACTAATAATGTTTTTTAAAATTTTACTCTATATATTTATTAGTCGTATATTTAAATGCACATGTTGGGCTAAGGTATTACATATATGATATGATTTATGGATTTAGAGATTATACGGGATATATAAAAAAAAAATTATAATTGAAATAAATGAAAAAGATTATGTTTTCAATTTGGTGTCATATGTAGATGAACAGAAACTTTTTGCTACATGCGAAAACATGCATGTAGATCAAAGCCTCTATTTCATATTTTTTCCTCTATTAATCTTTCAACACCCATATTTAATTTTTCACACTACGAACAAACATCAATATACTTGTCACATAATAAGTGCGCGTGTGTGGATGGATAATTCAAGTCTCAACGTTTCAAATGAGAGATTAAGATTTTAAATCTCAGTTATCCATATTGTGTTACAAGATTTTAAGCTGTCTTTAAAAGACTAATAACCCAAGCAAGTGGATAGTCCACACCAATATTAGTGCAAATATTCCCGCCGCCGATGTTTTTGGGGTTTACAACTTTACATCTTCCCCCATTCAAATCCACCCAAGCCTTTATGTGCATATTGTGATTCTTATATAATGTTAGCTTATTGCAAATACGAATGTCTGCTCTTACCTCTTTCGTTGAGTCGCTCACATTGAGATCCTCTTCGAGATACCAAATTGTCCGAACTTTGATATTGAAAATGTCATTGGTTAAATCCATCTCTCTCTAAGTGCCTACAGTCCAAAGAAACAGGTAATCTGTATATACACTTAGGACCGTTGTCATTTTACGTTTGTGAGGGTTCACACATTGGTGGGTATAAAGTAAAAATAATTAATTGTGTTGCAATACAAAACAATATATTTGATAGTTGGATAAAAATGACTCAGAGAACAGCCACCTAAAGGCGAGACAAGAAATTTCATCCGACATGCACAAAGATCACGTAACAAATGAAAAAGCCCGCCTGGTCAAAAGGATTTCGGTCGCTGGAATATTTACAAAATTTGAAGTTAGGAATGATATTATATATATGATTGATCCCCTTGAGGTTTCTAGATATCGTACGACGTAGTTTAACATGTGGTAATAATCTTATATATTATTACCTATTTTTTGTCTCTCATGAGTGTTGCGAAATCAACTGGCAAAATAATATGGAATGAAGGCATATGGAGTAGCCAAATTATTTCTAATTTGCTTTCATTTTACTCATCTATCATTGCATCCCATAATTATTTTTTGCTCCACTTAAGAACTGAGGATCCTGTAAATATTTTCCATAGAAGTAGAAGAGGCATCGCTCATACCATTGTCTCAGATGGTATAATTGCCACTCAAAGCCACAACTTTGTAAAACTTAAAATTAATTTAGAGTTTAAGTTAAAGAAACGAGATTCAATTCAAATTTTTTTTAAAAGTTTTAATTAAAACTTGATTGGATTAAAAATAATTTTGAACTTAATTAAATTTGAATCAAATAACTTATTTTATTAACAACACTTAACTAACTATAAGCCCCGTGTTTGTTCCTAAAAGAATTATTGAAACTAATTGATACGTACACTTGTTGATGTGAGTGCACGTAAAATTTTGAAATGTAATTTGTTATGTGCATAAATAAAATTATATTTTTATTATATAAATATTTTAAAATGCATTTCATATATATTTTATTAATTATATATTGCATGTATTTTACTTTATAATTTATCATTATCGAAATCACGTATTATGTACGTATACATGTGATAATGATAATATAAATTATTATATTTCAATAATAAAATAAATTATAAAAAGTTTAAAGTGCAATAAAAACTTATATAAATAAGAAGAATTTTTTTTAATAAAAATAATAAGAAATAACATAAAAATGATGATAGAAAAAGAGTATATAAAGAATAGAGGAGAAAAGTGCAAGATAAATAAAATAAGAGAATTTTAGTCTTTTAACTTCGAAGAAGAAATTATAGTTACTTTATGGGATAGACACTGTTTAAATAGTAAAGATATTACAGAGTATGACATTCTTCAAAAGTGGATTTATTTCATCCATGATGTATGTTGAAGTAGTTTCATTGAAGCTGAATAATGTCTCATACTAAATATTCCTAATATTTTAATTGTAATTTTATATTGAGTATAATATATCTACTTAAGTTTATTACATATATGCAAGATATAGATATTCAATTAAATATTTTGCATATGTGCATTTTTTTGTTTGAATAAAATTAATAAAAAATGAAATCTCAACAACATATTCGAATTGTATCATAAGAGGATTAATTAGTTGCATATAATATATATTCATATATATTATATATCTATCTATCTATTTAATTATATTATTTTCTTACTAGTAAAAGTAGAATATTCTGTGTGCAAATTTATTTATAAATTAATAACTTATTATATTATAAATAATATAAATAAAATTATTTAAAAATTAAAGTATAATAACATTTATAATAGAAAATAAAGAAACATCCAAAGAATAGTATGGAAATAGATGATTAGAAACCACTATATAGTTGCACAATATACAATTTCAAAAACATCCTTATTGAAAAAAGAGTGAAAATTATATTAAAATATTAAAATATGAGTAAAATGATAATTTTATGATAATAATAAAATCCCAACAGTTAGTAACTCGATTAACTTCTTCGTCTTTTCCTTCTTAATTTCTCAGAGAACTTCTTCACTTTTTTCACTTTTAATTCTTAATTCATCAAATCTCTTGGCAATTTGCTAAAATTTTCCATTTCTTCTTCTTTTAGTTTTCTAATTTCTCCAACCGGGTTTTTCATTTCTTTTAAATCTCAAATTGCGAACTATAACTTCATAAAAAAAAAAATTCTTATCATAATTTGATAATCCCCATTCTAGGCAGATTTTTCTCAAATTTAATCTATTATATTCTTGTATGTTTTATATTTTATTTTTTTTACACACATCAGTGTATATATTAAGTAGGAGGGCCCTAAAGTCACCACATCATGGTGACCTAATGTCGATTAACTAAAATGTCCCAACTTGTTTATATTTTTTTTCTACCTTATTTCTTTTATATTTAATTTGTTTTATTTATCTTGATTTTTCCCATTTTCCAACTATGATCTTTAACGTTTTTAATGCAATTTTAATTTTTAAATAATTTTATTTTCTTATTAGAATCACCTAAACTTATATTTTACTATATTAATAAATATATACTATTAACTATACACACACAGTGTATACCACTTTTATTAGTATTATATCAGTAATTATTTGACTGTAAAGAATTCTAAGCAACCAACTTTGGTTTTAAGTGTTAAATTACTAAACTAACCTTATCTTCTTTATTTTATGTCTTTTTTTTTTTTATCCTACCTTTTGCTTATTTTCTTCTCTCAACTAATATTTGATCTCTACCATCTCTCTCTCTCTCTCTCTCTCTCTCTCTCGTTTTTATAATTTAAATTTGTAAAGAACTTATTTTTATTGTTAAAATTCTCAAAAAATATAATAATTTTATAGTTTATTATAATTAATAAACTTAGTTATTTTTAATAATTATACACATGCTTATAGTATACACCTTTCGCAAGCACATATATGTATATGTATATGCATGACACTATATATTATAGAAAAGACACCACACCTAAAAGAGTGGCATAATTTCTTCTTCTGGAAGAAGAAGTCGCTATTTTAAAAATAAAGCAACTACGATCTTTAATCCAACTCGATGCCACTGTCACAGTTTGTTCCATCCGACTATGTTTAAAAGATGTTTTTAAAATTTGTAAGTTTATTGATTTTATTTTAAAAATAAATTATTAAAGTGTTTGGTAAAATTAACTTATAATATTTTACTAAAATATATAATTATAAATGATTATATTATTTTTGGTATAATAATATTGAAAATAAATTAAATAGTATTAATAAAATAAAATTAAAGGATACTTGTGTTATTTTTAATATGTAAAATGAAGTAATTTATAAGATATTTAAAAATAAATTTAAAATAGCCAACTTATTTTTAAATAACTTATAAACTCTAAATATTTTATTTTTTTATCAAAAAATTACAAAAAAAACTCATTAAAAGTTTATAAACTTTTAAATATCTTATAAAATATTTTAAAAAATTTACAAGCTCACACAAACACCCTTGGAATCCAGCCACATTCTGCATACCTAAATCCAATTATTATTTTGTCCTAAAGAATTACTTTACTTTCAGCTAACTATTATGTTTTACTTGTATGTTTGTTTTATTGTTGCTGATTGGCAATCAGTTTGGGAATATTAGGTGCAACTTACCCACTGAGATCTTCCTGGGACCCTATTATCTGTGCTTTCTCAAATTTTGAGACATCCAGCAATCTTCCAGATTGTTAATAATTTTATCTGGATTCAATATGAAATGACAAGCAGGATTGGTCTCACCACGCAACTTTCATGACTGTCATCAACTTGAGCTTCAAATGTCCACCCTCCGCTATCTCTTTTTGGGAGTTTATTACTTAAAATTCAATTTTTATTTAAAAATTTCTCGGGAAAAGAATACACGTAAAGATGTTTTTAAATTCATAATAGTAATGAGTGAATTTAGGAAGACGACGCACTTCTAACTAATCACACAGACTGCAGTGGGGAACTTTGTGAATGAAATTCGCACCAAATATTTTCTAAATGAATTTTGTTTTGTTTATGCCAAAAAATTCTTCATTTATACTAAAATTCTGGTGAACCCTCAGACGTCAACATTGGGAATTGGACCCTCATATTTAATTTTAAATGATTGAGCATATTAATTTTGTGTGACATTATTTGATCACTTTAATTAGGCCGAAACCATATTGCAAAGATAAATTTGCAATTTATGACGTTATGCGTGTCCAAACACATGCCTAAATGCATCTATCAAACATGTACACGCCCACAAAGTCCACGTTCCAACACTTTTTCCATAAACAAAATAAGTTAAAGGCCATTGCTGCTCTGTTAAATTAATTGGTGGATTATATATATATATATATATATATCAGCCAAAACAACAATTGACATTCTTTAATTAGGTGCTTTGTTTATTTAATCTTTGGCATTATACTGTCTAAGAACAATTCAAATTTGGTGGTTGAGAAATGCTGAAAACTGGTGGCACGGAGCCTGCTTAAATGATAGTCACGTTGAAATGTGGGGAGGACAAATGAAGTTAGTGACCCTATGATCATCTCTCATTCTTCACCTAATACCTCTGTTTATAATGATAACAGCCTGCTTTAAGGCAATTAACATGGGGCTAATTATTGTCTCATATGTTATTCATCAACTCAAATAATGCAAGGAAATTCATCTTCTTGCATTCAGTTCATTCAATTAATTTTGCACCGAGTGCTTATCATTGTGTTTATGACGAATGTCATAATTCTACATTGAAAAATAATAATAAAAAAATATTAAAATTGCGACAATTATCCCAGCCTTAACACCAGGTGCATGCGCATCTAAAATAATATTCATATGCAACCAAATTCCCAAGAGAAAATAATCATGTCTAAATCATGGATAATATAGGTGGCCATACTTAGAAATATGTTTGCATGTAATTTTTTTAACAAATATTTGCAGAAACATCAAGAATTTTTTAAAGGTTTCTTCTGTTTAAACTATGTATACTCAACTCGCTAATATCACCGTCAATGAAGCAGTTAAGTCTAACAATCCCTCACCATCTGTCATCCCTATAAAAATATTTGTCTGATCACCAACTCTTACTTAATTCAGTTCTTCAAATGTTAATTGAATCTGGAGAATCATACAACTGAAGAGTTAATTTAATAACGGAACTCTTAAAATATGACAAGAAGCCCATCAAACCACCATATTTGACTAAGGTTCTCCCCGTGAAGTTTTGCTCTACCAACCTTTGCTGCTTACTGCCTAGGTTTTAACTGATGCCACCATTAAGAACCTTGAGATAAATGCACGATAATCTTAACTTATACCATTCACTTTCGTGAAGCAATCAGTTTCTGCATGCAGCAAACTGAAGTCTGCTTATACTTAGAAAACTTATTGTTGAGCCAACTCTCTGTATAGCTTCCAGATTCTTTAGTCCTATATAGTAACTTTGACAAAGGAAACCTTGAAGCATTACCTTTTCCTTGCAAATCCCGGATTTACCTAATGTATGTTTTTGTTTACAGAATCTTTGTTAGATAAATGTGATGATGATATACAAACGTTATCTTGAGTGTTTTCTTTAGTTTGATGGCGCAAAAGGTCCATGTAAATGTCACTATCACTTTCTTATCCTTAGCCTTTATAATCAATGCATCGAAACCTTTCTTTCTGATATTTTTGTTGAACTGCATTTATTTTCCATTTTCCTTTTCTTTTTCAAGAATTAGTTGAACAAACACAGATACATGTGTGTTTACGTAATCCGACTCCTCAATATGTACTTAGGGTTTGAATTAGTTAAAAAAATAACAATTTTATGTCATTTGATTTCATTGGGCTACAGTTTTTTCTAGTTTGAAAGTTGTATGAAGTCAGAGAAATCCTTGTACGGTGTTTGGTTGTTGGATTTTGGAGAGGAAAAGAATATACATGAAGGAAGAGAAAGAATTTTGTAAAAAAATCAAGGTGTTTGGTTGAAAGAATTTTAATTAGGAAAGGAAATATTAAAAAATAAAAATTCATAAATAAATGATTAATGATAGAAGTGATAAAAGTTAAGGAGAAGGAAAGAAACTCAAATCGGACCCCCTTTTTATCAAGTCCTCACTTTTTGTGCTAAAATTTTCTTCTTTTATATACTACAATTTTCTTCTACTTTCTTTTTCTTCAGAATTTTCATGTTGACCAGACAATCAAAAATAATTTTTTTAATTTTTCTTTCTCTCCAAAAATCCTAGAACCAAACATAGAGTTGGTGGGAACAACTAACCAACCAGAGTTGAAACGCAATTTGCAAAATTTCTAGAACATCGTTTCCGGCCAAATGACCCAAGAAAGTGAACAGAGTTCTACAGACGAACTACTGCAGGAGCTCGTTATACTGATAATTAAACCACGAGCCAAATTGGTGTTGTGATTTGCTGTTGGGCCTTCATTATCCCAACTGATTAGCTCTTTGCCCTTTTGTTTTGTGTCGGCCACCTAAATTTTTGTCGTTGTGTCAGTTTTTATCTTTTTGTCTGCTTGCAACAGCTGCTGTAAATATGGTGTTGGATCATGTTGGTTTTGAATTTGGTCCAATATAAAGGAGTCCACAAAAAAACCCTAAACATTTCCCAAAACATTAGACCATAAGAGAAGAAAGCCCAAGTGTCGAAAACACCCAGAAGGCCGACGGCCTCGCCAATTGCTCTGAGGCAAGTGTTGCATTTGCTTAGTGTTTTCTCATGGGCTTTTAAGGATTCGTCTATGGGATTTTACTGCTATTTGATTAATTAATTTCACAAAAACCAGCGAAAGATGGTTTGCTTGACGAGGTGGGCTTCAGTCGGTTAACTGAGTTAGAATGGAGATGTCTCTAATACTGCTTCCCGCCATATTCGCCTCTGTTTTTGTCTCCTCAACCGTATCCGATGACCTAGTTTCGACGATCGATCGCCAGACGCCGTCGTCTTGTTCCGACCAGCGGAACCATAATTATCTCGCATGCGAGGTGGAAGAGGCCAAGCTCCAAATTACTCGGCTAGGTATTGTTCATGATAATCCCTAATAAACTTTTGTCATAATTTGGTTCAATTAATTCTGAGTGTCCGCTGCTTGAGAATTGCAGAATCGATCCTTGATGAGAGAATCGAAGAGATAAATGCGAAAAACAAGTATTTCAGACGCTGTGAGAAGAAAATTGAGGAGTTGAGTGAGCAGATTGATCGTCTAGAGTCCACCTTGTCAACTTTCAAGCTCGATTGCTCGATTGCAAATCGAAAGCTCGGAGCGCTTGAGGAAGAGGTATCCTTTAATCCAGCATGAGTTGATTTTTGCTTCCTCGTTATTCAATTACTATTGCAATCTTAGGGTTCGCATCCGAAAGGGTAAATGATGATGTAATCATGTAGGTTCGACTTCTTTGGGCCGCCTCTCGGAAAAATAACTTTGAAATTTATTCCTTGGAGTACAAAGCATTAGATGCTGAAAGAAGGTTAAAAGAAGTTACCTCACAAGTTGGAGAGGTCAGTTCATTTTGTTTTTGCAAAGTCTTGTGCCTGATTTTGTTGGTAAACTGTTTGATTGGTAATGCCTAGTCCTAATATTCAGGTTTGGGTAACTTAATCCCGTTTACTGTATTTCATTCAAACGTGTATTGTATCTGACTTGGCAAAATTCTTGTTTCCCGTCTAGTTCATATCTTCTATCATAATGTGCAATAACTGCCAAGAAAAAAGTACCAATATGGGGAATCATGTGAATTTTTGTTCTGCGGGAGTTTGTAAAGTTTATTAGTAAATAACCAGCCAACTATTTGATACATGGAATCTTGTTTTAGCAACAAGGTCACATGATAATTGTCATCCTAGGTTTCTACCTTGTTTATTGATTCTTTTGGTGCAGATGGCTGAAGTTGTATCAGAACAATGGATTCAAATTCAGCAACTCGAGCAGGCAGTTCACATGGCGGAGGTATGTATATCTTTGCTCTCTCCTCTTGCAGGGTATATGCAAAAACAAATGAATGATTATCTCTATATGAAATAGTGAAATAATGAAATTCATGTTTCAGATGCGAATATCAAAGATGAGAAGGGAATTCTGGAAAAGATGCCCATTTGTGAAGGTATAATGGTAACCACGATAATTTGTTCCATTGGGGTTGGTCTAATATCTTATTTCCCAATTTATAAGATAATTTACACCTGAAGTTGCATAAGCTGAGAGTGTGCTTTGTGCTCTGTAGTTCTTTGTTACAGTTATTGGAGATTGTCTCAAAACATTAAAGGGCATTCTGGGGCCTTATGTTCCAAAAGATGTGTCTATGTTGGGTTTCTGCAAATCTCAAGCTTTGCAGACGTTTGCAGCAGCCAAAAAATATCATCATCAGGTATAGATCTTATTCCTACAGAAGTGCATTTATCTACTTCTTCCTACATGATATGTTGTGTATTAGAATTTTTTCTTCAGGTATCTGCAGTTTTGGGGAGTGTATATAGGTCTGAGATCTGAGTAAATCACTTTTTGTTTTGCCTGCCTTTTGGGTCCTGAGGGGTGGAGTTTCAGTTTTTGAATCTCTCTCATGCACAAGTGACACACAAACATAATATGACGCCACAATTTCCAAAAAAAAATATATAATATCTTGTTATGGGGCATGCCCAAATTTAGAGTGTGTAAACGGAAAACGTAGATAGTAAAGTGATATCAATTTTGCAATTATATGATGTTTAAGTTGACTCTCAGTGTTTTTACCCATGGTCAGTCATCTATTATCTGGATTTCATTTTGGGTAGGTTGGTAATCCAATCTAGCCCATGACATATTTGTTGCCCAATCTTGGCTTGGAATTCGGATTTTTTGATAGAGCAGAAGAGAAATGAAATAATTTACGCATAGTCATTTGGAAATTAGAATTATTATTGGTTGTGAAGAATAGGGCCACTTGCCCCTTCATGCTCTCTACTAGGTCCACCTGTGTTTTGGTCTATTAGTGATCTGCCTCTTTCCATTAAAGTTGTTTAGCGTCTTATTGTGCTTCATTGACTAAAAGTACCAATCCAGCCTACCAAATTTTAAATGCCATATATGTCTTCCCAGCTATTTTATCTTTCTCAAACAATAATTTACTGCTGGGAGCTGATTAGGCAGTACATTTTTGAAGACAATGTTTTCCTTAATCATTTGTGGACAAGAATTTTTAAATCAAAGCAATGGTTAGTAATTGAGCATGACAGTGGACTGTAAAGGGAAGGTTCTGATTCCGAAATCTTATTGCATGGTCCCCAGTTTATGTGTTACTATATACTGATCTTTTTCTAATATCTAGTTGCAAGGTTTTGTTAAGAATGCAATGAAAAGCAATGAACTGACCACGGCTCTTGCTCACGAGGAGGTGGTCTTTTTTGTGGTGGGTTCTTTTCCATACTATACCTACACCTATTTTCTTCTGCAGAAACATGCCGAAAAAATCTTAATAAGAGCTCATTGACCTCAATTCTAACTGAATTTGCCAATTCAGGCATCTGCCCTGATTGTTTTTCCGCTAGTGACTGCCTGCTTGTTACTCCAGTCGCAATTTAGCTAGCTGGGAGCAATTATTGCCGGGTAGATGAAGGTACTGCCCTAATCCATCACGAAATAATGAGAAAACTCATGTCTTTGTCCACGGGTTTATATGTGATATCTGGTGCTTGGATTGCCTAGAAGTTGATAAGGACAAATATTCCAGCAAATGCTGATGAATTATTGGGGCAGACCCAGTATCGGCGTGGAACTGCAGAATTCAAATTCAATGCCGAATCGAGTCCTTTCCATCTGTTTCACCATTTCATTGCATGTGTTTTACGTGGGAAGAATGTAATGGCATCGGCTGCTGGCCTTTATGGCAGCCTTCCTGTGTGTTAGATGGTCTCATTGCCAGCTTAGGTTGCAAGGCTAGACTGACTCACTAATCATGGAGCAATTTTAGACATTATAAGCATTCAAAGATGAAAATTTTTAATTGGTTTTTCTGCTGTTTCTTCTTTTAATTTTCTGTTTATTTACTCGGGACGCTCGCAGGTTTGAATGGCATTGTCGGTATGCTGCCCTCGAAGGTTGCTAATGAGGTCAAAGTGGCAGAGCTAGACGATGCACTCTGCCTTTCTAATTACGTACGTCGTTAAATACTGCATGATTGCGCTTCTCGATAATCATACACCGACCAAACACCCCAATTTATCTTTTCATTTCATGAACTAGAAATTAAAAAACATATAGAATTTCAATTATAAGCATTCTTGTTGGAAAATAAAGAGTTTTGAGAATTGACGACTTCTAAATAAGAGTGTTAATAAATTAAACTTTTCAGGTTGAATTTGACTACGTTCCTAAATCTTTTTTGAGTCTAATCAAAAGTTTAAATTTAAACTTTGAAAGTGTTTTTGAACTTGCTGACTCAAAGGCTTAAGTTTGAATTTGACATAAAATTGGCCCATGTTTGAGTTTGAGATAAAACTTTAAGTTTGATATAAAGCTTTTTAAAATTGAGTTGTGAAACGACTTCGGAGAGGTCGAGTTACATTTTAACTAACTTGCTTATTCACTGACTTCTGAATACGAATAAGATAAACAAAAATAAAACAAAAGCGGATACGGAGGCTATGTTTGGATGCTTATTACGCAGCATTTGCATTTTCATTTCATTAAAATATATGGCTATGTTTGGAACCCATTCTTTAGCCTCCCAACAAACAAACCGTATGATTCAACAAAAATTTCTTTTAAATTTAAATTTAAAAATTTTCTTTTATATATATATATATATATAATTAATTATTTATTTATTTTTTAATTATTATATCTATTTGCAATCAAATCAATACATATATTTATATATACATACACTAATGTTTATGTTAATATTTATATTTTAGAAAATAATTATTATTTTTATAGACTATTATATTGTTTAATTATTATCATATAATTTATACATATGTTAAAAAAAATAAAATTTTCAATATATCAAAATATTACAACCAAATATATTACTTATTTCAATACAATTCTGGTCAAACATCTCCCTTCCAAACATAACATATATTTTTAAACATACTGCCTGTTGAAATAACCTTTTTTCAAAATTTTTCCTCGACAAAATTTGATCCAAACAAAGCCAGAAAAATCGAAAAATGTGGATAGTTATTATATCTGGCTGGGCCCGGGATTGTGATGAGAGGTGGGGGTCTCACATCGAACGAGTCATGCTCATCCACATGCACATGCACATGGCCTTGAATCCTGCGAAGAGACTATTAAATAAGATTGTAATTACAAAAGTTAATTCTCTGTTGAATAGGTTTCTGCCAACCCTATCAGTTATGACAATCAATACCAACTGTCTCTGTCGTACAGCCGAAACTTACAACATGTTGTTGGACGTTTTTATGGCTCTGCGTTTTGTCATTTTAGTGAATTGGGACTTCTGCGCAACGGTGTTCTTATTCCGACAATTAAGCACTAACTTGATGAACCCAGAAGAAAAACACAGGCAGAAAAGGTGTGGACAGACACAACTGACAACGTCTTTGTTGCTTATGCACAAAGGTAATTAAACTGGATTTGGGGATTTGATTCCTTTTCAAGTCGTGTCAATCTCTTTTACTTGGAAACTTGCTTTATTTTATTTTGGGTCTACTGGCATTTTAATAATTCTTGTTACTAGTGAGAGTGACATGTCTTTATCTTTACGTGTGTGCAAATTATATATATATATATATAATTTTTTTTTGAAGCATTGCATTTCAAATAATAGATACAAAATTAATTAATTTGAAAAGTGTAAAAGATTTTCTACATAAAAAATAAGAAATATCAAAATTATATCAAAATAGAGAAAATTTGAGAGAAAATATAAATAAACATAATAAGTTAAAATAAGAAAATATAAATAAAAGTAATTAGTTAGTAAAAAAGAGAGGCAAAAAAAAAAGGGTTAAAAATAAAAGAATTTAAAATAAAAGATATTTGTATAATTTTATATCGTGCAACAAAAAAACTTTACTAAAATGATACTATGGAATAGACTAAAATGAAAATGAAAAAGACTGTGAAAGAGAGTTTTGTAAATAGTGTGCTTAGTGCATTTTTCGCGGGGAAAAGCGGTTGAAAAGAGTAATTCATTAAATAATAAGAGGAAAAAATAAACTGTTATTTTAATTTGGATTTAATAGAGGTATATACTAGAAATACTTTCATTAAGCTTTGCTTTATTATTTTATCCATTTGATATATATATATATATATATATATAAGCTATGTGTGTATAAAATCTTTAATAGAAAATTAAATTGTTAATCCCATCAACCACATTCTCACATCAAATGCATTATTTAACAGCATAGTGGAAAATTATAATAAGTGGCCTGAATTTGAAATAAGTTGTTTTCAAATATTTAAGCAAGCATTAAATATGAGCAAAATAACGGACGGAAATTATAAATTCTCTATAATAAAAACACAACCACTAAAAGTTAAATTAGATTTGAAGGCTTAAAAATTAAATCTTAAGGCAGGCATTTAATGAAGGAAGCCCAGGAAAAAGAGAGCATGGGCAGATACTTTATTACAGAACATTGATTGAGTTAGGAAGAGTGGGCAGAGAATGGAAAGGAGAGTTGATGACATATTTGTTCTTGAAACCAACTTTAACTGATGAAGGTTGTTTGCCTACTCCACTTTACCCTTCCAAATTGTAGCATCCTTAGGAAAGCCAAAGGATTCCCGTAAGTTATTTTGTTAGTCGAGCATTTCATAATTATAGACTTCTGTTAATTTGTCTAATGTGATTAATTGAGAGGGGTTTTTTTTTGGGAGTTGGAGATGATGTTTGGTGAAAGTTATATTTAGATGAATAATATGTTTAATTATAAAATTTTGATGAGATAAAAATTTTAATTTACTTGAGTATATTATATAAAATATATAATAATGATTAGAATATGAGGAAATACACAGGGAGAATAATTTGTTTTTAGAGTATAAATAAAAAATGTGAGTATATGTATAGTGTATATGTATTAATTTGATTATGAATAAGTATAATATTAGATGTATACTTAGTAAAATATGTAAGAGAAAAAAAAATTGAAATTTAAATTTGAATAAAAATTGTATTGAGGAGTATGCTTTGAGTGACAAGTGTCACCTTTTTATTAAATTTTTGTACCATTAAAGAACTTTTGTCATCTCTAACTAATTAACTACACTTAATAATAAATTAACGATTTAAAAATAATAAACTAAAACAAAACTTTGATATGCATATACAATTTTTTTACTTCATTAAAATTTATTGTTACATATTTATACAGTTCTAATTATAAATTATTGCTATGTATTTATGTAATTATATTTTTATTTTTTATTAATTTTTTCAATAATTTTATTTTAAAATTCTGTTTTGAATTTTTATTAATTATACATATGATTTGCTAAATTATAGGATAATTAAAGACATTTAAACTTTGTTCTAAAACTCAAACAATACATATAATTAATCATAATTAATAACAATCTAAAAATAATAAAATAAAAATTTTAAAATACATATGTAATATTTTATATTTTGTTATAATTTATTTTATGTATTTATACAGTTTATTTTTATGCATTTATGTATTTTTCATTTTTAATTTGTTGTCAGTTATAGTTAATCAAATATTTCAATTCATAATTCTGATTAATATTAATTATAATAAAATATAAAATATTACATATGTATTTTAAAATTTTTATTTTTTTATTTTTAAATTATTATCAATTCTAATTAATTAATCAATTTTTGGTACATTATAGTCAATTAATGAGACAGTTGATAAAAATTTAATAAAACGGTGACATGTGTCATCCTTTCTTGCAAATGCATGTAAAGTTTGAAAGAATGTACAATGATTGGAGGTAGGTTCCAAATATAACCCTAGGTTATGTTTGGATCTCACTATTTATAGAGTTCACAAAACAAGTGTTTTTATTTTGACGAGAGTATGAAGTATGTGTGTTTTTAATTAAAGTGAGACAAATAGCCCTTTGGATTTTTTGTTTGTCTGATGCAACCCTGAATTGAAGGGTTGTGGAATCACGCACTAAAAATATGAAATAACTGTAAAATAGGAACATTAGATTTACGTAGTCATGGGATGAATTTGTCTGTATTTTAAACATAATATGAGGAATTATGTAGGAATAATTACTGTACCGAAGAATTGTTTGCACAATATAGGGACTTGCATTTTCTTTTTTTACCATATTTATTTATAGATAACATTCATTTCTTTCTTAAATTATAGAAAATAAAAATAATCAATTCACCATTATATAATTACTAATTTAGGAATTAATTAGAATATAATGACATTCGATGGTAAGAAGTTAATGTAAGGGAATTAACTAGGGGTAATTAATATAAATAACAAGGCCCAATAAGTAAGGATATAATGACTCTCCATTTCCATCCTATCAAAATACACATATTCAAAACATATTACTAGTCAAAAATAACTCTCTCTCTCTCTCGTTCATTATCTTTCTTGCTGTTATCCTGTCCCTAAATTTTTCTCATCCACACATATCCTAGCACTTTTCATGTCCCACCCACTCCACAATATATGCATATTTAACACCCAATTTCCCAATCACAATAATAGAGTCACCTTTGTCCATTTATTTAATACATAGTTGTGCATGGGATGAGCGCCCCCAAAACTTCCCCATTACTTCTGTCCCATTTTTCACCCTATAAGCTAAAATTTTCACACTTGCACTAGTAACAAATTCAAAATAAGTACTATGAAAGTTAAAAACCACGAACAAGACCACCCAACCTCAAACCAGACCCATCCTCACCACCCCCCCCCCCCCCCCCCCCCCAACAACCCTCTATAAAATGACCTTAACTGCAAGACCTGATAAACTAACCCTACACACACCACAGCCATTATCTCCTTCTCTATCTTCCCTCCAATGGCTTCCTCACCCAACTATTTTTCCATGTTCATCCTCCTTGCTCTCACATCCTCTCTGCATACTCACGCAGCACACACCCAACCCAACAAAGTTCCAACCCACAATGCTGTCCCAGACAACCAAGAAGCACAACCCAATTTCCTTCCCGACAACGAGAACCGCTACGGCCTCTATGACCCCAACTCCAGCCAGCTCCCCCCTTCCGCCACCACTTCTGACCCTTCCACCGCCGCTGAACGCAGACCACCACTCCACAAGTTCCTCCCCAAGAACTACAACCCGGTCGCGTACGTCACTCAGCCAGAAGACGAGACTGACAGCACCAACCCTGACAACGACGACGACAACAACTATTACTACAATGGCGCACAAAACTACTACGACGACCGGAAAGAGGAGTCGGGGCACAGAAGCTACCCCACCTCCAGATACGACAGAAACAATTACAATTACTACTACGGCGGGGGCAGCAGCTTCAATAGCCAGCCACGGGGGTTCGGCGACGCCAGATTCAGGAGGGGCGGCGTCAGCGGTGGCGAGTTCCAGCGGCAGGGAATGAGCGACACGAGGTTCTTGGCCAACGGCAAGTACTTCTACGACATTAATACGGAGAGATACAACAGCAATCACCCGTACGAGAGGCTGAGGAACGTTCGCGAAAGAAACGAATACCATAACAGGAATTATTATGGGAACAGTAAAGGTAATGCGTATGGATTCAGGAGAGAGAACTCCATGGAACAGTTCCAAGACGCAGAGAATTACAACATGCCTTAATAAATTATTACAATATCACATATTTAAGTATGGTGTTGCGTTTTTCTTTCTTTGTTTTCTTTTTTTCAATTTTCAAGCATATTTCCATGGTTTGAAGGACTGAAATGTGGGATGGGATTTGCGCGCGTCATGAATTATATTTTGCATAATAAATAATTGTATGTTAGCACTGTTTAGATCAATATATTTACTAATAATATATATATATATAGAGAGAGAGAGAGAGAGAGAGAGAGTATGACGACTTATATAGAAAAAACAGCATTGATTAAATTACATTGTGTTTTCAATTTCTCCAATTTGATACACCGTACGAACTATTGTTTTAGCACCCCAAATCATTTTTGTCTTTAATTTTTTGTTGTTTCCCTTTGCTATGTATAAGATCATATATCATGTCTATTCATTTCTTCATTCTACGTATATATCATCTCTTTGGATTATGGATAATACTATAATACTATAAAAATGAAGCTTAAAAATGTATAAACCAGAAAATAATTAGGCTAGAAAATGTAAAAACCACGGGTTGGTGACGACAAGGTTTGACTAGTTAATATTTGTTAATATTAGCATGGATCCCTAATTAATAATTATGAACCCGATTCTGGCCTACCAAAATTTGAAAACGTTTTTGACCAACAATTAAAGGAGCGGTTAGCTATTTCGAGACTATGCACTTAAGAAATTTTTTTTTTTTGGTAGATGAAGGGAAAGCAGATGAATATTGTTAATATGTCACAAACTTCTAACAACTAAGATGCCCCACAAATGCGACTGATGGTCCTGATTAAGTTCAATACAAAAAAGGCTATACGAGATAAAGACAACTGTAGTATAAAAAATTTGTAATTGAATTTCTATTAATAAGAAATTTGTATAAGTTGATTACAATTTGAATCGAATGAAATTTTGTGCATCTTATCCTCTAACTTGATTCTCTGATTCTTCTTCCAATTCGTATGATTTAAATGTTAATCGAAGAATCCGACTGAAATTGAGAGAGTTTCTGAGTTTTGATCCTTACTGATGTTGATCGAAACCTTCAATAACGTTAATCCACTAGTTTAGTACTTTGAATATGAATCAAATGTCAGAATTTAATAAATTTCTAGGAAGAACAACTTGAATTTGATAACGAACTTCTTGAAGTTGGTGGAGAGGATTTGAACTTCTTAAATGTTTCTTCACTTTAAGTTTTCTTATTGCTCCTTCGATTAGTTGTTGTGTGTGTTCTGATTTATAGAGGCTACCCCTATTTATAGGGGTGGAGAAGACTCTGCAATTATATATGTTTGACGAAGTGGCATCACTTAATTAGTCGATAATATTTGATTTGACATTATTTACTTTAATTAGATGATTACAAATTAATTGACACATCAACAATATTTTTCTTACAAACTTACAGTACTTGACACGTGATATGATATGACTGACCCGTTTCGATACTTGTTGCGATTTAAGTGGACGGTGTTATTTGTAATAAAAGTGTTAATTTATTTATTATCTAATCTTAGGAATTATGTTTATTTTAATTTCTAAAATATAAATAATTAATTATTGAAATTCTATTATAACAAAATGCCATGTGGCGGCATCTGATTGGGCAAATATATTAATTGCCTACAACAATATTTATAAATCATGTGACCGCATTTATATTTTTTGTTTGCATTTAGGATTTCCTATCACTTTTAGGTATATTTAATTGAGTGACTAAAAATATTATTAACCGCATACCTGTTTCGGAATATTGTTTTTCTATAAAGAAAATGTAGAATTTTTTGTATTTTCCAAAGTTTACAACGAGATAGCTTCCAAATATATAGAAGGAGAATTACTGTACGTACCAAACTAGTAAGGATTCTACCTATCAAAAATAAAATAATCATAATCAATTACAGCCAGTCAAGATCAAAGAAGGAAAATGTATTGATCAAATATTTTTTAAAAAGTGCAAAAGAAAAATTGTTCATTAAATTAATAATTTTCCAATGAAATCAGAACTTTTGGTTGAAAATTTTTAAATATAAAATACACTTGACATAATTATGTACATCATAATTCATTAAGGAACAAACCCAGTAGTCATTTGAACATATTTAAAAGATCAATGTCTATTTATGGTTTAATTTTGTACAAAATAATATACATACTCGAATTACAATGTTTACTTTAACATATAATCCTATGCAAATAAGACTAAAAAATGTATAGGCCCGAAAATAAGGCAAAAAAAATGTAAAGACCAGGTGTTGGTAACTACGAGAGGTTTTTCTACTTAATATTTGTTAATATTAGCATGAATGCCTAATCAATAATTATCAACCCAAACACTACTTTTGTAAAGTTTAATGAAATGTAAATCATGTGATGGCATTTATTTTATGTTTGCATCTAGGATTTTTCTATGAGTTTTAGGCATATTTAAGTCGCCGGGTAAAAATATTTAACTGCATATGTGGCTAGGAATATAGTAAGCACTACTTCATATAAGAATTAAAAGAATCAGATCAATATTTTTAAAATTAAGTTAGAATTTTTGGTTGAATATTTTTCAAAATATGAAATATTATATTGGAATATCTCAGAAAATAATAACACAGAAACTTTGAGGCAAAGCAGGGATTTAAGGCGTGCATATGTATCTAACTCAAAATTAGAAATTTTTTTTCAAATTCAATACAGTTGCTTGACTCAAACTTGAATTTTAGTTCAATTTTTTTAGAATTTGGTTCAATCTAAGTAGTCATTAAGTTCAAATTACTTCTTGAACTTGGCTCGTTTACACATGTTGTAGTTAGATACGTTGTCAAAATCTCTTACACAGTAGCACCAGTAGTGGAGTGGGCAACGGACATTAGTGAAAAAGAGAATTCATTTCCTAAAAATTTTAATTTAATTTGATTTAACTAAATTCGATTAAGTACATAATAAATGTATAATTAGAAAAACTTTCATTAAAAAAAACGTAGCCGAGATAAAGGTGAGGGAAAAGGTCATGGGTTAATATTGGAGTGTCGTAATAAAATTTATTCCTTTGTCGTTTCTTCTCCCATTGAAATGAAGTCCCCCATTTCCCATAAATCCAAAATGGGAAGATAGGCAGACAAGGGACTCATAATGTCGGTGTTCAATTGGTGAGAACATGAAAGGACAGGTGGGCGGGGGGGGGTTGGGTTCACCCCACAAACAAATATTAATGATTGCTTCCATCTTGTAATAATGGAATTAATTAACCACTCTTACAAAATCACGTTTGACAGCCACTAATCATTTTCCCAACTCCCAATTCCCCAAATTAGAACACATGCCATTTTACCAATTTTTCTCAAGATTCTACAAGAAACCCTAATTCCACGATCATATTGAGTTAACCATTATTAATTTATACTGAAAATTCAATTCCTGAATGAGAAATTAAAGTTAGTTTATGTAGGCTACGATGATTAAAATACTTAATGATAACCTAGTTTTTAACTTTGAATTTCTTTTTCTTTATATACTATAATGTTATATATGGAGTATTGTAATTGTACTTCACTTTCGCTGTGCTGGCAGGACAACCAATCCACAGCTACTCTTTCAGCCTTTTCCATGGATATAACCAGTTTTTCTATGGCCCTAATTCGGATAAGAAATGATACTTTTTTCTCAAATCATTAAAAAGGAAAATGTTTTTCTGAATGCATGTA
Organism: Avicennia marina; assembly: GCA_019155195.1. Taxonomy (NCBI): domain Eukaryota; kingdom Viridiplantae; phylum Streptophyta; class Magnoliopsida; order Lamiales; family Acanthaceae; genus Avicennia; species Avicennia marina. The sequence continues at coordinate 1,122,707 of CM032776.1, forward strand.
TCAGCCCAATTCGGGAACCCTAATAAACATAAATCTGAAGCATCAAATTATTAGGAAGCCAAAATTATGTTGAGGAATCACCATTTGGGCTGACTAAGGAGAGATTGCTTAAGAGGTGTTGTTGATTTCTTGTTTGTCAGAAGTCCAATTCCAGACATTTCTTTTGGCCCAGGATGGTGTTTTCGAAAACCGTTCCTAAGCCACGAAATATGTCCAAATGAAGACAGAAGGATAGCCTGGCAGTGGGGAAGCTTCACAGCTTCTACTCCACTTTTTGCGTGTTAAAAGGAAAAGGGAATCTTCTGCAGAAGCGATGTAACCCGCTAAGAAAAGGTTATGTTTGGAGCCCAATTTTCAACTCAACCATAGCTTGTCAAATTTAACACCATCCAACGTATAGTTTAATATAATATTCCACTTAATTTAAATTCAAAATTTTCTTTTTTTTTTTATCTATATAACTAATTAATTATTTTTTAATCATTACACCTTTTAACAATCAAATCAACAATAAAATATATCACACATATGTACACATTTATTTTTATTTATATTCTAAAATAATCATTATATCTATATACTTTATATTTATGTTTATTTATACTCTAAAATAAAATCATTATACATATACACAATCACATCATTTAATCATTATATATATATATATATATATTTAAATAAATTATACTATTTATTTTGTCAAAATATTCTTCCAAACATACTATATATCTTAACACAATTTTTACCAAACATCATTTTCAATAGTAACCCTTCTCCCAAACATAGAAGTTGCACTGTTTGTAATATTTGAGTTTGTTTGAGAATATCAAGTCGTTTTTTTCTTTTGTTACAATTTTGGTCGAATAATGGGATTGGTGAAAATCACTTTTGGGTCTTCTAATTGCCGTGGTCTTTGCTCTTTAAGGTCATGATTTTGGTAAACATTTGACTGTTCAAAGTGTGTTATTTTTGAATATTCAAAATCCAATGATTTAGATTCTAGGGATCAGTCTACTTGCAGAAAAAAAATTGGCCCTATGTTCGAAGAATGTTTCATTAAGTGCATTAGTTTAACAATCTTTCCAATTGATGGGACTGCATCGAATTTTTTTCTGCACAATCCTTTCTAAGTTAGCTCTATTATAAAGTATTCGCATTGTTTGATTTTTGGACATTGGATAATATTCAACTCTGGTGCTATTTTGTCCTAGACTCTTGTGAGACAGCAATAATGGAGAATAATTAAATACCAAATAAATTTAGCCATTTGTGTGAAATGATGACAATTTGTAAGTTTTGATTAATTAAATTTGGTAAACAATTTTTTTTTTTTTAAGAATCAATGTAAAAATAAATTGTAGATTCTTCTCTCAATGTTTGGGCCATGCCCAAGCTCGCTTTGCTTGTTTACAATCTTTTGATGTGTGCTTTTATGAATGTTTTTTTTAAAGAAATTATGTAAAAGTAACAGAGAGATACAAATTTTAAAAATGATTGTGTTTTGTGTGCTACCAAAATAATAAAAACAAACATAATCAAACATTTGATTAATTGTCTGAACATCTTAATTTGGCATATCTTCCTAGAATAGGAAAGAGCAAACCTTTATTACTTCAATTAGGTAACAAAACTTACAAGAAATCCATGTTTATTGGATGAATGTTATGCTAATTACTCAACATTTCTCTTTAATCATTCACGAGAGAATGAGTTTGATAGAGCCTCTACAAGACTGCCAGTCCCACATCCAATAAAAGTAAGTTATGATCTTACTGTATTTTATATTATCTGTATCTCTCTCTGACACACACATATCTGTATAATGTGCAGTCTTTTTTAATCCAAATATTCAAAATAAAATATGATATCACTCTGCTTAAAAACAACATATTGGACAGTGACCTTTCAACTTACTCATAATGGCAGTTAATAAGCTTAGTGCAGCAAGCATAACTCTCTGCTTTTTATTACTTTATTAAAACATCATACCATTCTCTTTTTCCCTATTTTTTTTTACTTTAATTTGTTACCCATATAGCTAACATCTCTTCAACATTAAATATTTTGTTGGATCTAAACATCTTCAATGGAAAACAACATGAAAAAATAGTAGTAATTAGAACTGTACTTTTTTTACTATTTCGAGAGCCAGATTCATTGTATATCCATCAATCGAAACAAGTATAAATCTTGCATTAAGGCAAGGTAGGAACCCTGCCCTAATAATGCAACAACCCATAATAACGCAAGCTAATAATGAAGCAACAACCATCTCCAAAATGGTAATTCACCATATGTATTGTCTCTCAACCATCAAAACTTAATACATAATTAACTATAGCAGCTGATCACCAATCAATTAGTCTGTTGAGACTATCTTTCAAGTTAAAGGAACCATTAATTTTTCCAAATCATGGAGTATAGCTGCATATAATTCCCGAATGGACACATCAACTCATGACTGATAAATTTAAGCTCTCATAAAAGCATTTACCTTGTAAAGAAGGCAATTAGGAACCCTTGTTGAAAAATGGCATTTGGCCAAACCTACAGGTGTTAGCATCTGTTGTGCCGTCAGCATGTTAAATTGGAATACACAGTGCCGACACAGGTTAATGAAGAGAGGAGACTGACCTCATGTGTGGGACATGGAGACTTTTCAATGTTTCATTTGCCAATTTATACGCAACACTACTTTCCAAGTCTCATTCCTGGTACGTGTTTGAAAGCCTTTCCGGAGATCCTGTGATCTTTATCAGTATTATTCATCTTTTCCAAGCCTCTGCAGCGCCATGTTAATGGAGGTATTCTCTCTCTCCCTCTCTTCTCCCTGGATTGTGGGCTTATGGTTTATTGTTTATATTGTGTTCTTAATTTGGTGGATGCTTTCATTAACGGACAAAAGATGGCCTGGAATTGAAGGTGGATGCTTTCATTATCAGTACCAAACTGCATTCTTTAAGGCGGCCTGAAATTGAAAAGATGCATCACAGTCAAATTCAATTAGTTATCAATGTAAAACAGACAAAAGGTGTCAACTTGAACAAACTGCGCACAAACAACTTTTTCAGATCTAACCTTTTTGGTGTTGCTAACTGAGAGAGGGGGTGAGGACTGCTTCATCCAGAAAGAATATCTACCATGAAATTTCATTCCCTGTTAAACATTTTTCAGTACTTCTATTCGTGCTAACTATGTTTAACAGGGCAATGATGAGAGAGCCAACGGATGGCCCCTTGGCCTTGGAAACATCAACTCAAGATTCAGAGTGGCGGACACCTCTCAGGGGGCGCCGCGGCAACCCAACAATACCCTGCTTCGTTCCTCAAGTTTCTCTTCATTCTCATCCTCCAATCTTGACACCGAGGTAGCATTTATTTATACGTTGGTCTCAATTTTTTGCTCTGAATAATTACAAAACACTATCAATCTCAAAAGAGGTGAATAAAACTCCGGACTTTTGTGATTAGACTTACTCGAATATATACATTTTTTCCGATGGGTTGACATGCATTGCAGTCCACAGCATCCTTCTTCGCAGATCAAAGCGTGTCACTGGGGCGTCTAATTGGAATCAGGCCAATGAAAAAGGGGAACTTGTACTATGAAGAACACCAGAAAGTGCCTGATGAGAGGTCTCATCTGGTGGTACCCAAAGGCCAAGATGATGATGTTCAGGGGCTCTGTGCTCGCCTGCTATATCATGTAATTAGGAAGAAGAGACGAAGTGGGAGCAGCAGAAGACATTAAAAAGTTAAAACCTATTCTGGATTGTGTATATATACAAAATATTGTTATAGTAGAATTCTTGGACGTCTCAGGAACCTTCTTGAAACTCAATTGACGTCATTCTCTGTTGTAATCCACCTTTCTTGGTGCTTAAAGAAATTGTTCAGTCGTGCACCCATGAAACAAGAAATTTCATATGGTGTCCGACTCTGATGCCAATTGGAAAATATGAGCACATTGGGATTAATTACGATTAGCCAATAAAGAAGAATCGAAATTAGGGTGTTAAGATGTTGGAATAGAGAAAGTGGGTCGAGGGCATATTAGGAAATTTAGATTTGATCTGGTGACAGCAAGGGCTGCTGCGCCTGCAAATTTATTATTTTTTTGATAATTTGAGGAAAATAAAAAATGGGAGGACCTAAAACCCCTGCATAGCCCCGCTCTCTCCTTGACGAATTCAATCTGTATACTGCTTTCATACGGAATGGCCGCCGTCGCCGCCAGGTCTGTACTGCGCTTCGCTACCGCATCGGCTCGGAGCGCCACCGCAAGACTCTCTGCCGGTGTAAAACCTAGGGCTAGTTCCTCGCCATTTCGCATCTCTTCTCAAACACCGCTCTCCGCTCGCATTTTCAGGTCTCTCGGGAGAGAGCTGTTAATAATTAGTTCAGTGTCCTCCATCGATGATTGTTTCTGAATTTTTGATTATGTTGCTCTAAATTGATAGTGAATCGTTATGCGAATAGGTCACCTGTGGAAATAAGCACTGTTAGCGTGGTGTTGATGTTGCCGTACCACACTGCACCCGCCTCTGCGGTGCTCACTTCCGTGCTCTCCGTTGCTCCTTGTAGTAACGCTTGGACCATTGAAGGTAATTGTATTTTATTTTTCTCTTCAGTGCGTTTGGATCCTTTGAATTCTGATTCACTGTCATGGAATTGAAAATACACATTTTGGATGAATCAACTTTTTGTAAGTCAGATGATATTTTAGGGAAAAATAATGTCTATCCAGAAAAAGAATAATTAGGGACATGTCCAAAGGATAATAGGTTCATTCCAGTCGGGACTTACGAACTATAATTAAGTGTTTTATTACTAGATTGATCAGTCAGATGTGAAATCATAAAACATGACGTTCTTACCGAATTTTCTTTTCTTCCTGAATGTTAATTCTTAAATCATTCGCGAGAGAATTGGATGGCACATGGCTCCATGTTCCCAACCACTTGCCTGTCCGTGTCGTATCAGGCTTTCGTGATTATTGATTAATGAAATATACAAATGAGCATCGGATGACCAAACACGGCCCTATCACAGACAAGCACTTTTTTTTCCCTAATCGTTTCAGCTACAGCTATTGAAAATATAGTTTTGAGTAGATCCTCCGAATTCATGTTATTTACCTGATTGTAACGATGTTGTATGATGTCTTTTGGATGGTTGGAGCGAAATTTTATTTTCATGAGCGCTGGGAGAATTCCTGATAGTAGGGTCATGAATGAGCTTGAAACAAGGAATTACTGATTTCTTATGATTTCTTCTATTCGTGATTAATCTGTCCAATTTCAGATTGAATATTGCTTGTTGATTTTTTCGAATAAAAAACAATCCTTGATGTTTATCACTCTCTCGTGACTCACTGGATTTTTAGCTCCATTTGAAGTTTTTGCAAACTATATTACATGGCTGATGCCTTATCTTGTTGTATGCATGAAAGAAGAAGATGACATTGTGAACTAACTAAGAAAGTAGTGTCTTTCGACATTTTATGTATAATATTTCTGCTATTGTTTCATGTTCTGCATTGAGACTTGCCATGTGGCGGCATATAGTGCAGAGATCAGAATAACGTTAGCATGACCTTTTGACTTGGGCCCTCTTTTTTGGTTTAGGATTATGATTACTGCTCATTGGCTGACCTTCGGCATGAAGATTTTCCAAATTGTCCCCTTTTGCTTAAACTAAACTGCATGGCATTTCAATACATAGAGCTTCGGACAATAAATTAGCACTTTCAAAACCTGTTCTGCTGTCTTTGCCTTTTGTTTTACTTGTACCTGCACATCATTAAACTACTAGTCGTTTGCACTGCCCTTCATAAGAAAATTCTTTTTGTTTTCTGTATTGTAGATGGATAGATGGATGATTGTTTGAATATGCCGAGGCGTGGTGCATTTGGCGATATTTCCTTGGATGTCAGTTGACATATATTACCACTGCAGGAGATGCATTCTGCCTCGTAACTGGAGTTCAAGTTCTTAGGCTATCATTTGATAATCCTTAATAATGGGTTTGACTCCTCACCCTTAACAAAAGAAAAATATTTTTCAATATATGGCATTTTGCTTTTAGCACCCATTTTTAGTGGCATCCTTTCATCTTCTAATGTTTTTCGTTTTTATTTTTCAATTTCTTCTCCTCACGAGGATATGGGCGCATGCGGCAGGTTGTCACGATTATGATGATAAGTTTTGGCCTAGCTCGTATTGTAGAAGTGTTATCTGAATTCTTATTTGGCCATTGATTCTAACTAAGACTGGAATGGACTTATTGACTTCAAGCCATCTGTAACCTTGAACTGAACGTTGTGGGTCTTTATAAATATATTAGAGCTAATCGTATATCATGGCAGCTTACTCATTCCAGCTGAATCATTTTCATCCTCACCCTCCCATTCCATAGCATCAATAACCTTAGCTTTTGATTTCAGTATGTGAACTGGCTGAATTCCTCCTCACTATAACACAAAATCCGCAAAGTAGGCTAATGTTTCTAGACATTTGTTCTTAGGCCATCACATAGGCTTTCAAAATTCAAGACCTGAAACTGGAGACAGTTTGTTACTTATAGAAGAGTACCATTAATGTTTTAACAAAACAGAACACTTAGCCCAATCCACCCATCAGGGTGTCCAATGTTTTGCTGGAACACATTTAACAGGAGTGACATCGATCAATAAATTCATTAGCGACCAGAGACAAGTGACAAGAAAAAGTTGATAAAGGTCGTTCACCGTGCCAAACCTCCACTCCAGAACAACACACCATTGCATCTGATATTGAAATCGTTTTAATCCAATTTCCAAGATCCGAAGCAAAGCTAACAAAATAAACATAAGTTTTATAGTTACATACCCTGCCAGATGCCCAAATGCCCAAATCCCCAAAAGGCAAATTAATCTAGAAACAAGATGCAAACTGAAGTCAATGTCCTCCATTGTAACAAGCCTCCACGGCAGAATAATACAGTGGTTTATTACTCTCTCCAATACACAAAGTAAACTATACTTAGTAAACATATATTTCAAAGCCCAATGCTATGCCAGATCCCCATAAGGGCAATCGATAAAGAAACAAGATGCAAACTGAATTTCACTTATAGAGGTTATATGGCAACTAATAACTTATAATATTGTCGTTTTCCATATATGGGAGTAGGGAGGTACTGTATATGGTGAAATCAAGGCCCAAACTTCTTTGCACGGCTGTTACAGCAAACTTAGATCAACCTATCACATGTTGATCAGCTTGATGGGGAGAAAGGAGACCGATCACAGAAATTTGTATACCAAGACTTTAGCACCTGTAAAGTAAATTGAACTCCATTGGCGTTTTACGGTTCGTCAACAATGTTAACCAACTCGTACTCTTCTAGGGACAGATTGTTGTCCTCTTTGACCACAAATTTCGCTGGCTCAGTGACCTCAATAAGGCCCCATTTATCCACTGCCAGCCTCATAGACCCCTTGAACATGTCAATCTTCGCATTCCGAAGTATCACAGTATTACCAGGATTCATCAACTCCACTGCATATAATTTGAAAATTTTCATTATCAAATGCATGCAATTAGTGAAACAGCTAACTTCGAATTTACACGTAGGTATTCCACAATGGATACAAATTATAACATCAAAGAACTAAAAATCATCACAAGCTTCTTCAACTTGTTATATAACATAATCTGAAATTGCACGGACCAAGTGATTCAAAATCAATTGACCAAAAAGTGAACTAATTGTGTTGAATGCCGTTAAAGATTAAAGTAAAAATGATACAGAGAAACCATATTCCAAACTAGTAAAATGAATCAAGTATGAAGGACACGTGGGGTACCAAATCTAAAAGTTTCACTAGGAAACATGTGTCGTATAATGGTGGCTTCTCAAACTTCCAAAGTCTGAGCTTTGCAAATCAAATCTTCTTTTAGCCATTGGGTGTGTGAATTAAAGATTAAAAAAAATAATCTAAAAGTTTCACTAACCCAAAGTAACAACATATTAATGTGCAATAGTCCGACTCTACAAAACATTATTCACAAGACTAGAAGTTGTACTTTACATGCATGAAAGTGAAAGTAATGAAGGACATCCAAACAGATAGTCTCTGAATCAAAGTGTCTGCAAGGATTGCAAGAAAAGAAGAAGCATCTGGAGATGGTACATGAAATAGAGCTTAATCAATCTGGTTCATGAATCCATTCAAATCATAAAACATTAGGGGGACAAAGGTATCATATCAGGGAGAATTAGACCACACCACAAAAGCTAGTCAAACAACCGATGACTATTGAATAGGAAAGTTCTTGCAAAAATAATTGGCAATCACTAACGCAGTAGAAAGCTAGATCCACATGAGGTGTGTAAAGCGTGGCTGAAAAAAGGCCAATCACTATCTGAATGACTAAACGATACCAGCTACAATGCTTGGTGCAGTGAGTTGCTAGCTATGGACCAAAGAGAAAGGCATGTGTAATATCCATGCCGGTTCTTGTTGCCCCTAGGCAAAAGAAATGCTCTAGTCAAGTCCAGGGCCAGAGAGAATAGATGATACGTTCCAAGGGTCAAGCTATGCATTCGGCTAGGATTCCTAATCTCCAAAGTGCAAAATATCCGGACATAGCATTTACGGAATACAACAGAACCAATGATTAAAAGGCTAAAGAATATAACTTCTCCAATGTTTGTTTCATAAGGCAACGCACATCCTCCCCCGTTTTCATAGTGTTGATTACTTCCATATTCCAAATCTAATTAGGCATCTAAAATAATTTAGAAGCCCCCATGTGAAAATCTCAATTAGATGGAAAATTCAAGCCTAGTAAAATTAATTTGGTTTCTCACCCCTGAAGACTCAGAATAATGAAGTCCATTCCTATTTCCAAGTAGCCAACAATCAAACAAACTCCATGCTGATTCATAACCCTAACAGCAAACTCAGCTGAATCAAGAACTTCCTATCCGAAAGAAAAAAAAAATCAAATAATAAATGCGTGCATAAGAGTATTCGGAACCTTGTTCGTTGCGAGCAGTGAAGAGTATAGTCCCAGTTTCGTCGCCGACAAGGCATTCGGCGATTCTCGTATTCTGACTTTGAGGCCCACGAAAATTCGGGTTCCGGGGCTTCTTGTTGAGAACGGTGTTGGAATTCATCACTTTTACCACCAGAGTATGGCCAGACGTCCCCGGCTTGAGGGCGTCAACTTTTACAAACACCGGTTTTCGCAGACCTGGCTTGTTGGTTGCCATCGAGGAGAGAGAGAGGGAGAGAACGCCGGCGTTGTTTGGGAGTGTTTCAAGGATTGGATTTGGGGACAAGCCTACGCCTAATTCACGATTAAGGAAATGCGGTAATCTTTCAAGTGGGGAGGAGTAATTTTATTCTGCTTAGGAACGACGCCGTCTCTCCTCAACCATTGTCTTATCAAATTCCTGGAAGAAATCAAGACCACAGAAATCTGGCCCAAATGACTTCAGCACTCTGGCCCACTAGAGATAACATTTGCCCAGCTTAAAGTTGGTACGATACAAACAACGAAGCTAGTGAATGACTTTAAATCTCCGCGTAGTTGCTGTACGGAGAAGGCCCTATGACTGCATTTCACTTGCCAACTGCTTTTACACACACATGAAAAAATGACCCGAACAAGACAATTCCGGTGCCAAATGAAAAACAGGGGAGGTGAACAGACCCCACGTGAGTTGGTGCCTGTTACTCAAGTCAATAATCTGACTAGACAATGACTGTATTGCAGAATGCCTTTTCCTCCTTCCATTTTCACTTTGCATGCCATTGTGAATTCCACGTCATGCCACCCATTATTTTTATCTTTTGCAACTTCATTTTTGATGAAAAAGATTATTTACCGACTATCTTCTTTTCCTCACCCACCTCTGTCCTGTGTCCAATTATATCCTTCCCAGTGGTCAATTCCCTGACGTTTTGGCAGCTCTGCTTCCAAGGTTGATGATCCTTAAATAATTTAGCATAAACCAGCAGTTTTTCAAGATCATTTTTGTCTCAGAGGCCTCAGAAATCCAGTAGTATTGATCTCTCCAATAACCGTTGGTCCTAGGCAAAGATGCTGGAGTTCTTCTTGTCGGGGGTGCGCGGGAGTTGTGGTGTTCCTTCACGTAGCCAATTTCTTCTTCCTTGCACTTTATTCTCATCCGGCAATCCGTGCTGTCAGGTTTGCTTTCTTCTGATGCGGACGTCTATCACGCATGGACCAAATTCGACGAACCCAAGAATAAGTAAACATCCTTGTATGGATGGAAAATTTAGAGGTGAAGAAATAAAGTGAGATAATTAATTTAATTATTTATTTATTTTTTAATTTATTTTAATTTTGAGCTCAGTCAAAATAAGTTTAATAGGAGCCTGCAGTCCAACTAGACTAGAGTTTTGACACTATAAATTCATTGTGTACCATCAGATTTTAGACAGAGAGAGAGTTTTTTAATTAATTCAAGTTTCTTCTCAATTCCCTGAAATTGAGCCTTTCAATTTCTCGTGGATTTTATATCCCAAATCGAGTTATTCCGAAGTGGTCCGTGTGATTCGTAACGTATCAATCAGCAATCGGTGTGCTGATTATGATCGTTTCCTTAGGTTCAATCCAATCCTACCACATTGGGTCGGTGTTCTTCGTCCGATTTGCGTCCCTGGGATTATCGGATTTGAGTCCGGTTACACCGTTGTATCCGACGCGATCTTTCACCACATAAATTTGGTATCCGAGCAGATATTGTGGAAGATAGGGAGGCCACTATGGCGCGTTTTCTGAGTGGATTGCACCGGGACATAGCTGACGTAGTGGAGTTGTAGCATTACGTAAAGTTAGAAGAGATGGTGCAAAAGGCAATCAAAGTAGAGAGGCAGCTGAAGAGGAGGGGTAAGCTCACATCCCAACCTAATACTGCTAGCAGGCCCTTCCCCAAAAGAGAGGATAAGGCACCGATGACGAGTGCCACTCGGACCAGAACTGCACTTAAAGTGGAGGCACCTAAGGTAACAACTCCTACTCCCTCTGGCTCATTTAGCACACGAAATTGGGATATTTTGTGTTTTAAGTGTCAAGATAGGGGGCATATTGCTTCGCAGTGTCCCAATAAAAGAACTATGCTGCTGTCAGAGAATGGGGATATTGTGACTGATGAGGAGTGTGATAGCAGTGAAAAAATGCCGCCATTAGAGGAAGTACCATCCGACGAGGAAAGGTTGTGCGAAGAAGGGGGAATTAATTTAGTAGTAATGAGAGCGCTAAGCACTCAAGTGAAGGAGAAGATAGATGAGGCTCAAAGAGAGAATATATTTCATACGTGCTGTCTGATTAATGGTAATACTTGCAGTTTGATAGTAGAAGGAGGAAGTTGTACGAATGTGGCGAGTATGATGCTGGTTGAGAGATTGGCCTTGCCAATGAAGGATCACCCTAGGCCATACAAGTTATAGTGACTTAATAACAGTGGTGAGGTTAAAGTGACGAAGCATGTGATGGTGAGCTTCAAAATAGGATCATATGAGGATCAAGTGACATGTGACGTAATGTCTATGCAGGCTTGTCACATCCTGCTTGGCAGACCGTGGCAATTTGATCGACAGGTAATATATAACGGATTGACTAATCGGTATTCGTTCTTATTCCATGGAAAGAATCTCGCATCGGTTCCCTTAACTCCAAAACAAATATACGAAGACCAGTCGTATATGCAGAGACAATTTGAGTTGGAAATCGAGAGGAGGAAGAAAAGAAATGAGGGATTAAGAGAGAAAGAGCAAAGGAAAGATGAGAGGGGAAAGGAAAAAAATGAGTGTATGATGGCGACTATGAGGGATGTAAGGTTGGCATTGAGTGCTGAGAGGTCCCTTGTAATGTTGATGTATAAGGAATTTTGTTATATATCTGATGATGTCACATCCCCCCTCCCCTCTGTTATAGTGTCTGTTTTGCAGGAATACACTGACGTGTTCCCAGATGAGGTCCCCAAGGGGTTGCTACCGGTTCGAGGGACAGAACATCAAATAGACTTTATCTCGGGGGCATTCATACCCAACAAGTTAGCATACCGAACCAACTCTGAAGAAACCCGAGAGATTCAGAGACAAGTGAAAGAGCTGATGAGTAAAGGTTAAGTTCAAAAAAGTATAAGTCCATGTGCCGTCCCCGTACTACTCGTGCCGAAGAAAGACGGACAATGGCGCATGTGCGTAGATTGTAGAGCTGTTAATGCTATTATAGTAAAGTATCGTCACCCTATACCTCGACTAGATGATTTGCTTGATAAGTTGCATGGTGCTATTATATTCTCTAAAATAGATCTTAAAAGTGGGTACTATCAACTTAGAATGCGTTAGGGGGATGAATGGAAAACAGTCATTAAAACCAAATTTGACTTATATGAATGGCTTGTAATGTCATTTGGACTCATTAATGCTCCTAACACATTTATGCGCCTAATGAACCATGTTATGCATGCATTCATTGGTAAGTTTGTTGTAGTGTATTTTGATGACATACTGGTCTATAGCCGCACAATGGCCGAGCATGTTGAACACATACGCAGCATACTTGATGTTTTACGACGAGAAAAGCTATATGCCAATATCAAGAAATGCACTTTTTGTACTGACCACTGTGTCTTCTTAGGATTTGTTATTGGTGCACAGGTAATACAAGTGGATGAAAGCAAAGTAAAGGCCATACAAGAACGGCCAACTCCGACGACAGTATCCGAAGTGAGAAGTTTCCATAGGTTGGCTGGTTTCTACAAACGATTTGTGCAAGACTTCAACATTATTGCTGCCCTACTCACTGCCATAATTAAGAAGAATGAAAAGTTCAAGTGGGGAGAAGCCTAACAGCAAGCGTTTGATACCTTAAAGGATAAACTTACGTATGTGCCGGTACTTTCCTTATCAGATTTTAATAAGGCCTTTGAAATTGAATGTGGTGCTTCTAGTGTAGGTATTGGAGCAGTTCTAATGCAAGACAAGAAGCCTATTGCATACTTCAGTGAGAAACTTAATGAAGCCACGCTGAATTACCCCACATATGACAAGGAGTTATACTCCTTGGTGCGGGCCCTGGAAACATGGCAACATTACTTGAGGCCGAAGGAGTTTGTGATTTACACTGACCACGAATTCTTGAAGCATCTGAAGGGTCAGAGTAAGCTCAGCAAACGGCATGCCAAGTGGGTGTCGTTCATTGACACATTCCCTTACGTCATCAAGTACAAAAAAAATATGGAAAACATAGTTGTTGATACGTTATCCCGTAGGTATAATTTACTGAACACGCTAGGCACAAGGTTACTAAGATTTGAGTACATTAAGGAACTTTACCAAAATGACTTCGGTCAAGCTTTTGCGCTCACTGAAAAATGTGCTTATGACAAGTATTTTAGACATGCGGGTTATTTGTTTTATATTAATAAATTGTGTATTCCACGGTGTTCTCTACGAGAATTGCTTATCCGAGAAGCTCACTGTGAAGGGTTGATGGGACACTTCGGTGTCACCAAGACTGTCCTAATTTTGCAGGAACACTTTTACTGGCCATGACTAAAAGGGGACGTGGAACGAGTTGTAGAAAGATGCATACGGTGTAAAGAAGCGAAGTCCCGCAACCAGCCCCATGGTATATATCACCCTTTACCCGTTCTGAGTACCCATTGGACTGACATATCTATGTACTTTGTTTTTGGATTACCCAGGTCTAAAAATGATAGAGATGCCATCTTTGTGGTCGTAGATAGATTTTTTAAGATGGCTCACTTTATTGCTTGCTATAAAACTAGTGACGCATCGCATGTGGCTGACTTGTTTTTTAAAGAAGTGGTTCGTCTACACGGTGTACCCAAAAATATAGTGTCCGATCTTGACGTTAAAATTTTGAGTTATTTTTGGAAAACACTATAGGCTAAGATGGGAACTAAGCTGCTATTTTCTACAACTTGTCACTCTCAAATCGATGGACAAACTGAAGCTGTTAACAGAACACTCATTACATTACTGTATGCTGTTATTAGGAAAAATATTAAAAGTTGGGAAGAGAGCTTGCCGCATGTTGAATTTGCTTATAATCGAGCTGTTCATTCTACTACTAATATGTCTCTATTTGAAATTGTATATGACTTTAATCCTCTAACACCTTTAGATTTGTTGCCATTACCTGGCAATGAGCATTTGAGTTTGGAAGGCAAAAAGTGAGCCTAGTATGTCAAGCGAATGCATGAACAGGTCAAGCAAAATATCGAGAAAAAGAACCAGCAATACGCCCAGCAGGCAAACAAAGGCAAGAAGCGGGTAGTGTTTGAACTCGGAGATTGGGTGTGGGTTTATATGCGAAAAGAGAGGTTTCCCAAGCAGCGGAAGTCTAAATTGATGCCTCGAGGAGATGGGCCATTTCGAGTCTTGGAAAGAATCAACGACAACGCCTACAGACTGGAGTTACCAGGTGAGTTCGGAGTCAGTGCAACTTTTAATGTTTCTGACCTGATTTTATTTGATGTAGGTGATGAATGAGATTCTGAATTGAAGGCAATTCCTTCTCAAAAGGAGGAGAATGACGTAGACGTCCAACATGATAAAGAGGAGTTGTTGGCAATTCCAGCTGGACCAATAACCAGGGCACGGGCAAAAAGACTTAAAGAAGCCATCAACGTCTTGGTGCGCGAAATTCGAGAAGATATCACGCATGGATGCAAATTCGAAGAACCTAAGGAAGAGCACAGAGTAAACATCTTGAAATGGATGGAAGACTTGGAGGTGAAGGAATAAAGCGGAATGATTAATTCAATTATTTATTTCTTCCTTAATTTATTTTAATTTTGGGCCCAGTCAAAGTAAGCCCAATAGGAGCCCGCAGCCCAACTAGACTAGGGTTTTGACATTATAAATTCATTGTGTACCATCAGATTTCAGACAGAGAGAGAGTTTTTTAATTAATTCAAGTTTCTTCTCAATTCCCTGAAATTAAGCCTTTCAATTTCTCGTGGATTTTCTATCCCAAATCGAGTCATTCCAGATTGGTCCGTGTAATTCGTAATGTATCAATCAGCAATCGGTGTGCTGATTGTGGTCGTTCCATTAGGTTCAATCCAATCCTACCACGTTGGGTCGACGTTTTTCGTCCGATTTGCGTCCTTGGGATTATCGGATTCGGGTGCAATTATACTATTGTATCCGACGCGATCTTTGATCACGTCATCTTCCTTGTTGCACTGCGTTCCAATAGTCTTTGATCATTCTTTAATTTTTACTATGGATGTTAATTTGCAAGTAATGGTTGTTTCTACTGAATTACATAGGAGAAGTGGGGCACAACTGCACATGTTTGATAGCCTTTTCCACTTGTTCACATGGAACAAGTGCTTTATTTTATCGTTTAACAGACATGAACTCAAGAAAATGTGTAAGGGGATTGTCTTTGTTGTTTTGTAATAGTTTCTTGGGATTTGCTGTTTGGTAGATCAAAGAAGAAACTTTTGTATCCTCTCAATACTCCATGGGAAATAGGAGTTGTAAAGCGTAAGATGTTAAAAATCTTGAATTTAATAGTTGGCCATTGGAATGCCATTCTCCATTTGTAATATGTGAAATGCTTCAGATCCAATCTATCTTGAATTATCACAATCCTTTTTATTGTGGCTGCACACGTGTTCTGATAAGTGCAAGATTTGCATCCGTCTGCTTCGGTTTAAACATGTTCTGTGAACTATGTCCTAGGTGTTCTGTTCTTCATATTTAATAATTTAAGCTTCAATGATTTCAGAGTTCCCTGCATTTGGGAGTTGATACACACACCCCCACATTGATCATATAAATGGGATGACTAGAATTGACACAATCAGAGCAGGATACTGACGATGTAATCGAACTCGAATTCGAGAATCCCATAAATGCGATCAGAGCAGGATAGCAACGATGTAATTGAACTTGAATCCGAGAATCCCGTAGATGCAAACCAAACGATGAACGCCGACTGAACATGGTAGAATTGGATTGAACTCAATGTAGACGGCCACAATCAGCACACCGAACACTAATTGATATGTCACGAATCACACGGACCACTCCGGAATAACTTGATTTGGGGTTGAAATTCATGAGAAATTGAATGCACAATTTTAGGAAATTTGAAAGGAATTCTGAATTGATTAAAACTCTTTATCTATGTTTTCAACTAAATAACTACTATTTATATTAAATACTATCAGACTCTAACCTAAAAAGCTCATATGGTCAAATTTATTAATAAAGTCTATTAATAAATAAAAATAAAAATTATAAATATTAAAATAAAATTCGACGGATCTTGAATTACGTCAAGAATGTGATGAATATATAGCTTAATCAAAAGAAATTAACAGGCAAGTATAAGTGAAATGCAAGTCACCAGCAGATCGCCAAGAGAGCTCACATTATTTGGACTATCTATCTAACAAAAGGGATACAGAGTTGACATAAATTTGAATTTGTTGGGGGAGAAGTGTTGAAATTGAAAGAAAGTTTCGATGGTAACGAAATGGTACGAAATTTATAGTGATTTAAATATAAACCCGTGTATTTGTAGGGACTATATAATGCCACTTCTCTCAAGAAGATTTGAAACTCTCTTGAAGCACTCTCAAAAGGTTAAAAACTTATTCTGGATTCAAATCTCCCTTTCTCTTTCCAGAATTCATTTATAGGATGGTTCATGCACAAGAACTCTACACCTATTTATATGTGTACGAACAATGCACAATTATGTCACAGTCGCGCCATGCAGGCGATGGGATATTATTCTTCGTTCGCTCCTCCTTTTGCTTAGGTAAGCCATAGGCGATGAGTGACAGCCCTCATTGGCTCTAAGTTCCAGACTGTCGGCGGCGGTGTCGCCTAGGACACGAGGACTAGACGCCAGCCCCATGACCTCCAACATTTGTCAACAAGGAGAATTAAGAAGGTTGATAATAAATAATGATTTAAGTTGGTTTGGGAGGGGCCAGAGAGGACAAACTGCCATAAATTCACTAATACTCCCTAATTGTCTGGACCAAAATTTGCTGGGTCGTGCGACAGCAGCATAACCCAAATTGAACAAATCGGTATGTCTTAATATGCAACAATGAATTTCTCACTCTTGTGTAAACTGGGTTGTATCACTTACACCACTTAAACTGGACACACCAGAAACCTTTCACCGTGTGAGTATTCAAGTGGTCAGCCCAATAGGAGTTTGTGCTCTTTTAAGAAATACGTTCGTGTTTCTAATAAGGCCAACATATTGGCAGCCAATATAACCCAATTTTGAAAGGCATCTTGTTTTATGAAAATGCTGAATTTAACCGCGTTTTCAAGGAGCAAGCATAACTTGTTTACTACACAACCTAACAGGTACGCTGGGGCGAGGAGTTTTGTCTTATAGTTGTATTGAGGTGAATAATTAATTTGAAAAGAAAATTTTAATAGAATAAATAGTATTATTTATTTGAATATATGTATTTATATATACATATATAAAATAAAGATTTGACAATGATTAATTTTTTTAAAAATAATTAGTTAATTATTTATTTATAAGAATTTTTTTTAAAAAAAATAAATTTAAATAAAATTTTTATTAAATAATATATTTAACATCGAGTAACGCATGAAAAACGGTATGCAAACATAGCAGAAAGACAACCATCTTCTTTTTCTGGTCCCATTTCCAACAGACAATTTTATCAAGAATTTTACCCAGAAAGCCCTTATTATATTAATTATTGTTCTGAGTCATGCAGCCTTCCAGCACTGATTTGCAGATACGGTTGTTTGTCTTTTCAAGCTGTTTAGACTGCCTTTTAAAGTTTTTCATTGACAAGTTTTACCCTTAGGCTTTAAACGAACCACTGAAACCACTAAGCCAAGTTTTATAATATTATCCATAAACTAAAGTTCTTGACTCGCTTATTGTCGAAACGCGTAGAATTTCTTAAAGCAGTTCTCGTTCAAACATAAACAAGTCTTTCAATTTTATTTTAAAGAATTAAGTAATAATTGAGTGCAAACGTGACTTTAAAAGAATAATTTTATTTTAAAGAATTAAGTAATAATTGAGCGCAAACGTGACTTTAAAAGAAAAAGAATAATTGTCTCGTGAAAAAATATATATATGATGAAATATGAACACCGTATAAATAGAAATTGACGAACATTGATAAGCATGAAAAAGTGTTCAGTTGGTTTTATAGAAAGTACAAATCTATGGAAAGGCCACATAAAGTGTTTAATTGATCCCACAATAAAAGGTTTGATCCATGGCCTACCAAAGAAATGGATGGTACCCTGTTAATTGGATGGAAGACCAAAATCCCATAGAGAATCTACAAAAATGATAAGCACGAAAGAGTTCTCAACTAAGTATATACGAAGATGGTATTCATTTGATCCCATGGAAGGTTCAAATCCATGAAAAGGCCTACAGAAATAATGAACTATTATCTATTTATCCAATAGAAGACTAAAATTTCATGGAAGGTTTATGAAAATGATGGGCATGAAAAAGTGCCTAGTTGAAGATGAAGACTATGTTCAGTAAATTCCAATAGAAGGTCCAAATCTATGGAAAGTTCAGAGAAGTGATAATTTGTACTTTGTTAATCCAATGGATGATTGAAATGTTCAATTAATTTTATAAACAGTTCAAATTTACAAAAGACTTATAGAAGTGGTGGACATTATTCTATTAATCCAATAGAATACTAAAAGCTAGAGTGGAGAGATTTTTTAATATAAGTACGAGTTTAAAAGAATGATTGTCTTACATGAAAAAAAAAAAAAAGTGCGAATTATTCAACAAATTCATATTCTTAAAACTTTGAATTGAAATATAATGTTAAAGTCACTTATCTACCAACTCACATGCAAACTTATAAAGGTTGATCTCAAAATGGACGTCCATGCACCCCTACAGTCAAAATTATAACTAGAGGTACACTTGTTGCATGTGCAAAAATAATTAAAACGTTACAATGAATTTAGAATATTACACCAAAAAATTTAAATACAAATACCACAATTACAAATTTAAAATTGTAAACAAAAGTACTCTATAAGAAAATTAGTAGGAAAAAAAAGGACAACCAACCCAACGCCAAGTGCAAATTATAATGAAAGTGATGGAACCCAATATTAGAGGTAATTAAAGAAAACTATTTTCGTAGTAGGATTCTTCCATGCTAGAATTTTAAATTTATAAAATAGCTTTTCTTAAGCATATGGTTTCTTTCATAACAGTTTTTACACAATCCCTTTTTTTTTTTTTTTTTACACAAAGCAATGAGCTCATTTTTGTAATCTCACTTTTTGTCTACCAAAAGTGATTTCTCTAGTGTCCTCAGCCATTATATATAATAATATATAATAGATATTGCTTCTTGGAAACTTTAATTTGGCAAACCCGTCGGTTGCTGCGCACACACACTGTGTGAATTGGGAAAGAGTGTTGTGTGCATTACGGCGTCGTTGCTTTCATGCATGGTGGGAAACTTTGAGGAAATTGCATGGGAAAGGTCGAAATTTTACCTGCAAGGAAGACTATTTGAAGACGACTTGTCAAGAAAAACAACCAAGCTAAAGTCTATGCCAACGTGACACCCAACATCGTTGCAATTTCAAACATCAAATCTTTCAATCGAAATAGTGCTCTAAGGGGTTATGCTCCAAGAAAAATAGTTCTCTAATATTTATATAAATGAAATATTCATTTATTGTGTTTTATTAAAAACATAGATAAACGACAACAAAGTAGAAGTATGTCGCTTGTGATTCATACAAGTGACGCTGACTTGAGTCCATAATAATAAAGCAGTTTGAAATCTGGAATTATGGCAAATATGTGATGATTAGCTGGATCAATCGTTTTCTTAAATTCACATCAACCGGCCAGAATTATAAAATTGAGAAAAATAAACAACTGGCATCTAGAAGTAGGCCTTAAGATCTGCAATTTTTCCTTATTGGGTCGAAAGAAGTAGGAGTGTAAAATGGTGGGAAACATGAAAATGACATACACACATATTGAGGCGTTAATGAATCGAATTCGAGCTCAACGATTACTCAGATTGTCACTTATCCTAATTTCGTAAAATTCAAAACCAAATAAAAGTTTGAGTTAAGTAATTAGATTAAATTTTAAAAAAATAACTATTTAATTTCTAATTCAATTAAATTTTAAAATATTGTCAAATCTAATTGAGTTAAACGAATAGTTTTCAAAACCCCTACCACATATAGTCTCTTTGTCTTCTCTCTTACAACGTAAATGCTTTCTTAGCTGCTGAGCCTCCATATTGGGAATTATTTCTATATAAATGATATATAAAGTTGTCCACCATCATAAGAAAAAGGATCTCTCTCTTAAAATAACCTATTTTTTAGGAATTAGATTGCATTCTAACATCTCTCTATCCCCTTTGTTCGCAAAAATATACCGTTGTCATGTGTATATTTTGTTAATACATTGTTGTATATAATGTGTATAAATTAATCAACATGACAACTGTGTTTATTGATAAGATAAGACAGAGAAAAATAGAGATAGGATTTTATGCCTATCTAGTGTAATGCACTTCCGTTTAATTTTGTACTAACAATAAGATCTCTGCCCATTTTTATTAATAACGGAACACTTTATTCACGTAATAATATCTCATCTCGTGATTGAACAGCAATCTAAATTCATTTTGTTTTCATGAAATTTATTATAATAATAGTTGAATAATATGATAATGTAAAAGATAATAATTAATTGTCATAGGGTATATAAATGTTTTGTGAGTGTATGTGGGTATATATAAGTAATATTTGTGAATAAGTGTAATAATTAGATTTTGAATATTTATGTATATACAAGAGAAAAATAATAAGAATTTAAATTTTAAATAATCTTTTTTTGAAATGTTATGTTTAAATTGAATAAATTTTCATGTAATAAATGGATGAACACTACATCTATTGACAATTAAATTATTATCTATACACACTTGAGTTCATATATATATATATACATAAAAAGAAATAAAAAATAAATTAAAATATACATTCATTATCTGTACACTGTTCATAACTATGCACATAAAAACTGTTCACCCCTCAAAAACGATAACCACCAAAGCCATAGATTTTTTTTTAAAAAAATTAAAACTAAATATGCATCTCAACGCCTTAATATTTCAGATGAATAAAATAGAATAAAAATGCGTAAGAAATTAATATGTCTTGCTGAATTAAATTTAAAATTTAAAAGATAACCATTGAAATTATAATAAATAGAAATTAAATATATTCAAACAAGTATAGATGAAGGGTGTGGTGCCGTGGGTTTATTGGAACTTCAAAGATCAAGAAAAAATCTTAGAGAGAAAATCATGCAACGCATTATTGCTTCATAAAACGACGGCACGCCATGCAAATCATTACAGTGGTCAGACAAACAACATAGCCACTCGTTCACACAGCCCACGCATCTAAGAAATTAAGATGCATAAGCAGCTCTGGCGTCAACGAATTCCACTCTCCCGCGGGTCCCGTCTACAGTGAGGCACTCCCATGGCTCCCACCTCCTCAAACACCCCCGCTTTTATATAGACACTGGCTCGTCCGTCCACCGTTATCATTATCTTTCTCAGGGAAGAAGAACGAGCATTAATTCATTGCGACGTGTCTGCATGCGATGGAGCCGAAGAGGAAGGCGGCGGTGTTGGAGACGGACGGTGGGATTGAGGCGCATTTTAGAGGAGTTAGGAGGAGGCCATGGGGGAGGTACGCCGCCGAGATTAGGGATCCCGTCAGAAGGTGCCGCGTTTGGCTGGGGACGTTCGACTCCGCGGAGGAGGCAGCGAGGGCTTATGACAGAGCCGCCGTCCGATTCCGAGGGTGTAAGGCCAAAACAAACTTTCCTGATTTGAACATCACCTATGATTTCTTCTCCGAGAGGATCAGTCCCAGCCAGAGCAGCACCGTCGAGTCTCCAAGCCGAGAGGCTTTCCGGCAGCCAGAGGCGGTGGTGGGTTCGTACGCTGTGACACCGAGGTTCACTCTCAGCCACCAACCGCGGCGATCTTCCCACCAGAATAAGCACCACTTCCGGCCCACCGCCGGAGGATTTTTCAGGACCCTGCCACTTGGGACAGCGATGCTTCGACTCCGCCCAGAGTCATTCCAAGAAATCGCTGACGTAATGAAAAAAATGCGGGACGTGGCACCGGTGGACTTTCTCGGCGGGGTTAACGGGGCCCACAGCGATTCCGACGCATCATCAGCGGTCGTTGACCACCCCAAATTGCCTTCACATAAAGGTCTAAATCTTGACCTTAACCTCTCTCCACCAGAAAATTTTTGAAATTCTCCGGCGGCGACTGTTGATGGAATAATTACCATAGAAGGTTGATTCTAAGTGTGATTTTAGGAGGGCATATTTTCCTTACTATGATGATTTATTTCTTAGTTACTGTTCTCTTTCATTATGGTTGTTATTAGGTCACCTAATTACCTTGTTTAGGCTAGTACTGAATAGTATAAATAGATATTATACATGATGGCTACATATACAAGCAAAGAACACTGAAGGCCCTTCTTCCATCGTACTAGTTAAAAGGGTGTGCTTGGCAGCGTTGGCGTGAGAGACGTGCAGCAGCTTCTTCCTTTCGCTTGTAGTAGCGTTAGGCTTTGTTTGGATTATATTTTAAATTTCTAGTAATATAAAGTTTGTTTTTTTGTCACAATTCTTCCATCTTTCTTAGTTTCTTGCAATTTTATCCATCTTAGTTTGTTTTTTGGCAACTCCTCACACTTTATGCCTGTCAAAAAATCAATATTGCGAACCTAAAATTCCAATATTGTGATATCAAAGCCCAATCGATCTTAGATTGGGCATAATACTATGGGAAGTTGTGCTTAACCTTTCCTACCAATTATCAAGGGAGATAATTACAATTTTAGAGTATCAAGATGAAAACTTTGCTCAAGTTTCAAGAGTTATGAAATTTGATGAAGAATGGCTATGATAAGGGTGATGAGGATGACAAACTAAGAAAAAACATGAGGAAAGATGTAAAAGTTTTGTTTTGCATTCAACAAACTATGCTTGAATTAATTTTCTTCAAAATTGTAGGTGCCTCTATAGCAAATGAGGTATGGATTATATTGAAATTAGCGTAGCATGGATCATCCACCACGATAAAGATTAAGTCACAGACACTTAATCATGAAATTTAAAATCTCTACATGAAGGATGGAGAATTAGTACTAGAATTCTTGACAAATGTGGAAAGAGTTGTCAATTAAATGTGATCCTATGGAAAGGATGTCTTTGAGCATATCGTCATGACTTATGTATCACGTAGCCTTTCTTCGAAATTTGATCATGCTGCAATTGAAGAATCGAATCAATTAAAAAATTATTCTTTTGATGAATTAATAGAGTCTTTGCAATCCCACAAAGCAAGGCTAAATGGGACTGAGAAAAATGTTGAAAAAAAGGCATTTCAAACAAAAAGAAAAGAATCCAAGGAGAATGATTAAAATAAATGACATGGGAGAAGTAAAGGAGCCGATCAAGGTAAAAATAACTATCTTGGCAAAGGTAGTGGTAAAAGTTTGTATAAAAGTAAGATTAGCAATACGGATATGTAAAAGTCAAATTGTTGATACAGAAGCAGGCAAGCCAACTACGTAGTAGAAACAAATGAAAAAAATAGGTTATTTATGCTTTATTACGAAGAGATACAAGAAAAAGGCAAATAATTAGCAACCATACAAGTAAGCCAAGGTAAATATGTGTTTTTTCGTGATGATGTTTTCAATGATAACAAAGGTTGGAATTGAAAAAAAGGAGAGAAAACTCACAAAATGATATAAAAAGGATTAAAGAACTTAGCATGAAATGCAATGTTTGAGAAAAGAATTTGAGGTTGAAATAATGACACGCATAAAAGCATGTGCACGCTTTTAAAAATGAAATTAAAATGGCAATAAAGGAAATAATTGAATCATGTGCTAAATAGCAATATGATCCTAAAGGAACAAAGGATGGTGTTGAAATATTACAATCAAAAGAGATAATTCCTAATAATTTGCAAATTCAAAATTTAGATTGTGCAGATTTAAACTTAGGAGGTTTTGAACCTTGCACCATGACATATGTGCAAGAAAAATCAAAGTTGGAAAAGATGCATGAAGTGGGTGATGAGACATTGATTTTGAATATTAAAATTGAAGAGGTTAAGGATTATGCCAATAATTCTCTCAAAAAATATTTTGAATGATTTGTATTATAAAGTCGATGAAAGTACAAATTTTGAGTATTACATTGCATGGGAAGAACAAAAAAAGTGCAAGTGGAGATAACTTTATGATGGCAACCAACAATATTGGGAGAAAGGTAATATTAAGGACTTGGAAACTAGAAATTGACATATGGCACACATGTTAATGTTGAAGGCTTTGCATGAAGAACACAATTTTGAATCAAGGGGAGTGTTGAAGGTTATTCAAAATTTGTGATGGAATAGTTTCCTTAAAAGATTAAGTTTAAGAGAGTAAGAATTGACCATGCAAGAGAAAATCTTGAAGAATGAAGAAATTATCATAAAAGATTGATTCCAGGTTTGGTTTTAGCAGGGCAAATTTACCTTATTATGATGATTTGTTCCTTGTTATTGTTTTCTTTAATTATGGTTGTTATTAGGTCAACTAATTGCCTTGTTTAGACTAGTATTGGAGTAGTATAAACAGATGTTATATGTGACGTTGCATGTACAAGCAAAGAACCGTGCAGCCCCTATTCGTCTTCATTGTAATAGTTAAAGGGTGTGTTTGGCTGCATTGGTGCGAGAGTGCAGAACATTCTTCCTTTCCTTTGTAGTAGTTTCAGGCTAGTTTGGTTGTATTTTTAATTTCTAGCAATATAAAGCTTATTCTTTGGTCACACTTTTTCCATCTTCCTTAATTTCTTATAATTTTATATATCTCAATTTATTTCTTGGCCACTCTTCACATACTGTGCCCGCCACAAAATCAACATTACATATCCAAAATTTCACTAGCACCAAATTTTCTTCGTGAGAGCTAAATTATAGTTTAAACCTTTCCTTCTTCGTTCTAGAGATAGAAAATAAGAATAGATAAAGATGGCGGAGCAGTGACGAATTAGGGTTTAACAGTAAACTAGCTTCCGTATGATGAATTTGATGGTAATGATCAATCAGGCAGAGAAACTTGGATATGAATACCATGGCCAAAACCTTACCTTCATTCCATTTACAATGGCCAAATTCACGGGACTTGGGACGGAATTTGAGGCTGTTGTTCGTTAACTGCAGACGCCATGGGTAATGCAATTTCCTGCGCCGGCAGCTCCCATTTACCATATATTATGAAATTTTGAAGTTCATGTTCGTTCCAGTTCAATTTGTTTTCCCAATTGTTTTGGCACAATTTGTTTTCGTTTGCGTGTGGTTCATGTCGGAAAAGACACTTGGTTGACGTTAGAGTTTCGGAAGTGACGTGACGTGCCGTACCGTGCGCCCCATTTTGGGTGCCAGAATTCTCTTTTTGCCTTTTCCAAGTAATATTTCGTCAGCAACCAGATGGCTGCGATGGACATTTCTGCGGGAATTAAATAATACGGGTAATACCGACCGGAGAAATTAATGAGGAAAGTAAATGTCGATTTTGGGTTTGTACCAGCCCTCATCATGTAGCAGTGACCTCTGATCGTGTGCATTTGCTGCTCCCGTATGTATCACATCAGTGCAATAAAACAAGTGGGATCATAATTTTCTCACCCTTGATACTAATCTTCATGCTCCTCACTTCAATCTTAATTCAGATTCCGGTGACAGTTCCCATTGATGACTCATCTTCAAAAGCAAATAAAGCAATGCATTCAACTGGATAGAGATCCTTGTCATTGCTCTTTGCACCCCATGGAAATACTTGTTTTCAGTTTACAGAACAGAACAACATTAGCTCCAGAGATGGATATATCTCTGCGTATGAAGGTAAATATACTAAATATATATATATATATATATATATAGATTACGCCAGCAACCGTTGAGGCAAGATGTTTTACTATTTCATCAACTCCTCTGGTATCTGCTTCATTGTGTGTGCAATTTTTAACTTCTTAAACTTGAATAATAGTGCACAAAAAGTCTTACTACATATTCTTTACAAAACCGTAGGAAACTTTCTTCCAGCATCGTCGTACAGAACAAGCAGTCTTGATCCTCATTGGTTTCCTTCGCCTTGTGCCTTTTGCCTGTATGCTAAAACCTGAAATAGAGAATGAGACTTCCAGTGGCAGTTCAATGGGATAATGCAGACATCAAATACGTAAAACAGAATATACTTCACTGTATCAGAACTATCAGAGAAGTGGGGTTGTATCACTTAAGACGAAGGGAGACATTTTCACCCCTGGGAATACTTTTACGGCACTGGAGATAAAGAAGCAAATGTATGGCTGGCAAAGGTTCCAAATATTAAATTAAAGCCAGAATTTAGATGCCCAGTCCATCCCATAAGTCAGTGGCATTTTCACTTCTCGGGTCATGCAATTTCTTGCAAACACCTCACTGGAATTGCTGTCATGAGCTTAGTCACATCACAACAATATGATCACGGAACGAGTTACCAATTTAACAATGCCATTCTCAAACACGTTCTACATTCACATTTCCTTCCACCCCCACCCAAAAAGTAAAGACTACGTTTGTTTTGAAATTTTTGTATATGTTTTTAGAGTTTTTATCTAGCTAATTATATATAAAAGTAAGAAAGAAAGAGACGAAGAGAAAATTTAAAGAGAGTAATAATTGAGTGTATGTTTTTATGAACCAAAATTTGAAAACAAACCTAGCCAAAGGGCTTCAAAGTAAAATACAATATGGCATGTAGATAAGATACAGCTTTCCATATGAAATTCCACAAAAGTCATACCAGATTTTGCTGAGTAAATCTGGAATGAATTTCCTCCAAGGTATGATGCTCATCCAACACCTGCGACTCTTTGTGGCAGGGATTTAAGATGCTGGATTCCTCTTTAAAAATCGCTGAGTTGTTTACTGGATGAATATCTTTTAATATCAGCATCTCAATTTCACTGGCTTCCACGGACGTCTGCATAGAAACATACTGAGAGAGACATGGTTTTAAAATTATTCAGGATCTGCATCTTGTTTAAAACTGCTGAGTAAAAGATCAAGAACTAAAATCAAGATGCAAACCTTGCATAACTGTCCGATTGATGATGTGGGGCTGCAGCAGAGATAAGGCCGCTTCAAGCTAGGTATTTTTTCCTCTTGCAAGGAAAAAAGCGTGAGACTAATTTTCATCTGTCATAAGGATACCAACAAGATGAACCCCAATAAGATCCTTTCACAGAAAACATAAGATGCTTTTCAAAGACAGTCCCACTAACTCAATTGAGGCATTTAGTTTGCAATAACCAATTCACATGTGTGCGTGTAAGACTAAAAAAACTTCCAAGAAAAAAACGGAAAATTTACCCCCTCATCATTTTCAAGTGAACACTGGAGACGGCTGATCAGCTTTGAAAGCCGATTATTCCGGGAAAGCCTGCCATTGGCCCAATTGAGGCCACTGTGTCGGTTGTTACTTCTTATGCCACCTCTTCCCCAAGCAAGAAATTCATTACTGCCAATGTGTGTACAAGATGCACCAATTAGTTCTCCATTTGCTTCGGAATCATTATTGTCACAAATTCCATCAGCATTGGTTCCTGATGAAGGCTGTGAAGTCCAAGATACACTCCGTCTCTTGCATCTTTTTGATTTTACTTCAGCAGAGATCTCATCAGCGGAAGACAAGTCTTTGCTACCATCACACCCATTAGCGCCTTCCTCTTCATCTGATTCATGGTGTTCAACAACACGATGGTTTCTCCGACCTCTCAAATTTCTGTAATTGCTCTGTCTCCTATCAAGTGCCACCATTGTAGCTCTCGCTGATGTTCGTTTCTTTCCTAGAGCTTCTGTTTGGCGACAAATAGTCTGGGCAATTGAAGCTTGGATCTGTCATAAAACAGAAAAATTAAGCAGGTAGAAAACTTTCTGCAGGCAATACAGAGCAATTGCATTGTTGGAAGGCACCAGTGATGGCAGTCCTCCTGATAGTGGAAGGAAACTAGTCCATTCTCCCAAAGGAAATTTTTTCATTCTCATTTTATGGAAAACAAGGAACCACATATTATTCCGCATTGATAATAATGGTATTTTGGAAAGCCTAAATTCCTGAGACCCAATGAAACTATACTGCATGATCCAAGAGGGAGGGACCAAAGTTAACATCAGAACAATACCTGGTTATTGCGTAATTTGTCCTCTGCATGGAAAGCCAATTCCTGCAAGGACAATTGCAATGAACGGTATCATGGTAATGAAGTAAAGTGAATGTTATATAATCCTTAAGAAGAGGGAAGAAATTTCTCGACTGTCACCTCTTCCTCGTACATATCAATGTCTGGATACAAAGCAGCAATCAGGGCATCATAGTTTGGATCATCTCTTAGAGAACGGCGGCTAGCACAATGAGTGCGGCAAGCAGGGCATTCATTGTTCCTTCATAGAAATCAACACTATGATAAATAACAAGAACTTCAATAGATAGTCCATAGAGAAGAACCACAAATACCCAAGGCGCATGGATTTGTCAATGCACTCTCTGCAGAAGCGATGTAAGCATCCCATGACTGTTCTTGTCTTCCTTATAATGCCTGTCCACGGAAAACTTTAAACAGTACATAACATAACTGGCCTGATCAAAGGAGAAAGACAGTTTTTAACCAGTAGGTTTTATCTATCACATCCAGGCACATAGGCATGACAAAAGAGGCATTTCAAACAATGCAATAGCCAACTAGTAGATGCAGATCTTTGGTGTCATTTTCAAGTGTTTTTCATATTTTTCTGGTAAAAAGAAAGTCTGAAGGAGGCAGTATTCTGTTGAAGCTGATCAAAAGGACACCTAATTGAAGTTTAGGTTGAGAAATTGTCACAAGAATTAATTATACCAACCTTGCAAAATAAGCTCCACAAAAGCCAATAGATTTGACTATATCAGCCAGCATACAACACCTTTTCACTAGATCAAAACAGAACAAACAAGTCTTCACACTTCTTTTTAAAAATTCTTCTCTGTGTTTCCTTATATTATATTCCATCCTATCAGAAACTTCTTCCCAAAATCCTGAATGAAGAAATATACACATAATGAAGTTAAAACAAGAACCCAAGTGCACGCTAGCATCATTGGCAGCAAAACTTCTTCTAAAAGCAGGAAAAGCAGTTTGACAAATTTCACTTGACTAATGGACTTTCCATTAGAATTGAACTTGTTTGTAAGGTAACTTCAATTATATTGGCCAGTTAATCAAATCTTTGTGGAAGGAGTACTTTTTCAATCAAAATGTGGAGAAAGGAGTTAACTGCTAATACCTTCAGCATTGAGAAAAACAGAACCCGTCTACCACAAACAGTCAAATACAATGATGTATTTTGTTATTCCCACAGAGCACAGATAAAAGTAATGAGCTATACTAGACTATGCAAAGTAACTACATTTTTGCAATTTGTGCATTATCATTGAACGTCACAAATCAGGGAACACTGGAGCTTTTTGTTGCAGAAAACATTGTTATCTACTTGACTCTGAAAGCATGGATAAAAAATGCATACCCAAACATATTGGACACTGAACCTCCTTGCGTATTTCTGCCAGCTTCACAACAATAAATCTGAAATTCAACAGCGCAACTGTTCAGAGTATTCCATACCAAAGTTCACATGCAAATACAGCCAAAATATGGAAAAATGCAGGCAGAATTTCCATCTGGTGATCTTGTCCCTTTTTTATTTCAACATATAAGTAAACAATGGTTGAAGAATGAATGCAAAAGGAGTGCCATATGACGCTTTCACTCACCCTAAAAAAGGATAAAAAATGGCTCATTCATTGAAAGTGCATGGATGGTATAGCTTGCATATATCTTGAAAAATCATGGCATTTTTTTATGATTGAAACTGATTTTTCTTTAATTAAAACTCGTATTAATAGGATTGATACATTTGTCTGCCAAGCCAGCCAACTTAAATGACATATGCTTTACGTGAATTTGGGTAGCTAATCCATGTCTTTCAGTCAATATCAATTTAGCATGTTGTGCATCACCTAGACCAAAGAACACCACAACTGTTAACATAACTAGCATGGTTGGAGCCCACATATTTTCAAAGTGCTAACTGTCAAAACCAATGGCCAGCAATAACTGCTTGAATGATTTTTTTTAAAAAGTTTATAGTCTACATATGTCTGATCAAATATCCTCCAGTCCTGGAAGTATCTCATGCTTATTAAGCCTTCAAAATGTCACCATGATGGGCCAAATTCTCTCTTACAATCTTCATGTGTAAGAACCCCCATTCAATTACCAGGGAACTGTATGTACAAGGTTTACGTAATTATAACCACAACAGACCTCTGATTGCTCATGAAACTGAATGAATCTAAATTTGCCTCCTGAAAATGTATATAACCTTCTAAAGTAACTTCTTCCCCCCTGACCCCCCCCCCCTCTGCACAGGTAAACTTATGTATAATTATGCAATCCTCGCATCCAAATAACTAATGGGGTGCTAAGACCCACTGAAATCTTCACATCTTATCCATGATCTATCAAATTTTGTGACCTTCCAATAGCTTTCAGGAAAAACATTTTATGGGGTATGTATGATTAATAATTCATCCAGTCAAATTCCAAGTGGCCAAAAAGCCACATATAGGCCCACGTTAACTAGCCACATGTAATTGAAGAATCTTAAACCTAACAGAGACAACACAAATCAATTCCCACATTCCCATAAACACGAAAAGGGTGTGAAAGCAAGCATCTTAAATACCAATTAACAAATCCTGGAACTTAATTCAAGTTTGGGCGACAAAACAACAGTATAATCCCTAACTAACAGTATATTCTAATATAGATATCATATTGCTGGGATACCTTGAGGTACATCGTGCATAATTTAACATGCATTGATCTAGCAATCAAAAGGGAAAAAATTGCAACAACAAAAACAATATATCAATGTTCTTCCATCTTCATCAATCAGACAAAGATAAGAACGAAATTCAATCAGCAGAAAGTCTAGACTCAGAAAAACTAAGCCCAACGCTTCACCTAAACGAATCTCGAGTGAACATATTGTGCCACAAAATAAAGGAGATAGATCTCAAGCTACAATTGTTCATATGACCCATCAAACTTCTTCGAATTCCACAGAGTTAGCAAAACGGTCAAATCATACAAACTCGGACAA
Source organism: Avicennia marina (assembly GCA_019155195.1). Lineage (NCBI taxonomy): Eukaryota > Viridiplantae > Streptophyta > Magnoliopsida > Lamiales > Acanthaceae > Avicennia > Avicennia marina. The sequence goes on from CM032776.1 coordinate 1,154,095, forward strand.
GGATTTCCGAGAGTTCACACGTGAGTGTGTGCACAAATGTATAATTATATGCAGAGAGAGATACAGATACAGTACTCGTCTTTTTCTCCACCGCTAGAGTAAGAACTCCCATCGGAATCTACGAATTAAACACAAAAACAAAGAAACAAGCGAATTAACAAAAAATAAAAAATCTTAGAGAAAAAACAATGCCGACTGAAAGTCGAATTTAGCGTAACCAAGGTAACGCATGTCTGTCCACATGAACACGTATGCACGTTCAAACACCTACCGCAGGCGTCGTCAAGTAGCCCTTGGTTACGATTCTCGCTGTCATCGGCTTTTTCTTCCTCGACCAGCGGAGGAGGGGAAGGAGGCGGAGTGATGGTTTCACGGGGACGCTTTTGGGCAGGCATTAAGTGGCCGAGGAGAAGGGGGAGCTTCGAGGCCGAGGCGTTGCTGGTAGAACTCAGGAGAAGGGTCAACAACGAAAGGGAGGCAATTCGGTGTGGATTCGTTCTGGTTTTGCAGAGATAGATGCGTATGATGTATTTTGTTAAGCCCGTAAAAATAGGGGTTCGGTTTGCTTCCGATTTTCTCCTGTCCGGTTTTGTACAATTTTAGTAAACGCTGCAAGCTTAGACTTTCGATTTTTCATATCCAATTATGGCTGAGGACCCTTTTGGACTGCCTGCAAACCTACGTTTTTTATGTGTTTGTTTGGAGAGGGTTTCTCTTTAGTGTGAGTTGTGTTAAATAAATAATACATATGATTTTAATATTTTAAAATTTTTTAAAATATATAGTAATAATTAAATAATTTAACAATATATAAAAATAATAATTAATTTTAAAAATATAAATATATGTATATGTGTATATATAGATATTAATTTGATTGTGAATAGATATAATAATTAGATAATAATTAATTATTTATATATATAACAAAGAAAATTTTTATATTTGAATTTAAATAAAAATTTTATTAAATAACTTGGAAAATGGTTACCAAACATAGCCATAGGATCCTCGGATAATAAAATTGTGTACAAAAATAAAAATACGGTAGAATGGCTTGCATCCTATTTAAATAATACCAACGCGTTAGCTAGCATACGATGATTAATCGAGTCCCACATAAATAATTAATATAAACCATTCTTGTCACGTTATATTAAATGATGAAAATGTGTTGCAAGAAAGTGATTCGATTCCTTGTGCATGAATTTCTGTCACGCTCTCTCTATTACATTTATTAATATATTTCATTGAAAAAAAGGGCAATAGAATGCCCTCTCCTAATATTAGAGATGGGTACATAAAATAACCTCGCATTTAGAAAATTATAAAGACCTCCTATCCTATCAATTATACTTTCAGTTAACAAGTCTGTGGGAAGTCTTGTAATATTTCAGGTCAGCCGTAAAGGACTCCTTAATTTTTAATATGAAATTATTTTGTGTACATAATAGTAATATTAAGGAAGAAAGTTGCAATTATCTCTTAAAAAAATACCTTTTCAAGAAATATTGCAGAGACTAGGATCATACATATATGTATATAAGTATGTATGTATGCACACACACACACACAATAATATACAAAACGATGTAAAACCTCAATCAAATTAAAGCGCGGCATGCATACTACATAGCTGGAGCAAAAGGTTACAGCAACCAAAAAAAAAAGAACTTAAGTTGTGTGTGTGTGTGTGTGTGTGTGAATCTATTACGAGTCCTGTATGTACAAATCAATAAAATTTTGTAGTGCAAACTAATTTTGTCGACTCTTGACTGCTCTCCATCAGTGCACAGATCTGGGCAAGTCTGCTCTCCATCAGTGCACAGATCTGGGCAAGTCTGCTTCTTCTTGATTTGGACCATATTGCTTTCTGTAATAAGGGAGACGCCTAACACTTCTAGGGCATTTATGAATATGGGCACGAGTCCTAAAACGCCAAATTGTTTTTAAGTGACGGACGAAAATTGCATTTAATCCTAACATAATATTATATATATCTGCATGATGGAAAAGTGAACCCTTTGGGATCCTCTCCAACATCATCGTCTCCTAGACCTCCCTTGTCCAACAAAGGAACCCCTAAGATCCTTGCTCTTTAACTGCAAGCTTTTTTTATCATTTCTCTGGCACATAGAAGTTAGAAGAGAGAGATGTCTGAACAAGTGGAATCAGACGAATAAATTGAACTTGAAAGGGTGGTGAAGGAGATGGAGAAGAAGAATATGAGAAGACAATGGGCTCCGCAATCATTTTTCTGCCAGTTTAATAGTGGACATGTGAATATCAGGAGTCATACATGCTACATGCTTTAATGCAGATTGGAATTTCAATGGTCGGTGGTCGGGCTTCTGGTTTATCCTGGTTGATTACTCCATGACACAATGTTAACTCACAAACATTAACTTGAAAATCAGGATACAAAACTACCCACCTCCTCTAGATATCGATCTTTTAGACAGAAATTAACATTTTTGACAGCGAACATTTATGTCCTGAGGATCTCCATGTGAGCGACTCAAGATGAGAGTCGGGTGTATGTGTGATCCCATATGTAAGCAACTCAAAAAAAGAGATCAGCACATAAGTTTATACTTGTAGTGATCCAAGTTATGTTCGCGGGTGTGCGAATAGGTAATGTGAACCCCGAAAATAGTCCTGCAATAATTTTAATAATTCTGAATATTGAATAGAGTGGAAATTTGAAACAACTATGGTTTGTTTGATGTGATTCCCTTCATGTGAAATTAGAACCACTGTGAGAAAATGTCTACAGCCATCTCCTCAAGTACGAATGAACGGCCGCAAGTTCATGTCTTTGTGTCTCTTGTCACGATTACTACACAAAACAACTTGATCCCATATTCTTTGGTTCGTAGCTCGCCATAGAATCTCCCCTGTTGTCTTGTTAATTTTTACCCTAAAAAACAGACCACTGTCAGCTCTTTCTTTCTCATTGTTTGTTCAGAACCAGGTACCGGATGATCAGAAAAGCTCCATGGCTTCCTCGTCAACAAACAAGGTTAACGGAAATATCAGGCCATAACACTTCAGCAGCCTCTCAAGTGCCCTCGCTGCGGTTCGAGATTTTTGTAATAGTTCAAGCTCATCCGCACACACACAGTGAAACTCATGCAGAAATAATCTTCATAGTGAAACTCATGCAGAATTTTCTTACAAAAGAGAAACCACACACACACACACTAGCTTTATACTTGAATATTTAACTATTTTCTCTTAAAAAAACGAACATAAAAAAGAAAGAGAAAATCACATTTGTGGCAAAAAAAAAAAAAAGTAAGTAGTTAATTCCAACAATTACCAACAAGTTTTGTACACTTTTTGCATGTGGACATAAAATTTAAAATATAATTTATCATATATTTTATTATACAAATATTTAAAAATAAATAGTATGTGTATTTTACTTTATTATATAAATGTGTTGTTATAATTTATCATTTAGCAAAAATTACATATTCTATATGCGTTCATAATTTTAGTGAATGATAACAAAACATAAATCTATAATATTTTTAAACATTTTAATAATAAAAATAAGTTATAAAAATTAAAATTATATTAGATAATATTTTAGAATAAAAAATATGAAATTGAGTAGATAATAAAATAATGAGTAAAAAATAAAAAAGAGAAAATAGAAAGAATAGAAAGAAATAAAAATAACGAGAAGGACATTTTAGTACATTGACAATGAGAATCTACCCATCACACTTAATACATGGTATAATGATTACAACAACGATGATATTCAGTCAACCCATCGCACATCCCCACCAAACAAATAATTTCAGCCCATGATGTTAACAAAGCGGATGGCCCATAAATGTTGTTAATGGATTTTAACTTTGTCTGGGCCTACGCCCAATTAAGCTAATCTCGTCGATATACTTCATATGTGAGTTTAAATTTGAATAATAAAAAATTAGAAACAATTATGTAGTTTATTTTATTTATAAAAATATATTAATTCATTTAAATGTTTATTTTGTACTTATGCAAGATAAATAATTCAATATAATCAAAGTAGCCCAAAGTCTTAAAAACCAGCAGTTTATATACACTCAACACATGTGAATGCACAAAATTGTACTTTTATTATATAATATTTTGAATCATGTGCATAAGTCCTTTATTTTTTAATTTATCATCTAAAAAAAATAATGTATTTTAAATACAATAAATTATGTAAATATATTAATGGTAATATGCATAAATTATTATATTTTAAAATGTATTGAAAGTGTCTATAAAATGAGAGAAGAAATTTTAAATAAAAATTAAATAAGAAGAAATAAATTAAGAAAAATATTATTGGAAATAAAAAAAAGAGAGAGAAAAAATAAAAAGGTTCAAAAAATGGTTTTCTACTCAAACTAAAAAGTAGTTGTCAGGAGTTCATTTATAATAAAATGGTATGTAGATTTATTAAGAAAGCATTGTAGAAAATACATTAAGTAACCAGAGGTAATTAATCAAGAGCCTCTCTATTATAAATATTTATAGATATAGTGTAGATTAAATTGAAAAATGTATATAGGTAAATTTACTCAATACAATCTAAATAATTTCAAGCTTTTAATTATATAATATAGATATTCATGTGACTAACAAACAGAAGCCAAAATATCGTATGCGTATGCTTCGAAGATGTGGTGAGTCAAATTTAAATTAGTAGACTCAAATCCGCCCGTCGTTAACTGTAATGATTATTTGATTTAAGTTAATGTTTTTTCATTGTGGAATGTTCCCCGCAAGTGTTTCACAAGCTCCATAATGGTTGGACTGACTATTCCATTAATTTTATTAGATTAGTCTATTCTAATTTGATATTTGATATATTGTATGTTGCATTTGAATTATGATTCATTAATTACGAACTTATTTACTTTGACCAATAAAGTGTAACGGATCATCTTATTTATGTTAATTTAATAGTTTTTATTTATTAAAGTACACGACGTTGTAAGGACTCAACAAATTATATAATAAAATAATTGAGGAATTAAAACTTGCATAGACACGTGCTAGTGTGCATGTACATACATTCATAAAAGATTATTTTAACATATATTACTAATTGAAGATTTTAGATATTAAAACTATAATGGAAAAAATATATGCAGTCATACAAAATAGTTAAACTTACTAAATATAGTCACTAACTCATTGATAAATATAAATTTTCTTATCATTGCAAATAATTATTTTGAGTGTAATTCTATCCATCAAATGAAATAACCACAAAGAAAATAATAATTACTTGGCTGGGAATTATACACCCTTAAACGTACTCACATTAAGTGATACGGTAAAATGAATTAGTCTATTTAAATTAATAATTTTTTAATTGTTTATAATTCATAATATAATAAGAATTTAATATAAAATTATGTAAATAAGATAAATAATTTCACCTACAAAGTACAATAAAATAATTAGTGTATTGAAACTCCTCGACATGTCCGTCAATGTCCACCATTGTTTACATAATAATATTACAATAAATTATCATAAATATTATAATAAGGTTATAATAGACATTAAATATGTATAATTATCATAAATAATCAAATTTATTAAATTCAATAGTCAAAATTAATAAATTGATATAATTTTTCTTACCATTTCAGATAATTATTTGAATTATATAATCTCACTCATATTCACCTATTATATTAATTTTATATATTAAATTAAACATGTACTAAAAGGGTATTTGGGTTAGTTTACAAAACTCCTAAAATCATCTTATGAAATATTTGAGACGTTATAAACTCTTAAAATGTAATTGAAAATATTTTTTTGTCAAAAGAACTTACAAGTTTTAAAATAAGATGTTTGAACTCTTACTCTCTAAAAATATGTTAGCTTTTTCTAACTTATTTTAGCACATCTAATAAGGTAATTTATTTTATATAAAAAAATAACATAAATACTCTTAATTATATTATATTAATGATATTTGTTTCATTTTTTATCATTATTACACTAAAAAATTATAATTATTTATAATTATAAATGTTAATAAAATATTACACCATGATTTTATTATTTTTACCTAAATACTTTTTAACCTAGTATTAAAATAAGATTTACGAGGATATAAGTTCTAAAAACATTTTAAAAATCACGTCACCTTTCAACTTTTGAAAATTAATTTGGCCAAACACTTTCTAATTCAAATAAGCAAAAATGCCCCCAAGCAATTCATAGAAATTCACTGGGAATGCACACTGTGAAATCAGTGCTAAAACAGCCATACAGAAGAAGACAGACTACTTTATGCGTATCTGGATTGAGAAACATTTTTCCAGACACGATTTGTTGAACGTGATTAACCAAAATAGCCATTATGTCATCCTTGTCCACACAAATTGATAATTTAATATGAAATAAGAAAGATATGTATGTATATATCATATGTTAAGTAAATAAGAATTTAGTTGCACAATATGCAATTATTTAGATATTTATAATTCTTTACGTATTGCCATATTATTATACAAGCACAATTTTCATTTATTTAATTCACATCCTAATTTTAATTTATTTTATTTTTTTCTCAAAATTTTAAATTTCTTTTATGTATTCCATCTTCTATACTATATATTAGGTTTAGGACATGATCATAGTCTCTCAATGTTAAACTGTTAGAATATCCTATTTTTAGTTTTTTTTTTTTTTTTTATCTTCTTCATTCTCTTTTAATATTATTTTATATCTTTTAATTTTTAAAATTGTTTTATATACTTTATTTTAAATCAATTTTATTCCTAGTATAATTTGTAAAAACTGTATTTTTTTTTTAAAAAAAATTGCACACTTAACATCTGAAGCGTTTGCTAATTGGATTGTAGATTCATAAATGCCATTGCAAGGTTATACACTCCAACCATAACTGCTGCAGAGACTTTTCCCTCTCGCAGTCGCATGTTTGACTTGCCCAGAAAGAACTAGTGGAAGCAACTATAATGTTTTCTATTTCACAGTCAATAGAAAATATATCGAATATTTGAAATTAAATATATACTAAATTCTAAAACAATTGTCACCATTTTAAGTATCCAGTTTATTTGTATCTTATTGACCTTATTCCATCATCAAACTATCCTTAAGTACCCAGTTTATTTATATCCAGTGCACCATCTTGTTGACCTTATTCCACCATCAAACAAATGCACTAGATATTTCGTCATGATTCTACATACCATAATCCTATCTCCCACACACAAGACTAGTGCTAGTAAATCTCTAGTGTAGTGATACATATAATATGAAATAAACATTGAAAAACTCATTAAATGGGGCAAATTTCTTGTGCCCAAGTAAAATTATGAAAACACTTTTTGTGTACACTTGTATTATCATGTGTAGCATGACTGGGATTGTCTTGTTGTAACGTGCTTGCTCTATCGTGGTTGAGTAATGGTATTGAATTAATCTGTAAATGGATTACTTTTCTCTTTATATAATTGATTTTTATAGACTTAAGGGGAATTCGTGTGTGTGTGTGAGTGTTAAAGGAAAATTATTACATTGAGAAAGCCTAAAATAAGGCTCAACCAAGCCGGTGCTTAAATTAAATGCGAAATGAGATGCACTGGGAGTTGGGACAGGAAATATATAAATGGCAATACTAGTTTTTAATATTTTCATCATTTTTCATTGTATCAACATTTAGTCAATTTTAATATACAATCCAAATGAGTTTTTTATTTAAATTTCAAATTCAAACTATTCCCTTACACACACAAACGCAGACACACACACACACACACACACTAGCGATTGTGTACACCCTATATGTGTGCAGAAACTAAATAAAAAAAACAATTTAACAAAATAAATTTTAATAAAATTTTAAGATAAATAATACTCAAATATCAAACTTATTTTTATTTAAACTTTAATATAAATGCAAAGACTTTATATCATAACTTCATATATATATATATATATATATAAGGGCACTAAACTTAACACTGTATATTCTTAATTTTTTATTGGATGATATACGTATGAAAATGTGTGAGAAAGATGCCTTAATAAAATATTAAAATTGCAAGACATTATGAAAGTGATTAAGTTTCCTTTCAAATTTGAATAGGAAAATGGGTTGGTTGATAGTTTTTAATATATAGGGTAGTTATGAAGTTAAAATAAACAATTGAGAATATAATGATAAAATATTAAAAGACTGAATGTAATTATTATAAGTGGTTGAACATTAACGTTACAGTATAAATATTAAATATTCACTTACAACTAATCAAATTAATATTTATATATACACAAACGGTGACATTCATATATATACACCATAAAAACAAATTATTGTCTCTCTATAATAACACCTATCCTATCATTATTATGCAATATTACATTACATTACATTATATTATATTATATTATATCTAATTAAAAATTTTTTAAACAAATCAAAATTATCCCATCAAAATTTCATAACTAAACATAAATTTCATTTCCAACAAAATTACCATTATTTTTATAGCATCAAAACCTCAAATCAAACAAAGCCATACGACCATGTTTGTTTTCTTATTTAACAAAACAATACGCACATTTCAATTGTTAAAGGCAGTGCATCTAAAAAGACAATCTTAAAAGGTAAATGAAAAAAATAGCCTATATTTTTATGTGAAAAAAGACGAGACAGGACCACGGGTGTAAATTGTGGTGTCAACTATTGTTGATTGTCCGAAGCAACAAGCATGTATTGATGATGAAGTTGCAAACTTAAAGTTGAAGTAAAATTGAAGGGCCTAACACGTGGATTGTGGAAGCCCTGATTCAATTTCTATGTGGTGCAGCACAGAGAGGACACACATGAATCCTCCCAACAAACAATTGAAATAATTCTGTGTTGAAATATGGGAAAGGAAATTATTATTGTTATTATTGTTAGTCATAATATTTGTTGTGATATGGTCACCTTTGATTGGTGCAATTAAACTATAATCATTATAAGTAGAATCGAATCATGACCACGAGACCTAGGGATCAAATGATGGTGCACCCCACCAGCTCTCGCTCAAATACAATTCTCTTTTTAACAATTTTTTGTTTTTTGGTTTTAGATCCAGTTGAAGCAATTCAACTTTAATCCTGATTCACCAGGTTACATATAATGTTTCTTTTTTCTCCCTGCAATGGAAGCATCTTTCTAAATAGTATTTTTTTTTTAACTTACAATTATTGTTATTCAATCTTTTACACTAAAATTTCAAATTGAGATATTCAGTGTTACTGAATAGAGAATATACAATACACACGCATGCACGTATAGATAACTTAGAATTTAAAATAATTAATCCATTGGAAATATAAAGCAAAAACAAAACCCGTTTCTAATCCAGTAATGGAGCTCCAAGAAAAAGGGCTTTGTGGGGTATTCAAACACTTGGTCGCATTTTTGTGCAAGCTATGAAATTGCAGGAAGGTTTGGACTAGGAATGTTAATAAATTAAGTCACTTAACTTAAGTTTAATTAGGTTCAATAATATTTTTAGGTCTAATTGAGATTGAATTTAAATTTTAACAATTTTTAAAACTCAATATCTTTGCTCAACTCAAGTTCTAAACTGAGTTCAAATTCTACAAAAAAAAAAAAAAAGTAAAATTCAAGTAATCATCAAATTTGTCTATTAACACCTCTACTTTGGACCATAATATCACCCCTAATGATAAGTATTACTAGTGTTCACAATGTACTATTCCTTGCCACATTAATTAATTAATTAATTATAATCATTAATTGCAGTCAAAATAAATCGATGTTATATTACTGCGGCAATCTGCAAAAGCAAGAATTGGGTTACACACAATATTATCCATCCTGTTTCTTCCGGTTTTACTAGCACCTTCTACTACTGCAATATTATAGTTCATGTATATAATATGATATATGACACTATTATAGTATGGAACTATTATATTTTTATTTAATGATTAAACACTCGAATGCATTTTTATATATTTTGATCAAATGGATGGCATAAATTAAAATTAAGTCTACTTTGGATAAAAAGAATATGTCTTAGACAATCTTTTTCGTTTATATTTTTCTTCTTTTTCCAGTTTCAAGATAAAACTTAAAATACGGCACGTGTGCCATGATTTATCAATCTGGCACATAGGCCACCATAACAGAGGAATGGATTACACATTCTCTATTTAAAATAAATAAATAAAGCATGATTAGATTGATTTGAGCTCTAACTTTGAAATCCCTGCAAAATTATAAATGAGTGCGCATCTGAAGTTCGTCAATAAACGACAGCAAAGCCTTGGAGGGGACAAAAGCACACGTTCAACATTAATGATGTAACTTATGACCTTAAACCTTTGAAATTGACCATAGGAACTGTAACACAGAAATATAAAAACATATATTCTATATATTGTCTTAATTAATTTCAACAACATTCATGTTCAAAGATGTGCCAGTCTACCTCTAGCGTTTGGGCAGAGAGGCATAAATTAGAGTGGGACATTGATGCTAATTAATGCATATTGCGAAGTAAATAATGGGATCAGCGAGATGAACCTTATTAATTTGTGTTTTGAATTAAAAATAATTAAATCCATGAACGTTACATAATGGTGTAATCGAGCCTATTCATTCACCAGCTACTGCTGGCCTCACAATTTAGTGCACCCAATAATCATGCATTATTATCTTGGTCTTAATTAGACCATTCACACTCTATGAAACCCCAGTCAAATTCTGGAAGTGACTCTATACAAAATCAAAATTCAATTCAAATCCTTCGTCATGCGCCTGTACGTTAGTGATGGAGATAATAATAATAATAATAATAATAATAATAATAATAATAATAATTGTAATGTGAAAATGATAATTGTTTTCTTATTCAATACATACATACATACATTATATATATATATATATATATATATAGTTAAAGCACCTAATCCGATCACTAAAGTGCGTACAAAAAATATTATTACAAGATTTTATGAAACAAGATTTGAATTGAGCAAAATGTCTTTGTTTGCAAACCTGAAGTCACTGAAATTCTATAGTCAACACCAAATTAAGCAGAATCAACAAAATGTTGTTGACAATTAACATTTAACTGGTTGTAAAGAGCAATTAACCTAATCCAATCAACTTCTCCACAACTAAGAAGGTAATTAAGAAGCTTCAACAGGTTATTTTCCTTCTTTTACAGCTGAAATAAAATTAATTAAAACCTGTAATGGATCGATCCGTTTTCTCTGACAAGAAGCAAAATCATGTGGACAAGGGAAAACATTATAAGGATTTCATAAATTTCGAATACTGAAAAAAGAAAAAATCTTGAAAATTTGCGGGTGCTGTGACGTCACTGAGAAGGATTGAACCCCAAATGATTACCAGACCATCGATTCGGGGTGAAGGAGGGGCCCGCCGCCTGATCGCCGCCCCCGGCGGTGCAGCTCCAGAAACCGGAGCGGGCGGCGGAAGAGCTGGAGGCGCCTGTGTTGATTAAGCTCTGAGTCCAAGAACTCAATGGCCTGGGCGGAACAAACCCTTGCTGTGACGGAAAGAAGCCGTTTGGCGGCGGGAACTGGCGCGGCTCCTGAGGCTTCAGGGACGGAAAGCTTAGCCCCTGCAAAGGGTTCATGCTTGCACCGAATTGGCTGCCCCCACCGCCGCCGACGCCCAGATTCAGCGCTGCACCTTGATTGCTTCCGCCGGCCAGAGACTGCATGGCGGACAGAGAAGACAAGAACGAGCCACCTGTGTAGAAAGGATTACCCATCGGCGGAATCACCGTCGGCAGAGCCCTGAACGGCTGACTCGAAATCATACCCGTCAGATTCTGGGAAGAAAGCGCGGGCGCGAAACGCTGAGCTCCCGCGATCTCATTCCTCGCGGGTAAGGCCTTGGGGCGCTTGCTCTTCCGGCAACCCCCGCCGATGGGGACATTCCGCAGGGTCCCGCCGTGAGTCCAGTACCTCCGGCAAGCCTTGCAGAAGTACCGCGGCTGGGACAGGCTGTAATTGTTGTAATAACAAAACTTGGTGTTGTTCGAGTCACAGCGCGGGCACTTCCGGGGCGGTGGGGTCTGGCGCTGCTGGAGGGGCTGATTGTTGACCACCATTTGACCCTCCGGCGGCCTCACCTGGAGGGAAGACGGCGGCTGTTGCTGGTCGTGCTGCAGCCTCAAATTCTCCTCGCTTCTCCCTCGATCCATGACACTTTCTGCGGACGCCTGGCGGTGTATATATATACACAACAGTCAACGCGTAATGTAAGGGATTAGAGTGTAGAAGCTTTAAGTGCGAGTGCGCTAAGTTGGGGGAGATTATTCAACGATGGGGATATGCACGTAATCCGGAGGTGTCTGTCGGGATTATGAGAATCAGAAATACAGTGGGAAACATGGGGCGATGGAGCATTATAGAGAGTTGGTTTGTTTCTCTCCACCTACCCCTCTCTTACCAGACCAAAAACAAGGGTTTGTACTTTGTACAATTCTCCTGTAATCCCAAAATACTACTTACTAAATTAAGAACTAAATCTTTTCAAAACTCACAAAATCTGGCAGATTTTCTGTCCTAAACGGAAGTTATGGTAATTTCAAAGAAGAGAGGAATTATGAGAGCAGAAAGCCGCCAGCCATTTTCTTGTTTCTGTTGCTTAACAAGAAAAGGAGAGAATACAAATGAGTTGTGACTAATAAAGGTCGGGCATTATGCTGTCTTTCTTGATCAAGAATGCTCAATCAGGTGTGCAGATTTTGATAAAAGCTATAAAGGGAGAACAGCAAATTAGGAATGTAACCCGGAATAAAGGTCCAATCTTTGCATTAACGGAAAACTTAGCAAGATCGATGAAGTTGACTAACCTTAAGGGGGGAGCCTAATAAGAAGAAGGTAGGATAAAATGTGTATATAGGGTGGTGCATAGGTCCACGAGGGAAAGGGCAATGGCGGAGACGGCGGGGCGGTTGTGTGGTTGTGGAAGGGCTAGGCGGGTGGTGGCGGTGTCAGCTTTGCTGCGCTCTTGCAATAACGGCGCCGTGTTTGATTTATTTCTCTCTCGTTCCATTTTCGTCTTTTGCCTTAGCTCTTGGTTGTATTATTCTTCTGCATTCTTTCTGACATCAGTAGATGGGGTCAGTTTGGACGCCCACCACCCTTTGGCATTTAAGTCAAACCGTGAAATTCTTCAACATACAATTTTAAATTAGACAATATTAACTATTCAGACTAAAAGATATGAGCTGAGATTTCATCATTATCAGAACGAAACCCAACTATCAGAGTCGGACAAATTGAGCTCATCCAAGGTTAGGGATCACGTGATAGGCGCAGCAGGACAAAGATGGCACGTGACTGGAAATGGGTTGTGCGGAAAGAGCCGGAGAAAGGTGACGCTGGCTCCCATTGGGATGGTTTGGAGGTTACAACTGCTTTAAGCCACGACTGCCTTTCTGATGGACAAGAACTTTTCCTTTTGTCTGTTGTGGATAATGTAAAGGAATTGGGTCAGTTGGGACAACTCCCCACTCAAGGTTATTTTATAAATTGTCGGCTAAGCCATCATGGCTGGCTCGCCTCGCATGATGGGCTGGTCTGTTGGTGATGAGGCTTCAGGAATACAATGATGGAAAGGGAAAATGAAAAAAAATATATATTTATAAATATATGTTTTTGCTTAATTTACACAGTTTCCCTTTTTTTTGATGAGTAATTAACACAGTTTCAAACATTTTTTTGGAGTAATTTATGTGCTGTCTGAGCGAGGAAAATGCGTGGTTGTCTCAGTGCCAGTACTTCAATTTTTCATTTTTCTAATTTAAAAGAAATAGAATGAACAGAGATCCAAATGCTTTTGTTTTTGGACGAAATAACAACTGAATTCACAGTAATCACAAGTCACAACCATCATTCACTTCGAATTGGCCCTACATTTGAAGATAATTAAGTTAAATTTCTTCACAGTGAGAAACACATATAGGTAATCAAAGTATAACAGGAGAAAGAACAGCCCTTCAATATTAATGAGTAATCTCCTCCTTGTCTGGTGTCAATAAATCGAATCACTTGACATGAGTTTAATTAAACTTGAAAATATTTTTGAGTCTACATAAATTCAAATTCAATTTTTGATACTTTTTCAAGTTCAATCTTACTACTTCACTAAAATTTGAATTCAAACTCTAAAAAATTAAATCAAATAGAATTTAACTCAGATTACTACTTAAATTTGATCTGTTAATCATTGAGATCCTTCTTCTTCCCACTTTCCTTGCTTATAAAGGGCCCCTATATTCGGCTTCTCAACCCACTCATCATCTCCCCAGATTGGACAGGGCCAATTAAAGGCAAACAAATATTTGGGCCCAAAAAATTAAATCCAATCCAGTCATTTGTATGTAAACTGAAGCCCAATTAAATACAGAAATTGGATATCAACCTGATCCACGTCCTCTCCCCTCAATCAATCCAAGAGACTCAAACAGGGTCTTATCCCATCTCTCGGCCACTGATCGAACACTCTCCATGGCTGCGGCCTCCGCCACCTCCCTCTCGGCCAGCTTCTTCTCCCTTTCCCTCAGTCGCCACCGCCGCAAATCCTCAATTCTCTCCACTCACCACTCCCCTTCTCCCCCCTCAAAACTTCCCCTCTCCATCCTCTCCAAACAACCCTACACCCTCCCTCCTCCGAGAGCCAACTCGTCCGACCTCGACACCTCGTTCTTCGACACCGTTGACCCCGAAGAAATCTCCACATTCAGCCCCCCCGAACCCCCAGAAGGCTTCATCCCTCCCCCCTCGTTCGACGAAGGCCCCATGGAATCAGAGGAAGAAATTGCCAGAGCCTATGAAGAGATCTACGGCCCCGCTTATAGCGGGGAGAGTCTTCTGGGGAATGATGTCTATGTCATGGACTCTAAGGTGAAGAAAACAACCGGCTTCGGGTCCAAAAAAAAGAAGGAGAAGATTAGAGATGGATTTGAGGAGAGAGTGGTGCAAGTCAGGAGGGTTACTAAAGTCGTGAAGGGAGGGAAACAGCTGCATTTTAGGGCTGTCGTGGTGGTTGGCGACAAGCAGGGGAACGTCGGAGTTGGCGTGGGTAAGGCCAAGGAAGTGATTGGTGCTGTGCAGAAGTCGGCTGTTAATGCCAGACGGAATGTAGTCGCCGTGCCCATGACCAAGTACAAGACTTTTCCACACAGGTGAGTGTTTAAGACATTCTGTGCGTCTTTTCTTGATGAAGTTGTAAATGTGTTATTTTGATTGGTTTTCTGGAGTGGATATAAGTTGACATTCTTGAATATTGGGGTGATTGACTTGTGGTTTCATGAGTATTCCTGGTTGAGTTGAGATTTTGTTGGGTTGCTGGTATGTGATTTGGGGCCGTCTAGGATACTTTTGAGTATTGGTTGCAATTGTTTCTGGATTTGGATGTGCATTGTTTTGGTGGAAAACGGTTGTAGTTGTTCCCTGAGTTTCATTAGAGGCACTTGTAACAAGCATTGGATACTTGATCATGGCAGGTCTGAGGCAGGCTATGGGGCAGCCAAAGTGATGCTTAGACCGGCTTCTCCCGGCACAGGTGTTATCGCTGGAGGCTCTGTGAGGATCGTCCTGGAGATGGCCGGCGTTGAGAATGCCCTGGGGAAGCAGCTCGGCAGCAACAATGCTCTCAACAACGCGAGGGCCACGGTAGTTGCTGTACAGAAGATGAGGCAGTTCAGGGAAGTGGCTGAAGAGCGCGGCATCCCTATGGAAGAACTGTGGAAGTGATTACTCATTGATTGTTCATTTTTTGTAGAGAACTAAAGGATGTTACTTGCCACTGCAAATTTCTGTTTAAAGTGATTGTTGTTTGACAAAACCTCGATTCATGTTCTGTGATAACCTTAATCCTTCTCCGCTCAATTTCTGTGAAGTACCATAAGAACATCAGAATAGGGATTGTCTGGAAAGCTGCATTCTCGTACACGACACACACAGCAGAAATGACTAGAGAGCAGTATCCACGCTATAAAACACCAGTATTTCCTATAACTGATTGGGCAAACAGCCGGGCCTGAGAACATGGAGGATGGGATGTAAGCTGCATTTCTTCCACAAGGCGGTTGATGGACATTTTCCTGATGTAACTGAAGGTATGTCTGCACTGTATTCACCGACGGAAACGGAGTGTTTCCTGCAAATGTTCCAGCGTACTGAACATATATCCCTGACTTAGCCCAAAAGGTCAATAGAAAAGCCAATGTAACACATGCACAACAATGAGAAAAGCATCCAGATGACCCGTGCATTCCTGGTTTACCTGCCACAAGCTGGTAGTGGATGATACTGGTTTCCATTTCAAAAAAGCTGATAACGTTTCCTGTAGCATCTTAGCTCTCACGAGTAGCACAATGGAAGATAACAAATCAGAATTATCGTCAACAACAGGACCTTGACCACTATTTCTAGGGTGCTGAGCTTAATCGAGACACAATCATTTATTTCCATCCGAGAATCTTCATTTGTAGTATAAACATAGGAGAGGAAATCCCTACCTTTCTAACGTGATTGTTTTTCCATCTTTTATTACTCAGCAATTGTCTGACATGTATTTATAGCGCGCGCACACACACACACACACACACGAACACGCAGGCATATAAATGAGCAATTCGTTAACTTGCCATAGATCTCATCATAGGTCATCAAAGAGGATAGCCCTGGTCGATTATTCTCGTATTCCAAATGAGCATCTGATACGAAAGGTGAATATGCGAAATCTCTTGAGAAAAATACTAAATACTAAATACAAATGTATCTTCGGGTCCAACCGGAAAAGATGTAGGCAATTAGGAATTAAAGGAAAAACGAAATACATCATTCTTGGAAGTATCCTAGAGAATTTTAAAGATCCTGGCAATAGAAATTAAAATGTGACAGAACGAATTCTAAGTTCATAAAATGATATGAAAGTGAAATCGCTGAGAAAGGTATTGCAAAACGTTCTTGATATTAAAAAATTCTACCTGGAGTACAGTTAGAGCTGAGAAAAAGCAGATATTACGGGTGAATACACTTGCTCATGAAGGAAAGAACTATTTTGAAATTAAAAAATATATATAGCACGAGCATTTTAAACTTGAACTGATATTCCCTCAACTTATATGTACATCTATTCCCTTCGGGCCATCATCATAAAGTTAGAGTTGACCATGTTGGATGATCTTCAAAATGTTTATAATATCACCTTGCCTGATGTTTATGCCACCTGGTCTAGCGAACTACCTTCGTGAAAGCATGCTTCAGAAGGCAGCAGCATTGCTATTGATTTGATGCTGAAGCACGGTCAACTTATCCAGCTTGCTTACTGGAAAATGAACAAACATATATTTTTAAAAATTTTCAGGTACCAAACTTGCATCTGCTATGTAATTGTTTGAGATAAAAAAAGTTGGATGCTCTTACAGTTGAAGGATATCCCTTAATGAAATTAACTGCCTGATTGCCTTCCTGAAAGGTTGAGTTGAAAAGAGTTAACCAAAACAAGTTCATTAAGCCGTGCAAAACCTTAAGGAATGAATGAACTAGTAAATGGCACCGGTTTCATTCTTAGCAGATTGAATTAAATAATAGCAAAAAAATATCACATAAAAATCTTCAGATCCAACTTCTGCAACTGTTGAGGATAAGATATTCTACACTTCCCATTTAGGCCATCGAAGATGTAAATTAGATCATCACAAGGAAAGATCAACAACCCAAAATCCTGCCTATGTTCCCCCTGAAAACGTTGTTATTAGGTTCTGGGAAATTTAAATCCCACCAAAAATTTACCAAAAAAATTGGACTTTGGAATTCCCTGACATATAGAACATCATGCTAAAGAATTTCTAGAGATTCTAAGAGGCCTTAGATCTTTGGAATAATTAGTTATCGAAATACTTTTCTTTTTTCAAATATGTTAACAATACAGTATAATTAATAAAGACAGGTAGGGAAGACATGCACTCCGACTTTCCAAGGCTCTTTATTTCTGTATCGTTTCAGGAAAGGGAAGTCCTTTTCCATCCAACAGCACAGAGAAATAAAATCTCAAAAGTGAACCCATAAACTTAAACGGCCAGCTGTTAGTAGTAAGGATTGAGGACGAATAAAATCACATGAAACTGAGATAATCAAAAAATGAATGACACTGTGATTTCACTGTTAAAATGTCCCTTGAAAGCATGTAATGGCGGAAACAACCTCCCAAGTAAGTATTGTATACTTTTTTAAGCTAACATAGATTGAGATATCTTTCAATTTGCTTAACTTCCTTATACAGATAAATTGCTTGCACACAACCAGACGAAGATATAGCAAAACAATCCATTTCTTTCCTAACTCCTTATCTATAAACCATTCTAGTAGTGTAATCAAACTCTTATTGCTTTCCCTGCATACGCAAACCCATCGCTCTATGGACCATTGATGTCACAAGAACAGCAGCTCTAAAATTTCCATTACTAGAAAAGAAAATCATCCTTCAATTGAAAAGCTATTGCAACATTCCCCTTTTCTTCATGCCACAAAAAATTGCCAATATTAAGTCTAAACTTCTCCTCCCCCTGTTATATTATAAGCTTGGATATAGGGATGCCAATAGAGACGAGTAGCTGCAAGCACCTGATACCCGACAGGTGAGAGAGAAATGGGGTAGGGGTTGGTGGCAAAGTGGGAGATGGGGCACGGGATTTAAATGTGGTGGGAACCGGGGAAAATACTCTTGCTCCATTCCCCACCCTATCCCCTATATTAATTAAATGATGTACATTTTATTTCAATTAGAATAAATTAGAAACTACCAAGTATACATGTTATTTCAATTAAAATATTAATTACAAACTACTAATTAAATGTGCATGATGTTAATTCATTAATTTTATATTTGACTAATTTGAAAATTAGTTAATCAAACTATTAGTTTAGCCACAATAATATAAAATGTCATTTGGTCCTGTATATAATATTCTTCTTGTCGACAATGATGTGTGCTTCTCACATTTACCATTCTTATAGAATTGGTTGCTACGTTAGACTTTTGCTAGTTTTTGGGGAAACAAACAAGATAAAGTTTTTGTATTTTAAACTTTATATTTTAAAACAAAATTAGAGTTTTTCTTTCCCTTGACAAGCACTCACAGGAGAATTTTGGACGGGGGATTCAGTGGGACGAGAGGAGTGGGAGGCAATAATGGGACACGGGCAGGGGAGGGAATGTCCATCCCTACTTAGATGTGAGAATTATCTCTTCAAGCACCTAATTTAACGTGTAGTTAAACTAAACCACTTGAGATATATATATATATATACATATATATATTTTTCAAAAGATCATAGGAAATCATGCTTCTTGGTCGTTCTTTTCATTTAAAACAAATTTTAACTTGGTATTAAAGAACAAAACCATGTCATTGAGAGATAATATCAACATCATTTTACCAAGCCTTAGGATTATTTATATGGCTTTTGCACATCACAAATTTGTACCGTGGGCTCAAACTTTAAAGAGTGACTCAACACGTGAAACACATTATCCGCTAACTACTCTAACATCATTTGTCCGAACTCATCCATGAGCCTATAGAACATAAACAATAACTATAGGCCTACCGCATGCAATTCGTGAGCTGCTTTAACCTTGCATTTACTAACGTATATTTTCTAATGTCCACGCCTGTAAGTTGGTCATCTATTAAATTTGCAATTGACATCAGACATAATTCAATGCTCGTAGCTCATTGCATTTTCCAACAAGCGACCACTTAAATTAACATCCCAACATTTTTCTTATTCCTTCTCTCTTCAAGTTTTGAATCAACTAGAGGCGTACAAGGAAAAACTAAAGTCACTATCACTTTCTTTATATAATTGGCATTCTAAAGAAATCCAAACTTCAGTGTAAGTGATGCAAATTTGCACAAGCAAATCGAATCCTATCTCCAAGGAACCAAGTTGGTATGAGGTTGATATTGCTAAATAAACGTAAATAAAGTTTTTTTTTTTTTTTTCTAATAACCCAGCTTTTAGCGAAACGAATTACAGAAACAACATTTTAATGTTCAAGAACAACATAAGTGGATTTGAATACCAACATTCCATCCTTGAAGTGTTGGGTTCAAATCCATTTAGGAGTGGGTGCATGTGTGGGAAATTTTTGGAAAAAAAGTACAAAATAAATGAAATTCTAGTAATTGGATAAATATTGAACTTCGATCATTTGGTCCCATATGACGTAAAACTATATTTTATTGCGTCGAGTATTTTGGTTAATGTGAGGCTCAATTAATAAGACCTGATTTGCAATTTTTTGGTTATACGAATTGTGATATTATGAATATAAAATAATTTAATAGTATGAATAAAGGCAAGAAAAGAAATTGTGTTTCAATGAGACCTCAGATATGAGACATTGTCTGCGGAAATGTATTGAAAAGCGCATTGCCAAGAATTCAAGTGAAAAGATGTCGGAATAAGTTATTTCATATGGAAAATTCATAAGATTTTCCTAAATAAGCCTAAGCATTGCGTTGAAATTGCATATGGTAACAACATTTACAACTAGTTTTATACCATGAAATTGCGGGACAATTTCATTGTAGAAAGTGTCAAAAAATCTTAGCTAAGTAGCCCAACCATACTCAATCTAAATTAGAAAACACGTTTAAAGTGGAAAATTGGGATTTTTATATTTGAAAGAAAAAATTGAATTCTTTTTGTTGACCAAGAAGAATTGAATTTGGAAAGTTCTAGTCTGCACTAGTTCGAATGAATAAAATTCAATCATAGTGCAACTCTTCATGTGATTGATGTACAATACGAGATTGAGAAATCACATGGCAGTTACACTTTCATATGGATTGTTTGAGTGTGACATTTACTCGATCTTACTAAAAATTGTAAAGTGCAGATAGGCATTTTTTAAATTTTATAATGGATATTATTTAATCTTCATCATACACATTTTGTTATGTGGAAACTTACCCAATCTATCGAATTGAGAAGATAAACTAATCTTGATTCTTGGTAGATCTTTATAGAATAAGATTCATTCTATTAATAGTCTCTTATCTCATGAATAAATGTTGAGAGGAACAAATATCATTGCTTAAATGTTGGAGTTTTGAAGTGAAATCATCTTGAATAAATTACCTACTTCTTGATAATAGCTCCTTCCGTTTCAAGGTGATTTTGAGAAAAGGAGGTTGGATCTAAACTTTCCCAATTTGTTGTTCTTGTGAAGAAAGGCTTAATCCAACAGATTCATTGGTTTTAGTACTAGGTGACAGAATAGGAGTAGTCCAGCCAGCAAGTTGTATTATCCCTAAATACAATCATATCATTAAATCATTATTATATATTTTATATATATAGTTAAATAAATCAAAATTTTCAATTTTTGTACCCTTCCTTCCTTCCAAACTTTAGTGTCATCAGTTACCACTAACAAATTTCCGTCCTCCTTAGAAGGTTTACTTAGGAAAGGATTTTGACAAAGAACATGCAGCATTCTGAAGAGGGTCCATGTTTGAAGTGGTGGATGGCTGTTCAGACAGTGCAAGGAGAGCTGTGGGGCTGCTGGACTCGATTGGGTTTGAGTGCTCCGCCATGGCTTGGGATTACTTCAAATATTGTGGTTTCAAAGATTGCAGCTGCCTTTTGAAATTTGCAACTGGAAGATTGCAGCTGCCTTTTGAAATTTGCAACTGGAAGATTGCAGCTGCCTTTTGTGGTTTCAAAGGTTGCAACTGGAAGCTGCACCTCTAAGCTTGGAGTCAAATTCTTCGGATTCCGCTCCAACCGCTTACTGTAAGAGCCTCCCTCTAGAAGAGATATGTACGCAAAGGTAACTGAAAATTGACTGCACATCAATTTTTTATCAATTAGGATAGTGTGATCTCACAATTAGTTTTAATTTAGGGTTAGAAATTCTTTTTTTAGCTTTAATTTTTTTTATTTAAAGTGATCGGTTGCATCATTAATGTATATATTTACGTCAACATAATAATTTGAAATTTAAACTATACATTTAAAAGAAACCAATTTTATCAAAGAAAAAAAAATGTTTTCCCCTAAAAAATTAACTAGCATTCACATGCAATATATAAATATATGTGTTTGGGTGCGCACGCGCCCTTGTATGCATGCATGTATGACACAAATTCATAACCTTTTTGAAATAAAGAGTGTTGGGTCGTCCAGGCAAGACTTCATTACTTCAATTTAAACACGAGAATTAAAGTGAGTCAAACAAAGTCATAGCTATCAATTAGTGAAATCAAATATAAATCAATCACAATGTTATTGATCTACAAAAAAAATAAATAAATAACTTAAATATTTATTAAAGAAATATGCTGTGTTTCACATGTTAACTGAGAATAATTTTCCTAATTGATGATTTTTAAGCGATAGATCATTCAATTTCTTTGAATTATGTGAAAAACAAATTTTAAAGTGTGTGATTTTACTTAGGGCATCTTTGGATTAAAGTCTTAAAAATTATTTTAAATGATAATTTTTGATATTCTAAGAGACAGATTATCCTTTCAAGACGTCTCTTGTGCTATGTTTGGTTCTTAAAATTTATAGAGGAAAAAAAAAAGAAGATGTTAAGAAAAATATTTTTATTTATTTGATTCATGAAAAAAAATTAAAAAGAAATTATTGTTTGAAAAAAATTATTTTCCTCGTAAGAAGTAAGAAAAATTATTGAATCGGCGTCTCTGATCGGCGACCACTTGGAGGTGGAGGGAGACTGCATCGACGCCGTCCAGCTGACGCGGCAGTTGAGGAAGAGGATGGGGCATGCGGTGGTCGTCAGTGTGGGCGAGGTGAAGAACAAAGTTTAGTCCTCTACTTCATTAAATTCAATTCGTAAACATGATCACCCTTAGCTACTAGAAGTTTTACTTTCTTATTAGTGCAGATTTTGGTTACCAAGCTTGGATATGGAATGTATGAGAGATTATTCTCTCTTCGAACAAAATGAGTAACAGTATTGTAGATAATATGTCCTGGGTTCACTTCTTCCTTGTTCACTAGAGCATGTAACAGTGTAGCCATTTCTGTTGTTATTAGAGTGGCATTAGAGGTAGGAATCCAATTGCACACTCCAATCTTATAAAAAAGGAAATACTTCAGCATGAGCAAGAATGATCTGAGGTTAATATTTCTAGGCCACCTAGTGAGTCCACCACCAGTCAACACTTTTACTATAGTGTTAAAGTCAGTGTAATGGTTGGGACCGCAGGGAGCATCGAAATCTGTCACAGGTTGTCCAAGAGCAACATTCACAATATTAGGACTAAACTTAATAAGCCTTCCCTAAACATACACCCAGTGACACTAATATCTATTAAGATCATTAATCTTCTTGTTCATATTAACATTGAATTCATATACTATAGGTGCGAGACAGTAATCATAGGCTTTCACAAGCGTAAGCAAACCATATTGTTTTAAGAAATTTATAAATTCTTCTTCAATAAATATGCTGTCATCAACATATCTTTCCAGTATGAAATTTTAAGACAACACATATCCATAATGCTTAGGTGCTCTTTAAGAATAAAAGAATCAGCCAAGGGGTTTGGCAAGTTTTACCAATTTCTTGATTGAGGGTGGTGTAGCTAAAGTGCCTTATTTCACTCATCCCTATTGCACTCATCTCCTATTTTTCGGCATTTAATTTTTTTCTTCATTGATAACCTTAGGTTTTCTTTTCCTCAATCTTTCAACCTCTTCCTCAAAATCCCTTCTGATTTTCTTGCTTGCTCTCATAGGAAGTGACTATGATGGTAGTTCAGTTACCGCCATTTTTTAAACTTAGGTACAATAATGCAATTTGACCCATTAGATATAAAGGACTTCATTTCTGGCAGTAAAGATAAAAAGAAGTCCTTTTTCTATTTGTTTAAAATACTGATCATGCTAGGCATAGGCCTAATAATTTTCTCAAAAAATCAAACCTGGTAGAATTTAGGGATTTTGTAAATATGTCTACGAATTGATGTTGTGTCGCAATTTGAGTCACAATAATAGTCTTGTTCTCAACAAGCTCTTCGATAAAATGATGTCGGATCTCAATGTGTTTTGTCCTTGAATGTTGTACTAGATTTTTGGTGATATCTATGGAACTTTTGTTGTCACATAGAATGGTCTTCTCATCAACATTCAATCTATAGTCATTCAACATTTGTTTCATCGACAATAGTTGAGAGTAGCAATTTCAAACAGCTATATATTCAGCATCTGCTATGGAGAGTGATATCTAATTTTGTTTTTTGTTGTACCAAGATACAAGATTATTTCCCACAAAAAGAACATCCGCCTATGGTACTTGTACGATCATCACAACTTCTAGTCCAATCAACACCGATATATCCCACTAAACTTACTTTAGAGTCTTTAGAATACCATAGTCCAAGATCAACAATTGAGCTTAGACTATGGTGCGTACATGAAGTGCCTTTGACATGTAATTGTCTATAAAATATTATTTTCATTATAGGCAAAATTTGCATGGAACTCTGCAGATACGACTGCAATCGAGAAGAACTTCAAGAAAAAGCTTCAAAGTTCTTAAGGAAGCACTTACACCGTGTAAAAGTTTCAGAGATAAAGCCCAAATGGGTATTTCAGGAGAATTGAGAAGAAATGAAGAATGAGTGGGCACATGAGTTATTTGCTGAAACTTGTGAAAAAAATAAAAACAACCGACTAGCTGATATGGCATCAACATCCACCATTTATCGAGGCTGTTCGATATCCATCACTGCACACAGCGACCGAATGGTTAGTTAAGTTCATTAAAAAATCAACGCACGTTACTTTCTCATAACACGACATTTCATACGATTTAATTATTTAAAATTATATATCATGTTTTCGTAAGAGGCAACTTTGGAAAGGCCATCAAATCCCTTAGAGTATACTTTAAGGTTTGGAAGACTGCATTTGGGGATTGGGCAGCCCTCGTGCATAGACCCAAACAGTAACTTTGTTTCCTCTTTCATATAGTATACATTAATATATCTTCTAATTTATTTTCATCATTTATAAAAATAAATTATCATATAGAAGAATATCGCGAAAACACTAGATGAAATTAATGTCATGAATCCCGATGATCCAACCACACAAGAGGGATCATCTTACAGTTTATCTAGTAGCAATGTTGTGACAATGGCTCTTGGTGGCTTTAAGAAATGCCGACTACCAGGCATGAGATCAGAGGCTAAGAACTTTTACAATTTATATAAGGAATCCATCTCGCAAAGCTCCTCACATACTCCAGAGTTGCGCGATATGGAGTAAAAACTATTTCAAATAGAAGAAAAACTGCTTATTACTGAGGAGAAATGGAAGAGTGCAGAGCAGTGGCTTGAGCGAAATAAGACACAATTAAATCAATTATTGAATTAGGTTAACACAAACTACCCTCAAGCTTTCACTCCCATTAAGCAATCATGGTCCCCAAATCAAGATGCAAATGATGATGATGATGAGAAGCTTTAGTAATGTGCCATGCTACTTAGAGTTTTGAATCTTCCTCCTTATGTCATGTTATTGTTACAATACATGTAATATTTTTGGATTAGATAGTTGAAATATTTTTTTTGTAGTAATGGGTTAATATAATGGCTGTATGTTTTTACATTTGAGTTGACGCAAAATATAGATGAAAAAATATTTTTGACAATTATTGTTTAGGAATTTTTGATAAAAAATGCAAAATTCAATTTAAATCTGCGCCAAAACGATCCTAATTTATTACTATAAATTTACAAAATATTTGTTCCAAAGACGATCTAAATTAAACCGTGCCAAAACCGTTCCAAAGTAGCCGTGCCAAAGCCGTGTCATACATGCATGCATTGATGCATACATACCTATATGTATAGAGAGAGAGGGAGAGAGAGAGAGAGAGAGAGAGGGAGAGAGAGAGAAGATTATGAATTTGTGTCATACATGCATGCATGCATACATATATGTATAGAGAGAGAGAGAGAGATTGCATCTGAATGTAAGTTACTGTTTGTGGAAAAACTTTTTTTTTCTTTGCTAAAATTGGTTTCCTTTAAATGCATAGTTTAAATTTCAAATTATTATCTTTACGTAAATATATACACCAATGATGCAACCGATCACTTTAAATAAAGAAAAAAAAAAGATAGAAAAGGATTTCTAACTCTAAATTAAAATTTATTGTCATATCACACTCCAGTACATTGCAAGCACCCTGATTGATAAAACATTATGTGTAGCCAATTTTCACATACTTTTGCGTACATATCTCTTCTAAATTTTCACATATCTCTTTTAGTTAAAATTGATCATAAAAAAAAATTTCTTTTTCTTTTGTCCGTTTTGATTATATTCACTTTTAAAAGATAAGATTAAAGCTTATTAGAATTATGTTATTGAACTTATATTTTATTAACAATTTTAACTTATCATAAAATATATATAATTAAATAGTTTACCAAAACTAATAATGTAAAGTTAACGTTCCGTTTCCGTCTCAGGGCTCCGTTAGTACTCGGCGAAGTTAGATATGCAAATTGAAAATGTCAACAGTGCTTGACGGCGGGACATTTAATTGATTGTTGATGTGACAAATTGGGCAATGTTTGGGAGATAGATTTTAGTGAAAGATAATATCTGACGTGAGTGCGTAATATATTTAATAGTATGATTTTAATATTTTAAAGCTTTTTTATTTGAATATAACTATAAATATATATAAGTATGAGTGTATTTGTATATATAAATAAATGTAATAATTAAATAATTATTATATATAAATTTAAATTTAAATAAAAATTTTGTTAAATAATATATTTTAACTATGTCGTTTGATGGTCTGGTGAAAGGTTTAATCAAAAAGCCGTATCCAAACCGAGAAATACGGAGACTCGAGTTTGCAAGTCTTTATTACAACCTTGTACCTTGTTTCATTAATTGTAAATTTAATTGTTTTGCGATTAATTTAGCTAAATTGGAGGCGCAGCCATAATTTTAAATGTATATTAATTAATTATAGTTTTTGAAGCAATCCAAGTTGCAATCAGACCAAATGATTCGAGGCATGAACATAACGACGGTGTCATTGCGTTGTGATATGAAATATTATTATATTTTATTTTTTTTGGTGTTGGTACGATGCATGGTATTAGTTATGTATGTCTTTTAATAGAGTGATATTATTATTATTATTATTATTATTAATGCTATGTTTGATTTATAATTTTTAACAACAAAAAACAAACAATTAATATTTTATATTTTTTAATTTTTATTCTTGCTTCTCTCAAATTTATACAATTCTTCATATAAAAATATATATTTAAATTCAAAAACAAAATTGTTGTTGATGTTGTTGTTATGAATATAATATTTATAAATGTACTAAATTAAAAAAAATATATTATTATGTTAACCCAAACATTAATAACAACATTACACTGTCATACACAAAAAATAAATAAATTTAATGTCATTAACAGCACATATTTACACAAAATAAAAACTATTTATTTATTTCCATTTTTCACTTTCCATTTTTCTATATTTTATTTTGTTTTAATAAATCTTTTTTTCTTTTCTTTTTGTGTTTTCTTTAGTTTGGAGCTCTTCGTCTCGCTTCTATTCTTCTTCCACTTTCACTAACAGCAACCCAGCGGCACCATCCCACTCTCCATTCCTTCTGATTTCTTCCATTTCTTCTTCCTTCTTCCATTCCAATTGTTTCTGTGCTCCATCTCGTTGCATCTTCGCCCATTCCCCCATCACAACCAACCGAATCTCAACTTCCACATTCGCCACTAAACACGCCGCCGCCGCCGCCCATCGCCTTTCCGAAATTCTGGCAGAAAGTCTCTTCTTCCATTTTTAAGTTGTTCTCGGTTCTCCATAAAAGAATAAACATTTTTTTAACCAAAAACAGTGCAAATGGATATTGAATTGAAGCTTGTAACGACGTGAATAATTTGATATAAATAATTATTGAAGAAAAGGCTGATTTTTGGAAGAAAATTACAAGAGTTTTTATCTGGAATGTTGGGACGAAAAGAAAGAGAAAGCTGGTCTGAACGGAGGAGAGTGAGAGAGGATGTATTTTTCAATCGGATGAGATGGAGATGAGAGACATTATTTCACAAAATATTTGTGAGACAGCTCAGAAGCATTTTCTAAAATCTATATTTATGGATTAATTTAGACATCATCAATGCAAAACGACTTCTTCCGGAAGAAAATCACTGGCTGGTCAAACCCCTTTCAAATATTCGAAATCGTTAGAAAACAGTAATAACCAAACAAAAAAATTTAATACCAATGACAACTAAACCAAAAATAATAAAAATAAATTGTAGACCAGGACTGGGTGAGGTTGACTTAACGACTCATCACATCATAACGATGACGTGATATTGTGTCGTACAATTTAAAGTCCAGTTCTTAGTCTTATGAAAAGATTAACAGAGCTTCATTAACAAACTTTTAATCAATAAAAAAAACACAATTTAAGCGTGACAGGCGAGCAATATTGAATATTTGTTCGAATAAGAAAAAAAAAATAGCGTTAGGTACGTGTGAAACAGCTAGTAATTTCTAGGCAGTTGCATGGAAGACGACTGAAGACTTCACGGGTCTACGCTAAATTATTTATCGTGTGTGCAAAATTAAATAAAAAGTTAATGTATTAATATGATGAAATTTTTATAGTAATTTAAGATATATGAAATTTTTATACTAATTGGACTTATTTTGTTTAAACTTTAATATATAAATATATATATATATATATATGTATGTGTGTGTGTTCGCAGAAAATTTATATCATAATATTTTATTTAATACAAATACAAGATTATACTACAAAGAACATTTTATATTTTGTATTTTTATTGTACAATACATGTGAGTGTGTGAAAAGAAACGAGTAACTTCGGGGTGTTAATAATTAAAATTGAATTGGCAAGGGACTAAGAAATAAAATTAACTCTCTATTCAAGTTTAAAAGGAAATGTAACATGTTAGTTGGCATTAGTTAATTACTTGAGGGTATATTCGGCAGAATATTAAACAATCAAAGGTTAGTATCAATAGGGATCGAAACCTAATATATTATTAAGAATTTAGAACTAATTTAATTTTGCAATATAAATTTATAATTTTAACTTTAATTAATAAATTTACATCAATATCCTTAATTCAAAAAGTCAAATGCATTCAAATATAATTATTAACACATCATTACTTTTTTTTCAATAGTATACATCTATAACTTATTACAAAAATAACTTTTTAGGTGTATATTGTAAAATTATATGAATTTCCTTAATTATTTTTTATTTTAAAATCATTTTATTTTTTCTTTTAATTAATTATTTTTAATTATTTTTCTTTCAAATTTTCTCTGTTGCCACATTCTTGTTATCTTTCTTCTTTGTCATTTCCTGTACTCTTAATACACACATAGACACACACCGTGTTAAAGACCTCTTTTTGGTTGCACAATATATTATAATAATGTTATTTTATTAGATTTTTTTATTTTTTTTTCAATTATTATTTATTTCATTATTTTCAATGTTTTAACTAGTATTTTTTAATCTTCTCTCTTAAATTTAATTTATTCTATTTATTTTTTAATTTTTTATCTTATTTTATAAGTGACATAAAATTTATATTTAAAAAACATTATTATTTATTTATATAAAACGCACATGCATCGAATGTACCTCAAATCACTACTACATTTATATATTAAGGTTAAGAGTGTAATGTTGATTGTTAAAAATTTATAATTCTATTTTTTCCTTCAAATATACTAATCTTTCAATTAATTATATATAAATTTATATTATTTTAAAAAAAATTCATATAATTTTATTTTTAAATAATTTATTGTATTATTAAAATTATTAAGCAATAGATTTCGTAATAATCAATAGAATTATATTGTTTATTTGTAATCATGCATTATTTTACTAACAATGACTGATTGACGTATCAATATCCTACAAAAATCTGAAGATGTCAATAATTCCCTATAAATCATAAGAAAGTAAAATTTGTATAAAACAATAACTCTTTTTTACTCGTAATTAAAAATAATTTCAACCATAATAATTGTCGTCGTCATCTACGTATTATTTAGAATACATGGCATCTCTTTTGAGCTTTTGTATTAATAGATCTTTTAAAATATTTCGTTACTAGATTCAATTATAACCACTCCTCTTTTAATATAAAAAATAAAACAAATAACTTTTAGTAGAAACATTCTCATTCTATAAATGCCACCACTCCGTTTCTTCCACTTCTTACACTCGACGCTTGTTTGAGCTTGGAATCTGTGTCTTTCCTCTCCTGCTTTCCCCTCCATTTCTGAATTCATCCATTCACGAACGATGACGGTACCCACATCCCATATTTATGCATACATTAAACTTTATGGTTCTCCTCTTGGTTAAGCTAATCATTTTTCTTGATCATTTGCAGAAAAAGATCGTGGTTAGAGTCTGCATGAACAATGAAAAATCTCGCTCCAAGGCCCTCCAAATTTCTGTCAAAGTATCAGGTACCATACCACGCATATAAACTGAACTTGGAAGAAAATTGAATCGTGTGCTCTGCGTGTAATTCAGGCGTTGAAAAGGTGTCTGTGACGGGCGACCAGTTGGAGGTGGAGGGAGAGTGCATCGACGCCGTGAACCTGACGGGGCAGCTGAGGAAGCGGATGGGGCACGCGGAACTCGTCAGTGTGGGCGAGGTGAAGGCAGAAAACAACCCCGCCCCCCCCCCCGCCAAAGAGGAGGCGCCTGAGCCACCGCCGGCCGTCGTTTGCACCTGCCCGCCACTGCTGTGCAAAGAATACGTTAATTACCCAGTTTGCGAAGTAATGGTGCCAAGCTACGAGCCCGGCTGCGCCATCTTGTGATGCGTGTGTATATACATCGGATATACGTGGAGAGAGAGAGAGAGAGAGAGATCTGCAGCGAGTGCCTTCTGACATTTCTGGGAATTTCGATTTCTTCTGAATTGGTTTGGAAAAATTGGGTTACAAGTGGCTGTTGATGATTCATATTCAGGGTTCAGATATTTTGGGGTTCGGTTTTTGTTTCGAGCGGGGCAGAAAAACAGAGACGAGGGTCTCTCTGCTTTTGTGTGGGACAAAAACAATAATACGTAATACTCACGGGAAATCAGTGATTGTGTGTTTTACAATTTGTATTATGTGCCATTGAATTCGAATTTACTTTAAATAAATTTGGGATTTAAAAGCACTTGTCTCTTCGTCTGAGAATTTTAGATAATAACTTCTTTAATAAGTCAATACTATTTTAAGATAGATAAAGAACACCAAAAATCTAACGTCTAACTTACAAGGAAAAAAACCTTTCTGTCGACGAATTCCGTCATTACTAATGTTGGTCAAGCGTAGAATATAATTACAACATGAAGGCTACCGTTCCAAAATTCAAACGATGAAAATAAATAAACATTTCAAAGAAGAAATATTATAGAATTGTAAGGACGCCAAGCGAATATCAAATTACTTTGAAAATGGGTTGTGGGCTGAGTTTTTTGTGTGAGTCGTATAAAAACAATAAGCAGACTGATACTTGTACACAATTATTTAAGTATACAAATAATATTTTTTAGAGAGAAATTTTTTATAAGAAATAAAATAGAAAAATGGAAACAAATTAAAATAGAATAAATTGATATTGCGAGAATTGCTTAAAAGAAAATATATAATAAATTGAAATTGAGAGATACGATACATTTGGATATAAATAAAGTAATAATACTTTCAAATACACATTCATAAAATTCAGGAATAATAAATTTATAAAAACATAGTAAATAAAAATTGAGGAAAGGGAATGATATGGATGAAATTTGAAGGCGTACGACGAAGAGAAGATATACAAAGAATGGAAGGTGTTTTTATTATACGGTATATAGTCAAATACAGGCCTACATCTTTAATGATATACCATTAGCAAAACTCACACACTCATTCTATTCTGTTCTTGTACAAATTTATTTATAAATTATAAATTTTATTATATTCAAGTAATAGATATAAAATTATTTAAATTTAAAAGTATAAAGTATATTTAAATTAAAAAATAAAAAAGGATTTGGAAAAAGAAAAAAATAGAGAGAAAAATAACAAATAAAAATACTAAGTTAAAAAAGAAAATTCTATAAAAATAAATAATTTAAAATAAATGTCATTATCTAATTCTAAACTGTGCAATTAGTTAACATTATTTCTACAATAATATAATATAGATAAACAATAATTAGTGGTGTGATAATATATGCGAGTAAATGTTAATATATAGGATATAAAAATGTATAGGTGTGGGTGCTTTTGTGGATGCCCGTACGCCATGATTTAAGTAAAGAAAATTTGTTTTAAATTGAAAGAAATGAGATATGATGTGAATCAATAAATCGCATGATGCGACATCTGTAAGTCGTTAGAATCGTGTTTTGACTGGCCACAGTTATTGCAAAAATAATATTGCTCCAGTTGACACGTCACTTCACATGGGATGGAATTTTCAAATTGGCGTGACAAAATGAACATATCTCTGGATTCATTAAGCCGTAATATTGGAAACCATTATTGCCGCTTACCTCGAGAAATCGACGATGATGCACAGGTTTGAACTAAATTTTGTTGGGATCGAAGTTGTTAAATTTAAAAATAATGTATATATGAAAAAGAGAGGGGGAAAAAAAATAGTGAATTTAAATGTCATTGTAAATTCATGTTGCTGTCACGTTGCTTTCTTTGTTTAGATTTTTATTTTTAATATCTATACCTTACAATTATAAAAGGGAAAGCCGTAATATTTTCTTTTATTTTTCTATCCGCTTCTTATAACTTATTATTTTCATTTATGTTCTCTTTAAATTTTTCTTTCTTTTAAAACTAATTTGATCTTTTCATGTTTTCTTATTTTTAATATTTTAATGATTTTAATTTATACGCACATTAATATATTACGTAAATAAAAAAATTTAGTGGCACAAGTTTATTTGCTTGGCGACTCTTAATTCTTTTTACATCATCTTTTCACTCTTCTCTTGTAATTTGTATTTATTTCACCTACTTACTAATTTAGTTCATTTTAATTAATTTTTAAAATTTATTTGTTCCTTTTATTATGATTAGTTTAAAGGCATATATATATTTTGAGTTATGCAGTGTTAATATAATTTTATATTTTTCTCTTGTATAACAAATTTTAATGATTAAAATTAATTCGAATATAAGAATGCATAATCGACTTTTTATGTAGGCTCAATACATGTAACTTAATATATTAAGGACTTGTTCACTAATACTTATTGGACTTGATTAATTAATTTATCTACACTAATAATATGTTCACTTAGAAGGATAAGACTCATAATAAAATATGAATTCAGTATTAAATGGCCAAATTTTAGATAAAAAATTCACCTCACTAGGTGTGACGAAACAATCTTAATTAGTTGACCCATTTGATATCTTATCAAAAAGACATTTTTATTCCTCAATATGATTATTTCTAATATTTTTTATAACACTTAAAATTAAATATAATTTTGTGAAGTTTCTAAGTGTGAAAAAATAAATATGATTTACAATAATTTAGTTTTGTTAAATAAATATCAATGAAATCATATAGTAGATATTCCGACATTGATTTATAATGAGATATAAGTAATAAATAACAAATATATAGGTTTTTCAAAAATTTTGAAGTAAGGGTATTAAAAAAAAAAAGTCACATTAAACAATTTAACTTAGTAAGAACATCATTAAATTATCCTATAATTATAGCCCAAGCAGTTTGCCAATTTTTATCATAAGTCTGTTTGGGAATATCAGAATGGATGGTTACATTTTTCTTTTACAAATAAAGTGTATATATACTGCTAGAAAAATAGATTAATGAAAAACCATCTAAAATTGACATGCAAATTCAACATTCTTATAGTTGTAATTATCTCAGCTCTTTCTTTGGCATTAGCAAGTTTTGAAGTATATATATTTAAGGGCTTGATCCTTTCACCTGCATCAACACATGTCTCCACAAATGATCAGTAATCTAACATATGACATTACGAATGGTAAACACATGATAAAAGGGTAGAATAAGAAAATTATAACTCGATGCATCTTAACCTGAAACTGCAGTAAAAAAGTTTCTCAAAGGCATGACAAAAGCTTGATTTAACTGTATAATCAGTGGCAACATGAAACTAAGTTGTGGTTGAAAAAAATTGGGACCATTCCACTAAATCTTAGTAGGACATCATGAGCTATACTCATTTTAAGAGGGAAAATTAAAACCAGGTTACATTTTTTCTAAGAAGACTTCCCCAAGAGAAGAATGTTCCCACAGGGTGAGTGTATGTGGGTTACTGGAGAGTTCAAATCCACGAGACTTATAAGTAGGAAAATATAAATAAATTAAAAAAAAAAACATGGCCTCACACCTGCCTTTGGATGACTTACTTTGCAATGTCATGAACTCGTCAAGACGACTAGTTACGAGCCCGAAATCTGGTAATTACTTGGATAACTAGAACATGACGCATTGGGATGCTAGAATTTTATCACAACAATCAAGTGCCCTTGTTGCACTCGACTTGTAAATGGTTTTAAGTGGCTACTATTTTTTTTTCTTTTTCTATTTCTATTTCTTTCAATACTATAGAGGCTTTTATTTCCAATTAGTTTTTTTAAAATTAAAAATAAACAAAGTAAAGTTCATATTGCACTACATATGGATACATGGAGTCTTATAAACTCAAGTCTCTGTTGCGAAACTGCTTCTATTAGTCAATTTTAGTTGTCAATAATCCAACTAGAGTTTCACCTAGTGTAATTTTATGTCGTTAAGAAGAAAAGTCAAGATTCGAATGAGCCCATGTGAGAATCGTGTCATCCCTTTTTCAGTTTCGAATGTTTGGTTGGAATCAATATTTTGGATTGCCAAACTCAGGCATCCTCTTACAAATATTTTAACTCAAAGGTCTTTTTTTTTTAAAGATTTTATTTGGACTAGTGTGAGAACAACGCTATTCCTTTTTCAATTTTGGACATGATGCTGGAATCAATATTTTGAAGTACCTAACTTAAACAAATGCATATGTTCCCCATTAAGGTAAGAAGAATTGTTTTGGTCATCATTTTGAGTTTGTCCATTTGGACCCGTTTCACGTCTTATATTTTTAAATTTGAGTCTATACGTGTGTGTATATACAAGTATTGAAATAATTATTAATAAGTGTAATTGTTGAATTTTTTAATATTTTGGTACATACATAATAGTGTGAATAATTTGAATTTAAATGACTAGTATGTTTGTATTGTATAGCAACCCATCAAAATGTTGAAACAAACATAGCAAAAACATTTCGTATCTCTCATACTTCTTCTATGCATACACACTGGGCACAAATATAACAAGGCCATTCTTATGAAAGCGACAGACTCGTATTCACAAACAATGTTAGGCTAATCCTCCTAATTTAGCCTAGCAAACTGAAAAGAAGATATTGGTTGGCAAAGGGTAATGTGCATATATTTTTCCATAATTAAGCAAGATATGAAGAAATAATTGGGGGGGGGGGGGGGGCAGATTGGCCATAGCCAAAGAAAGTGTTTCCATCCAACATGCATTAATACCTATGTATCCACAACCAAAAATACTTTTGAGGCTCATTTTTTCCTCTCTCGTTCTTATACTTCACTCTAACATACTTGCAACATCAAAACATGCTATCTCCTCAGACGCTAGTTTCTTCAGCCTTTCGAGCAGGGATAGCCATCGTAGCTCTTCCTCCATTGTTCGTTGCTGCCCTTCAACATACACCAATGGAGAACAAACACAAGATTCAAGAGGTAACTTACTTCAGGCAACAGGAAAAAGATTATTTGCTTCACATTGGTTTTCATGTGTTGGAAAATAAGAGCATGCAATTTCTAGCTTGTTATCACTATATACGATCATATCATCTAAGCATTATTATATACTTTTGATATATATATTCAAATAAATCAAAAAATTTTAAACATCAAAATTTTCAGCTATTGTTCACCTTCCTTCCAAACTGTTGGATGGTACGTGTGATAAATTCAATTACAAATTTTGATTAGATCTTGTTGGGTTAAAAGAAGAAGCCCAACTAAATTGAGAGTATTACCTATGGACAACGTCTGTTAGGCCTAGAGCGAAGTTTAACTACAAACTCTAATTGAACTTTATTGGGTCGAGAGGAAAAACCCAACCAAACTGGGAGAATCACTCATGGACAACGTCTATTAGACATGGAGTGGAGTCCAATAAGATTAAAAATAACGGTCCAGGAGCCTGTACGTACACATGTATATAAGTAAACTTAACACTATGTATTAACCGAAAACCTTAAAATTATGGGTTATGGTCAAGTATCCACTTATATACAAATCATTTTTTCTTTCTTCTTTCTCTAACTCATACTTGTTTCCCAATACAAATTTCACTGTCATCAGTTACCATTAACAAAATTCATCATGTATGAAGTTCGGTGCGATGAACTTTGGTAATTTCCGTTCACCTTAGAAGGTTTACTTAGGAAAGGGTTTTGACAAAGAACAAGCAGCATTCCAATTCGGGTCCATCTTTGAAGTTGTGGATGGCTGGTCAGACAGTGTCGAGAATTGTGGGGCTGTTGGATTCGTTTGGGTTTGAGAGCTCCGCCATGGCTTGGGATTACTTCAAATTTGGTAGTTTCAAAGATTACAGCTGCTTTTTAAAAATTGCTGCTGGAAGCTGAACCGTTAAGCATGTAATCGAAAGCTTGGTATTCCGTTTGCACTGCTTACGGTTAGAGCCTCCCTCTGGAAGAGATATGTACGCAAAAGTATGTGAAAATTGACTGCACATAATGTTTTATCAATCAGGGTTCTTTCAATATACGAATGTATGATCTGACAAGAAGTTTTAATTTAGGATTAGAAATCATTTTTTATCTTTAACTTTTTTTTTTATTTAAAGTGATCGGTTGCATCACTGATGTATATATTTATGATCAAGATAATAATTTGAAATTTAAACTATACATTTAAAGGAAACCAATTTTAGCAAAGAAAAAAAAACCATAGGCCTATTCGCATCACAACATTCATCACTCACGTTGAACCTAGATCACGCAGCCCTCACAATGACGCTGTCCGTGACGTCAGCACCGCATATTGGAAGCTCGGAGGCAGATATCGAGGGCAGATCGATCATGTAATCTGCAGGTGATGGTTTATAAATTTCAATGTTATAGATAAGACCATAGTATTCAGGTACAACATAAGTAAGGAAAAGCTGGCACTGGATTCTTTGTGATTCCCAGGTTGGCATTGTAGAAAGCTTCAATGCTAGCTACCAATGCCTTCCCTGTATCCATCAAACAAGTAAGCTTGCACCTACATGGATGATCGAAAAATTAGCTCCAACTGCACTAACAGTCGAAGTTACCCATAAGTCCTCCATCAGAAATGACTACGAGACACTAAATATATTCTAAAAAAAAAAATTTATTTCGCATGAAAAATAATAAGGAATATTACAACATATTCCACACGGTTGCATACTCTTAAACCCGTAACGAGAGCTCCCCGGAATAACTTTACTTCCAAAATCATTTGCTGCAGGAAACTTGTCCCTAAGAAGATTTATCATTACATCTTTGTTGGCAACATTCACTCCCATACTTGCAATGTAAGGCACCTCCTTCGCTCTGCCTTCATCAGGACCCAGTATGGTATAGTTCTCAACCTAAGAAATGCAACCAGTAGCAGAAGGAAGATAATATGTTGATCTCATTGAACAGTTCCTAATGAGATATGAAAGGTCTTTTAAGAGCGTCTGGCCTATCTATATATGCAGCTGCTAATTGTCCCTTCAAGTTAGTCTAATTAGATGGAGCAAAAAATTGTTAAGTTTGGTTTATATTTGTTTGCCAGATTATTAAAAAAAATTATATATGTTAAATTTGCTGCTTGGTATTTCAATCATAAAGACACAGTCATTACACAAACAGCTACTAAGCTTGGCCGGCTATAAACGAACAGCATTAGAAATTCCTGACTGGAATCTTAAATGAAACAAAATAATTGACAGATCACACGTTTTATTTTCTGGTTTCGTCGAACCAAAATTATTACATAATTCCTGACTCAAATTGACAACTCAAAGTTCTAATGCAGCTCAAATATCTCAGAAACACAATAATGAATTATACATTGGACCCCAGAATTCAATTAAATCCCCATTTCTACGAAGCAGATCAGAAGACAGCCAAATGAAACCTTGCAGCAAGTAATCGCCATCACTTACGCACGAAACTAAGAACAAAACCCCAAGGCTATATTTGTTTCACAAATTTGAATTTTTCACTGTTTTATCCAACTTTACACAACCAAACATACTATTAATCAAAATTTTTATTCAAATTTAAATTCAAATTCGTCTTTCCTTGTATATATAACTACACATTTATTTTTTAATTGTTATACATATTAAGAATCAAATTAATATATATGCATACGTAAATACATTTACACACGCACGTGCATATATTATATATATGTGTTTGAAATTTTATTATCCTACGTACAATCATATCATTAAATCATTATTATATATTATATATATATATATTTAAATAAATCAAAATTTTCAGTTTTTATACCCTTCCTTCCTTCAGAGCTCAAGGAGTTTTTCACAAAGTCTAGTAGAGCAGCTCGATCCGCCATCATCCAGAAGCTAGATATTACCTCTCTATATTGCACTCTACCATTCCCTTGTCTCACAACATAATAGGTGAGATAATTAGAATATGTAATTTAGAACATCATCACCAATCACCAAACCAACCACAGATGCCAAATCCAAATAATATGTATAAATTAAAATGTTCTCACATTCTAGTCTTCCAGTGCCAACATAGAAATAGTTCATATTTTAGCGCACAGTATACATGTAAGCTCGCATCCCAACTATTATCCAAAAATATGTAAAGAACATGCTGGAGCCAATCAACAAATTAAAAATCATTCCAGTTTTATTCTTTTTGATCTTGTCATAGTCACACCTGTCTTCCTATGAGATTGTTTCTAGATGAATGAATGTCACAAAATAAGCAAGAACCAATGAAAATAAATTGAAGTGCAAGAACTACCACAGGTCAAGCAAATAAGATAAATAAAAGTTTGTTGCTTCATTATCCATAAATATTATAAAGTACGAGCGTAAATAACAATGCCTCCAAATAATTTATCAGCTTTCTCTACCATATTTGAGAACTACTAACAGCTCATGTAGCTTCATGCATCAGCATAAGTTCTTGTATTCAGGAGCTCAATCAGAACTTGCGGGGTTGGAACTTGTTGAAGAGCCTAATACCAGGACATCAACGATAGGCTTTGTCAAGAGGCCACAATATTTTAGACCATAATTCAAGAGTTCTTCTACATAGCTCCCTAGAGCAATCATAACATAATAATCATGCATAAAATTTGTTTAAACGTAAAATTCCAAATTGGAAAGCTATTTGCCGAGGAGAATGCCAGATATACATCCTCTTTTTCCCAAATTCAGATTACATGTGACATGGTTTTCGAGTATCGCATAAAACCTACTATGACTGGACTGGGCTTTTTGCACCATACTTAAAGCAACTTGACAGGCTGAAAACCCAACTTTAATGACGGTCGCAAAAATGAGGACAAAAACAAGGTTTTCTTTCTCTTCTTCCCGTATTTATAAAAAAGAATGCTCCCATGGGTTCTTTAAAAGATAAACAAATGGGAAAGATAAAAACATATAAAATTTTAGTGAGTTCAACATTTTAGCTTCATGTTGTAATAAGCCATTCACTGTCAATTTAAAACTTGATCATGAGAAGAAAAGTATTAACTATGTCAGAGATCACAAACTCATTTTGAAAATATTTGGTGATCAAAGCCTTAATCTACTACGAGTTTGTCTAAATTATTAAATCTGTTGAGGATATCCCAAGAACTTTCTAAGATTGTTGGGGAATTCTATATGTTTTTGCTTCAGATAACCCCCAACAACTTTAATACAAGCTACCAAAATTATGCAGTCCTTGAACAAGCAAACTGAATTATCAGCACAGATAGTGTAATTATAATATTGTGCTGTTCACTGCAAAAGCGTGTAGACTAACCTGTATCAGCACCTTTTGTTTTAGATTTTATAGCTTTTGGCTCATAATGATTTGGCTCTGCAGCAGGTGGCCTCAAACTAGTACCACGTTTCTCGTCCTGTTTTACATGTAAAACTCGTTTTTCAAATTATTATCAACAATGATCCCCAACTGCATTCAATTTGATTGTATGAATGAAAACATACTCCAGCAATAGAAAGCCGACGTTTCTTGTTCTTCTCAGGATGGCTGCTAGACAAGACAGCACATTAAGAACACGTTGGCATCTCGCTTCCATATAAATTGACAATCGATTATTTGTCAAATGAAAAAAGTTGAAAGTGAATGAAATTAACCTTGAATCCCAAATCGTATCATGTGGGCTACTTAAAATTTGTGTAAAATATCAATTTTATGGAAGTCTTAAGAGTTACAAGACATTCTAATTCCCTGAGTAAAATTCAACTAATCCAGCTTAATAACAATTAGCATTGTGCTGAAGGAAATAATGGCTGTGTTTGTTTTCATTCATGCACCCAAAATAATTATTACATTTTTTAAATTTTATTTCTATCTCTCATACTTTTTCACACTTTTTCATAAAAATACATTTAAAAACACACACCCAAAAATCAAAACAAAGGTAACCAATAATCTGAGAACCAATGCAGACAGG
Organism: Avicennia marina; assembly: GCA_019155195.1. Lineage (NCBI taxonomy): Eukaryota > Viridiplantae > Streptophyta > Magnoliopsida > Lamiales > Acanthaceae > Avicennia > Avicennia marina. The sequence goes on from CM032776.1 coordinate 1,195,064, forward strand.
CACCAGACTCAAAAAATGTTACCCGAAATTGCTTGAAGTTGGCAGCGAAGGAGCAGACTGATCAACAGCAGGAAGCTGTGACTTGGGATTCGAGTTCCTGGCAGAAAGTTTAAGAAGTTGTTGTTCATGCATCCTTGCATCTGCAGAATATTGAAAGAATAGTGAGTAAATAATACAAATTTGCAATTTGTGAAGCTAAGGATATGACAAGTTGTCTCGCTAAGGTTTATTTTGTTCAAATCAGCTCATACATTTTACTTTCCAAGATTATGTCAGAATTCTCCAAGATATGAATGTCTTCAAGTAATTCACAGAAAACCTGTCTACGAGTCACAATAATACTACAAGCCTTAACATGCAAACTGAATGATCAGCATATGCACACCAGCAAAGAAAGACCAGAGAACACGCATCTAAAAAACCTGTTTCGGCAGGTTTTATATTAAGTTGATGAGTTGGCTCAGCAGCAGGTCTCTTCAAACTAGTACCACCTTTGTCATACGCATCTAAAAGACCTGATTCGGCAGGTTTTATATCAAGTTGATGCATTGGCTCAGCAGCAGACCTCTTCATACTAGTACCGCATTTGCCACATGCATCTAGACAACCTGTTTCAGCAGGTTTTATTTTAAATTGATGCGGTGGCTCTGCAGCAGATCTCTTCAAACTAGTGCCACAGTTGTCATACGTATCCAAGAAACCTGTTTCAGCAGGTTTAATATTAAGTTGATGCATGGTCTCAGCAGCAGATCTCTTCAAACAAGAACCATATTTGTCATCCTGAATCTGAAACCAAGTATATATTACATCAAGATCATTTTTCTCTCCAACTCTACACCATTGGTTACGTATTAAGTAGACATACCCTAGTAACAGAAAGCACAGGCACATTATTAAATTTCTCCTGAGAATGGCTGCAAGATAGAATAGATCAGCATCCAACTTCTGTGTAAATGAGCAAATAAAGGAAAAGGTCTTGCTCTCCCTAGAGCTAAATTAGAAAAATTTTATAGCAAATCAAAGATACTCTTGAATAGTACGACAATATTTCCTTACTTTTCAGAGTGACATATCAATTGCAAGTAATAGAGTAGTTGTGAAATATTTAAGTCCCCTTTTAAAACTAAACTAATCCAGCTTAATAACAATGACTTCATTCTTGTTTCCTCCCTAAATGAGAGCATAATTTAAACATAAGACATTCCCAACACAGTCCACCCCTCCATAAGGCAGATGAGCATAATAAGGCACCAAGTAGAAGTTCAGAATAACTTTAGGATTATTGGAGACAGACAATGAACTCAAAACAACATTACCTGTAATAGTTTGGAGAAGGCAGTAAGCAGGCTAATTGATCAACATCAAGAAGCTGTGGCTTGGAATTCAAGTTCCTTACAGGAAGCCTAAGATGCTCTTGCTCACGCATTCTTGAATCTATTAAGAAAAGATATACATATAAACTTCGAAGGTGAGATGACGTTATCACTAGCTTGATATTAACATGTCCACTGTCAAATCTATGGTTTGATCTTCAGAGGAAGAGGGTTCATTATACCGTAGTTCCTAGTATAATTGAAGGGAAAAAACTTCCCTTATTTTTTTTAGTGCTTGCCTATAATTTAAATCCTATCAGGGTATCTCAAAAAACTTCTAAAGATACAAAGGGAATTCTCCAGAACATAGTTGTGCTCTGACCCATAGAACAACAATTTTTAGGGCAAACAAGCAAACAAAAATATTGCAAGGCTGCAACACGCCAACTGAATGACCGGCATGCATACTGGAATGACATTCAACATACTGATCACTGGGAAAAAACACAAGAAAGAGGAACTAACATCTAACAAACCTGTATCTGTAGACTTCATGCCAAGCTGAATAGCCATTGTTGGATGAGGACTTGTCTCAAAAGGAGTAGATCTCCAGACACTAGTACCACATTTCTCAGCCTGCAGAACAAGTAAAACAATTTGTCAACATCATTTTATCTGTAACCTTCATTCTACAAAATGAATACGCACTTTAGCAATGGAAAGCTGAGGATTCTTGTAAATTTTCTCCTGCGGTTGGCTGCAAGAAAGAATAGATCAGCATCTTGCTATTGTATGAGCAAGCAATTGACAAGTTTTCAAATGAAAAAACCTGGAAATAAGTGAAAATTTTAAGTTAATTTGTTTCCATAGATGTAATGTAGACAAAGTCATGGCAAATCAGATTCACTAGCGAAAAGTCATACAGTTAACTTCTGACAGAAATATGAATTCCGAAGAAATCAGAATAGTTAGAATGTATCCCAAGACCCCACCAATCCAGCTTACTATAGCATTCACATTCCTCTGCAAATGATAGCATGAGATCATTTACCAATAGCATAACACCATCCCAGTCACCCTCCACGAGACAGGTGATAGCGAATTTATGTAGTAACTCTAGGATCAGCAGAGTCAGAGAGTAGGCTCAAAAGACCTTACCTGAAATTGCCTAAAGACGGAAGTACGCAAGCTATTTGATCAACATTTAGAAGCTGTGCGCTGGAATTCAAGTCGCCGACTGGAAGCATATGATGCTCTTGCTCGTGCATTGTTGGTGCTATTAAATTTTGCATAATATTTCCATGCATCATACTGAAGTTTGAAAAAGGAAATCCCAGTTCAGGCGTTGGCATTGTTGTTGAAAGATCACTTTGCAGGAAATTCCCAACATCTGCCACTGTCAATGTTGATGGGTTCACGGTCCGCAGCCAATTAGGAAATCCCGGCATTTGCATTGAAGGACATATATCCTGCATCATATAATTGATATCTGGGCTTGGCATAAAAGGATCAGCATTCTGAATGTCCTGACACTTACGGCAAACTCACCTTGAGCACAGAACATTGACAGAGAATGTGTACAACAGTCAAGCAAAGTTAAATGACAAAACCTTAGTTGAGTAGTCTTCTGTTGCATCGGTCTGCATTGGAAATTTAGCAGAGTAAACACTCCAAAATATGGACCACCATTCTGACAGAAAGCCCTCGGCGGGATCGATTGCTGGAAAAAGCCACATTTAAAACGTATCCTCCTCTTAAATTATAAGGCAACAGTAATATCGCATATATTGCGCCAGAAAATAATAGAGCCAACTCCCCAGTTGTTACCAAGAAAAAACCACAAAAGAGCATTTAAAGCAGTGATTGTAAGCTGTACGAGTCCAATTTATAATAGATTTTAATAAGTCACAGAACACTGGATGCCATGACTAAAGTTAACACCACAGCACTGACTTAAAACAACGGAAAATGAACCATGCAAGAATGAAACAGCAATAGCCTTCAATCCAGAAGGGAAAAAATAACCATAGAAGAAGTTTATCAATTCATAAAATTAGCCGCGTAGATACGCTCGCCAACACTAAACATTTCCATAGTTGCACGCATCTATCAAAGAACTGTCCTTTACACCAAAAATACACACACACGCACACAATGAATAGAGAATCAATGAACTGGAGCGAAATATCACTGAAATCAAACTAAAGAAATACTTCTTGAATTAATAGATATCAAGAAAACAACAAAATTCTAAATTAAATTACAAGAATCTTAAATTTAGCAAAAGAGAGTGTCTATACCGACAGCCTTGGGATAAAAATTGGCCTCTCTGGCGAAGGTCGCAGCGGTGTTGTGCATGTTCTTTTTCAGCAGGTAATTGTGAATGTACAAGTCCAGCCTGCCAAAAACCCAACAACAAAAATCACAAACGTAACATATAAGAGCCCAGCAACTCTCTCTCCTCTTATATCAGAAACAAAAGTGAATAAAATCAAGAAACAAGATTATGAAACCCTGAATAAAATCAAGAAAGCCTTAAAGGAAAAAAATAACGGCATTGAACGGTTACAGGCAACTCACATCATCTGAGGATCCCAGTTATCCATGGCGACAAGAGACAAAAGACCAAGAGAAATGACGGATGAACAGCCGGTGGGCGATTCACAAAATCTCGGCTCTTTAATAAGGGAAAAGCAGCCAGAAACTTAAGCGAAATAGAAACCCCTTTCGGAGAACACAGAGAGGGAAACGGAGAGGGTTGAGGACTGTGGATATGCTGAGGAAGCCATGCAAAAGAACACGGAAAGAAGGGAGAATAATGGGTGCCAACTTGCGAACCCGCGTAATATATACCACCATAATGTTTACTATTTACTGCCACGGAAAGAGATGGAAAATGAATTTAAAAAGAGGGGGGAAAATACAAAAAAAGCAGTATTTCCAGGGATTTTTCTAGTGGGGCCCAGATTTTGTAATGCTGTGTTTGGTTCATGGATTTTTAAATTCATAAAAATAAATTTTTTGCATGAATGTGAAGAAAAATAATTTTATTTGTTTTGTTGCTAAGAAAAATGACAAGGGAAAAACTGAAGAAAATGCATTTGAAGGTTATGTTTACTTCGTCGGATTTGGTGGGATAATTCATTATGCATGGAATGATAACATGTTCACAACTAACTACATTTACAATAAATAAAATATTTAGTAAATAATTTATCAAAGTAATTATTTTGGGTCATGTTGTATATATTAAAGTGAACATTTTTTGAATGAGGAAAATTTATTTCTCACACCAAAAAAAGAAATACTGTAAATTTGTATAAAAATTTAAGAATAGTGTAAAAAAATAGAAATAAAAATATTATATTGATGGATAATATACTTGGAGAGTTGAATTTTGAAGAGACAAAAATAATGTAAATTTAGCATCCAAACACGAATTATTTATTAACATGTGTGGGTACGTGGAATATAATGCAACGACACCCAACTTTCAGCCCAAAGGGGTGAGCTTTGAAATAAATTCTGAATTTTTGGTGACAATATACTAATTGCCAACCCATTTTCAAGTGCAACTGAACAAATCCCCTCAACCAATTTTGTTCTAATTCACAATGAGACAGGGTTTTTTCATGCAGTGGATTGAATCAACCTTTATTGTCACCACACAATTCACAACGCATGTAATCTGATTTTTCAGAAGAATCAAATTTCATAGCCATGGCAGTAATACGAGAATCGAGGAAAGGGGTTGCACTATGAGACAAACAGAATTTATTACTTTTTTTTGAATTTAATAATGTGTTAGATTTTACTTATTGTAATAATAAAGCTAATATAACAACGAAGAAGGTATTGTTTGCTTTCCGGTATATCCTACAAAGATTTATTGTAGAAAATTTGATTTGATTTAAATTTTAGACAGAAAATTTTGGGTGAGTTTTAAAGAACTTTCGAAAAGATATTGTAGAATATTTTATAGAAACGTTTACGTAAATATTTTTGCATATTTCTAAAATAAGATTTGATGTATTAGAAGATTTTAATTTTTCCCCCATTCTAGTAAGGAGTTTCTAGTTTATTTTTAAGATATTAACAGAATTATTAATACTAATTCCACTAATTAAAAATTTTTCATTTATAACATCTCACTAGTTCGTAACATAAATGAATTATATTTCAAATATAAGTATTTTATAAAATGTATGTTTTTATTAGATGTATTATATATAATATTAGCCATACTCATGAATTGGGACAACAAGAGTGTAGTGGAATTCAGATTATTAAAATCCTTTTTTGGATCTTTAAATATCTTTCTTAATTTCATTCTTTTTTCTATGTAGTCTATTATTTTAATTTGCTGTCTAATTTTCTAGTTTAAGTCAATTATTTATGGCTTAAACTCAAAAACAGCTAAAATATTGAAACTTTACGCCATGACTGGTGAGTATTAAAATTCATGTGCTACACACACACACACATATTCCAATTATTTTTCTTTTCATAAAATCATTTCATTAATCCTTGATGTCAATTTGGTTTTCTTTCACTCTCCTCAAATAATTTTTAACCAAAGTTATTATTATTTTGTAAATTTTAACTTTTTTTCACCTGGCAACTAAACAATTGACATTGTTTTTCTTGGTATGCTATATTCATTTTGAGAAGTTGCACTTAAAGTATCCAAAACATGTTAAAAATAATTAAAAAACCAGGTCCCATTTAAGATATATCAACTTAGAGTTTAAATTTGATTATTCTCTTACCCTTGGTTTAAAATGGTTATTAAAAATTATGTTTGGCGCAATCTTCCACATTTACAGACATTATCACTCTAAAATTCAGTAACCTACCATACTACTAACATTGATAGTATGGTTAAATATTGTGCTGGAATTGTGATGATAATAGTAGTCATTTCTGACTCATTATTACATTGCAAATTTTTTAATTCTGGTACTAATAAAATCCGCTGTACTCGTAAAAGAAAATAATTTTATTTTTCCTAAAGGTGGAAGATATGTTTAGAGGGAAAACTTTTCAAAAACAATTCCTAAAATTAAAATGCGTCTCACCAACTTTTCGTTTAATTTCGTTCAGTCTTTCACTTGAGAATATAGTTCAAATTGAACACCCTATAAAACCAGATAATAAATAAATTACAATCATCCCAAAAGAATAAGCACTGATAAAACATTACTTCCTCCAGGAAAAAAATGGTGTACACGACTTAAATTTGGATTTTCAAAATTTTTCAAAATCAAACAAAATATCTTATAATAATCGAAACCCTAAATTTTGTTTAAAATATTTTCTAGTTTCAATAAATATCTAAAAAGAATACTTGCATTACATTTAATTTAAGTTAAAAGATAATTCTAGAACATTTTTTCAGAAAAACGAAACCATATTATATTGTTACATTTTAAGATGAAAGTATCATTAATAATAACTACGAGTGTACATAAACTCGCTCCACCTAATCAATCCTCTCATCCTACTTTAAATTCACCATAAATTGTCATTTTGAATCTTTTAATAAGTTGTGGCAGTTTATATGCATCGAAGATTATCCATTTTGGATCAAATCGTGGGCATAACAATTACAACTTGTCTAAATCGCAACCCAATTGCTAGAATACATTCTACATATGTGTGTGTGTGTGTGTGTGTGTGTGTGTGCATACATCGAATTATGTTTGTATAATATGTAAAACTTTTTTCATATTTGGCTAATTTTTAACAAAACTCGGTCTCATTATATTTGTCTATTCTTTCCATCTTTGCTTTATGTAAAATTAGTTGTAATTATAAATATGAATAGTTCTTTTATTTCTTGACAATAATTTAAAATTTTGAATAAAAATTAAAATATATTGACAAACTATGTTAAGTGATTGAAAATGCACATGTTTAATATTTAAGTCAATTTTTATTTTTTTAAATTAATTATTTTGTCATAATTTTGTGTATGCAATATTCTGATATTCCTTTGAATTATAATATTATTGTAATTCAATTTATATATAGCTGTTCATATTGCAAAATATTAAATAGCTAAAATTATGAAATATGAATCTTCTTATTATCATCACCAATGTAAATTTTTATTGAAACTATAAAGTAACTTAATTGTTTTCGAAAAGTAGTTTTATAAACGAAAAGCTTGTATACTTATAAATTTATATATATGTATATATATTTGAATGTAAGAGAAATATTAACTTGAATGTAATGAATATCAATTTTATTTTATTAGTACAAACTTTTTTACATAATATAGTAATAAATAATAATTTTATACATTTTAAACTATAAAATATTAAAATTCTAACTCAAGTCTACTTTAAGAAAACACAAAAAGCTCGTGACCTGCTAAGTTATCTGCCGACTTCTAAAAATTAATAAACTAACCAATCGAAACAATTCATTTTGAAAAAAGTTGCAGCGAATTA